>CM042245.1:39111133-39711133 GCA_023566225.1 Romanogobio albipinnatus
GCAACAGAGAGAGAGAGAGAGAGAGAGAGAGAGAGAGAGAGAGAGAGAGAGAGAGAGAGAGAGAGAGAGAGGAGGGGGATTGAGAGGGTGTTTTTTTGACTCACTGTTAGCGTATGCTACTTGAGCTCTTCGTGATAATCTGCAATGTAAAGACCCTACTGCTCTGTTTGCCATCACACACACACACACACACAGTAGTGTAGTCCTGTCATACTCAAATAGATATTAACTACATTAGCATAATTTAGAATATAATCTAGAATTTGAAATGCATATTAAGATAAACTTAAAACTATACAATATAGCAGAATCTACTGCACAGATCAGTGAACTAATAAAAACAATACATGAAGTACAGTGTACTCATACACACTCATCTTATTTTTACTTCAATAACACACACACACAAGCTGAGGACTGTCCATTAAGCTAATTATGAGAACAATCTCATTCTTTATCTATCTATCTATCTATCTATCTATCTATCTATCTATCTATCTATCTATCTATCTATCTATCTATCTATCTATCTATCTATCTATCTATCTATCTATCTATCTATCTATCTATCTATCTATCTATCTATCTATCTATCTATCTATCTATCTATCTATCTATCTATCTATCTATCTATGGAGTTTTTCAAGCTCTGATGCTGTAGCCTATTCATGAAAAGGGCCACATACATTTCACACATTCTCTCTCTCTCTCTGCTCCCTCGTTAAAGGTTTTGTCTTTCACCGTCAAATGGTAAAATCTGTTTATTTTAAGTAGGATTGACTGCTTGCCATGTAGTCGCTCTGAGGTTTGGGTTGAGGTTTCATGCTGTCTCACATCATTGTGTTTGTTTTTGTGTGTGGGATGTTTGTGTTGAAAAGAGAATGACAGAAGCTCAGAAAACTGGGTATTTACTAAATTATCTGCTCTGCTGGAGTCACATGTCTTCCGTCATTCACACTTCTAACTGTGCTGGGATCCGTCTGCGAGCTTGCTCATTACTATTTTGGGTAATCTTCGTTGCAAGGCTGTCCAAATCTTTAGGATGCTGGAGGAGACATGGTGACTGTAATCTTCCAGTATTGTTACAGTATGTCTGCTAGGTCTAGAGCTTTATAATACACATCTACTCATTCAAGAGACTGTCTCCCCACTACTAGCCATCTTCTCCGCCCCAAGCAGCTATTACCAACACTGCCCTCCACTCTCTGCCTCTTTATTATCCACCTCTATTAATTAGCTTCAGTATGATAGATGGTTCGTCTCTGGTCTCTCTCTCTCTCTGAATTATTGAAGTTAAAAGATTTTTACTCAAACGAACAATTTACTGCAGTTTAATCAGAACCGTCAGCACACTGTAAATTCTAACTTTCCTACTAATTACACAGGGCCCTTAAACAACAACACCTTGTTCTGTAAAATGCAGCAGTTTATGGAGGCTGCGGATGTACAGATTGAGTTATTAGGTATCAGGTGTGATATATGGGTTTAAGGTAATAAACTAATGAGGTATCAGGTGTGAGGTATTAGGAAGATAGCAGGTTTAATACAGGTGCTGGTCTTATAATTAGAATATCATCAAAAAGTTGATTTATTTCACAAATTCCATTCAAAAAGTGAAACTTGTATATTATATTCATTCATTACACACAGAATGATATATTTAAAATGTTTATTTCTTTTAATTTTGATTATTATAACTGACAACTAAGGAAAATCCCAAATTCAGTATCTCAGAAAATTAGAATATTACTTAAGACCAATACAAAGAAAAGATTTTTAGAAATCTTGGCCAAATGAAAAGTATGAGCATGTACAGTACTCAATACTTAGTTGGGGCTCCTTTTGCCTGAATTACTGCAGCAATGCGGCGTGGCATGGAGTCGATCAGTCTGTGGCACTGCTCAGGTGTTATGAGAGCCAAGGTTGCTCTGATAGTGGCCTTAAGCTCTTTTGCATTGTTGAATAAATAAACATTTGAAATTTATCAGTCTGTATGTAATGAATGAATATACAAGTTCCACTTTTTGAATGGAATTAGTGAAATAAATCAACTTTTTGATGATATTCTAATATGACCAGCACCTGTATATGAGGTATCAGGACTGAGGCAAGAGATATCAGCACATTTTGTGTTTAAGCTTGTGAGAGTGGGCATCCACTGATGCATGCTGGGATTATATATTTGCAAGTCGAATGGAATAGGGTCTTCAGCTAAAAATCTCTGAGGGGAAAAAAAACCCTCAGCTTACTGTTTTCAACTGAAAACTGAGAACTTTTTGTGTTTTGGCCATTCATTTACACAGCAACCAGGGTTGCCAGGTCTGTGCAACAAAAGTATCCCAGCCTAATGGCCAGTCAAAAGTAGCCCAGTGCTATTTTCTCCATTGGGAGGCCAAATTCTCCACTGAAGTCTGGGAGGTGTTTTGGGGTTGTTGGAACGCCAAAATTGTACTTGTGGAGGTGGAAATCAACCCGCGTAAAGTTATTATGATCCGTCTAGGTTAAATGGTAATATATAAATAAATATGACTCCCCCATCCAGTTGTCAGACCATAAAAAAATTTTAACCAATAAATCCAAAATTTCAAGAAAAACGATAAAAATTTCATTAACATAAAGAAAGTTGAGATAAATATAAGTAAATTGAATTTGTATTTCCAGAGTTACATAAACCACTGGTGTATAATCTTCAGGAAGACCCAAGGCCCAAAATAACAAACAGAAGCAGGTAATAAATAAAAAAATTCTAACTAACTTCCCTCGAAGTATCAAAATCCAACAAATTACCATAACTACACACTAACAAAACAGAGTGAACGGAATTTAAAAAAATAAAAGGCAAGTCAACCCTACAAAACACCTTCACTGAAAAGAAGAAGAAAAAAACATAGGCCTATTTAACAGAATCGAAAGAATGTACAATTGTGGTCTGACGGCTGGAGAGGAGACAGGAGAAGTGCGACCGGCCAGGAATCACAACAGCTCAACATCTGGAAGTGGTGGTGGAAGTGGTGGTTTTAAACCCTCGTCAATTATTGCGGTCCAGTCCCCATGGAAAGAGGTGGAACCAAACCGCAGCTGGTTACGGGATCCTATTTAACACAAACAGCAAAGCAAAACACACACAGAAATCTTCGGTGCTGTAAACACGGGGGTGCTACATAACAAAATTTTTACTGAATCAAAAGCTGTTTGACAAGAATCAGTCCATAAAAAAAAATTGTGCTTGGCTGAGCAAGTTCGTAAGAGGCAGAACAATATCTGAAAAATTTCTGCAAAATCCATGGCAATAACCCACAATGCCTAAAAACCGCCTTAGTTCTCTTTTAGTTCTTGGCATAGGGAATTCTAGATTCGCATGCAGCAGAAACTGGGCGAACTTGTCCCTGACCAACCTGCTTTCCCAGGTAAGTTACAGTGGCTTTACCAAACTCGCATTTGGCGAGGTTAGGTTGTAAGCGAAGCCTTTTGTAAATGATCAAAGACGGTGTAAAGAGTTCTCAAATGCTCATCCCAGGCGGAGGAATAAATCACAATATCATCCAAACTTGCCTCACAATTCAAAACACCAGCTAATGCAGAATTCACAAGGCACTGAAATATGGCCGGAGCATTTTGAAGGCTGAAAGCCATAACAGTGCATTCTAGTAGGTTGTCAGGAGTGACAAACGCATACATTTCGGCAGCCCGTGGCATTAAGGGTACCTGCCAGTAACCCTTAAGTAGATCCAACTTAGTAACGCACACGGCAGAACCGACTATGTCCGCACAGTCCTCCATACGAGGGAGGGGAAATGAATCTGCTTTCGTAACTGCATTAACCCGTCGATAATCGGTGCAGAAACGACCTGAACCAGGTCGGGAACAAGAAGACAAGGTGAACTCCATGGACTGTTACTAGGAACAGCGAAGCCATTGTCAAAAAGATACTTTATCTCAGATTGAGACTGGATTAATCCACATCATTTCAGGATGAATCAGACAGATTTGCAAATTCTTCAAATCGCACACCAGTGCTGAGCACAGATGCTTTTAAAGAATCGTAATTGGGACTTTCTTCAAGTGACAACGCAAAACAAACTTCTTGAGCTTTTCCAACTAATTTGCACTGAAGCAAAAGCGGCCAAATTTCTCCAGGCCAATGTAAGGCGGCAGCTATGTGTTCAAACGCATTAAAATAGGAATCAACCTCCGTTTCTCTAAATGTGGGAACCAATTGAATATGTCTACTAAAGTCAAAATCATTAGGACTTGACACAGGTAACGTGAGATAATTAACATTAGAAGTACCTGCCATTGGTGATATAGGAACTTCAGAAGTACTCACGGATAAACATAGGCGCCTTGTCTTTCCAGCTCATACTGCTTTATCTTTAACAGCTGTGTACTATGCTCTTGACGCTTTACCTCTAAATCAAGTTCTTTAAGTCTAACTGCCAATCTAAAATCCTCTGTATTTGAGCCTACAAGTAAAACAGGAACAGCGTTTACCTCAAAAGATTCTCCACAAGGAACTTCCGCGTCTTGCACACCTGCTTCGGCATTTGTTAACTCTGGACTGGATTCATCACCTTTCAAGACTCCTGCACTCACTAACTTTGTTTCTCGAAATATCTGCTTTTTCCCAGCTTTTGGAACAGGTATATCATAAAAATTGGCTACCAAAAACAAAGTCAGATTTACAACATTTCTCAAATGACTGCCAAGTAGGTACTAAACTCCATTGTATGACTAATGTTCACCCAATTACACAAAAAACTGCCAAATAATATATGCATTTAGCAAGTAAATACATATAAACATAATACCGGTATGCGGAATTGCACATAATTCCATAAAAACACTGACAACAACAGCGTTTTTGGGGGCCGAAAAATGCTAGCTTTAAAAAAAAAAGTGCAAGGTTTTGTAAACAATGCCTTTACCATCTCCATATAAACAAACAAAAAAACTTAAATCTGGAAAAACGGTAACGGTGTTCGTGTTTCTTGACAAAGTGACATCACCAACTACAGATCTGGCAGCCTTTTTAGTCATTTTCGCAGATCCGTGTGAACGGGGATCGTTGTCGTCTGTTTTTATTACATCGTTGTAGAGCTATGCGATATTGAAGAAAAATGCGATATGCGATATCCTTGTTAAATAATGCGATATTCGATATGCGATACGATATTGCTTTAAGTGTATTTATAATCTATTTAAATTATATTAAAAAAAATATTTAAAAACAGAATGATATCATTTGTGTGTTGTTTCACATTCTTTCTGGGAAAAGAAAGCATTGGTTCTGGGAAAAGAAAGCATTGACAGTTCGAGAGTGTAACAAGACACGAAAAAAGAATGCCTTGTGCGCACATTTCGGTGTGTGTCAGACAGCAAGGAGTTGTTTTTCGCAAGTTATTGTGTTTAATAACTATTTTTAACATCAAGCAAGTCACATAAGTAACAGTCTTGTGCACAGTCAATTCTCTGCTTTATGCGTCGACCTAAAACATACACTTTTCACAATGTTGAAATAGTATATTAAAATCATTCAGATATTGCGTGCCCTTGTGATATACATATTGCGATATGTACATTTGCGATATTTCGATAATTTCGATATATTGCGCAGCCCTACATCGTTGTCATGTAAACATGTCCTCAGTCTCAGTCATTTTAAGTGTTCACATATGCATTTCTACTAACATATTTCTTAATTTGATATGTTATAATACTATTAGAATATGAAAACAATTTATTTTATCTTTTTGCCTGTTTCTTTCCTGCACAGCCATAGGTGTACAGATGTCTCTTGAGATGTTGGAAAAAAGGTTTTGGTCCATAGCCACTCAGGTACTAAAGCTAATATATTATCTACTGCAATTACAGTTATTGCTTGTTTATTATTTATAAGTATGTTTATTTTTGTGGCGGTGTACATGTTTTTCTAGCCTTGAACAAAAATTCTTAATACATTTATATTATATTACACACAAAAAAATGTCAACAGCATGTCTCCACAAGGATATGTACACTAGCGTGTGTGCGTCACTTGCCGGATGGGTCATATCCGTGTAAACATTGTGCATTTGATGGGAGGTGAAGACAAACACAATAATGTTAGTGGTGACACTCCTAGCACAGGCTTTTGTTTGATATTTATAATACAAACAGAAGATGATAAGTGTTGAGAGAGGGGTGGGAGAGTCCAGAAGGCACTCGAAAATAATGGGGAGAGGAGGCAATATCACTCTCTACATCCTCCTCAGGGAGAACGCTCTCCCAATTTTCTAGTACCCCTGGGATTTTCCATGCCTCCCTGAACGCGCTTCCACCTCAGCTGGCACATTACCACTGACTTTGCATTCACTCCTGACAGCAGCAATATTAATTAATGCCATATTCAGTGATGTCAGACTTGGAGAACACCACCATGATTATTCTTACTGTTAAATGTTTGAAATGTTAAAATCTAAATCCATTAAGAAGATCTATAATGATCAAAAGCAGTGCATAATCCATTTAAAATCTATAAGGATTCTATAAGAACACGCCACACTGTAAGATGAAACATGTATGCTGTGAGAAAGAGACCGGAATTTATGTCTGTGTGTAAATTGTGCAAGGTTATTTTCAGCCATAGTTTTATATGAGACACAAACACACGCTCAGAGTTTGTCACAAGAGCACACATGCATCATCCTTAAAACAAGATGTTCAAACAAGTTATGAGAAAATACACCACTATTTAAAAGTTTGGAGTCAGTAAGATTTTGTTCACCAGTGCTGCATATTGATCAAAAATACAGTAAAAACTGTAATATTGTGAAATATCATTAAAACATTTTTTAAAAAAATGCGTCAATTTTAATTTATTCCTAATGGCAAAGCTAAATTTTTGAACTTCAGTCTTCAGTGATCATTTTAATATGCTGAGAAGCTGCTCAAAAAACATGTATTGATTTATTACCAGTGTTAAAAACAATGTGTTGCTTAATATTTTTGTGGAAACCTTGATAAATATAAGTATTAATTTCTTTTAAGAAAAAAAAAAAAATAATATATATATATATATATATATATATATATATATATATATATATTTAACTTTTGAACAGTAGTGTATATTAAAAAAAGTAAATTTATATTTTACAGGAAAACAATCCCTCTCAGTAGGCCACTCAAATGCTTAAACTAAGATCAATTAAATTAAGATAAATCAAAATTAAGGTAAAATGAAATGATACAATCTATATATCTTTAACAGTAGCTATAGTAAACATTCACAGGTCCCTATGAGAGGAATTGTTTTCCTGTCCCTAATTTCATCTGATACATGCTAGAGTAAACGCACACAGGAGCCTGCACAGATCATGTGATTGCTAAAAGGCAGAACGGCAGTGTTATAAGCAGGAGTTCAATTTGAAGCCATCCGTCCTGAGCCAGTGATGTTATATGAATTAATGTTTTTCCTCTTTTCACTGCTGCTGCATATTATCTGGATGGACTCCAGGCGAATGACACAGATGTATGTACTCAATACAAATAGGAGAATAAACACGATACTATACAAAACTGAATACATGTATTGTAAATGCTCAGTTTCTATGTCTTTATCAATGTCTGTCTCTCACAGTGTTCTGGTGTAGAGGGGCTTTGTCCTCTAAGCTGTTCTGATAATGCGGTGAGTATTTTACAATATAGGATTTATAATGTAAAAGTGTTCGGTATCTAGAGCATTTGTGGACATATCTGTGAAAAATTGCATCACCATTCCTCCATCAAACTAATTCAATATGACAAATGCTTTTTGTGTTTTGTGTTCACAGGACGTTAACTGCTACGTCATTGACAGTAATGGCTTCGTCATCATCTCTAAGGACAGGACTGATGTAAGAGCACTTAAAGTGACAGGATAAGGTCAACACAAAATGCCATTCGCAATCCACCAAACATCTGCAATGATGCAAAAATACGTATTTCTGAGTGAAACGGAATACTAACATATAGGGAAAGATGTCATTTCATGGACGATTGAAAAGTGTCCTTAGTAAGTAATAGTATAGTAGTAAATAATTTACACTCTGTTATTATTGCATACTTTTAATGTACAACAATACTGAGGTGCAAATAGTATGTATCTGTCAAAATTAAGTATAAATTGCATGTAATTACTATTTACTAGTGATGCCACAATTCTCAATATAATATTGAACCGTTCGGTACGGCATTCACGGTTCAATACTCGCTTGTTTTTTTTCCGGTTTTGCATTTAATTCATTATTTTTCTACACATTCTATCATTTGTCTCCATCCCAATATACTGAACAACGCAACATACATTCACACAATCACGAAAGTTCATTATTTGCATGCGTTTTAAAGCCTTGCCGGTTAAACATTTAATTTGCGTGCTTATGCACAGTTTTAACATGCGTTTTTCAGAGCGCGCGCACTAAACGCCTGTCAAACACGTGATTACTGGACTAAGTAGTCGTCTTACTGCGTTAATACTATCAAATACACACAAGGTTAACATAAACACAGTCGGTCATGTCTAAAGTGAAAGTAAAATCAGCGTGTATATTATATCGGTCTGTATATTAGATGCATGCAGGTCTTAAATTGACAGCAGCGCAGCCTAGTGAACGCGCTGTCCTTAAAGGGACAGTTCACCTCTAAAATTATGTAATTATTTACTCACTCTAATATTGTTCCAAACCTGTATTCATTTCTCGATGATAGAATTTTCATTTTTGAGTGAACTATCCCTTTAATGTTAATACAACAACAAAAGAAAAAGAGAAAATCAGTCGCTGCTCTTGACTGAAAAACTTAAATACAGTAGCTTTAATAAGAATCAATGTATATATTTATAGTGAAGTCTATGTAGTGTTTTATTTTTACATTTATTAATTCAATTCCATACTTAAATGCTGTCTTTTTTCTCCTTAACCTCTTGCTGTTCCTGTCGCCTAAGAATAGAATGGCAAAAAACTGATGTGACAAGCCATCAGAACCGAAAACCGTGGTTAAAAACCGAAGTATGTATTGAACCGTGGACTAACTGTATTGTTGCAACCCCTACTATTTACTAGGGGTGACACGGTTCACAAAACCCACGGTTCGGTTCGTATCACGGTTTTAGGGTCACGGTTTTCGGTTCTGTACGGTTCTTGTTGTTGTTGTTTTTTATTTACTTCAGCATATGATATATAGCTTAATCATCCACAATTCTGTTTATAGTAATAACCGTCTCTCTATTTATACATATTTATATATATATATTCAGTACATTTCCATGTCCTGCACTTACGCAACCACTGTATATCCTGCACTTGCTGCTATTGCACTTCTGGTTAGACCTAAACTGCATTTCGTTGCCTTGTACTTGTACTTGTGTAATGACAATAAAGTTGAATCTAATCTAATCTAATCTAATCTAATTAGGATTCAGTATTAAAAATTGTTATATCAAGTTGTTTCCTAACTGGCTGTCTACCGAGTCCGACACATTGGCGTAACATTTTTCATGTTAATCATATCAATTTTGATCAGAACAATGCACTGTGGCTTTAATTCAGCTGACCTGATTAACATATTTCACTATGAAGTGTCCCGTGTGTTTCACAATCACCATATGACATCCAGCGCTGTGAAAAAATAACATAAAATACACGAAACACAACACTGCCAGAAGTTTTTGCCCAAACTTCAAAGGCATGTTTAAATTATTAGAACTAGAAGCATATCTTAACTTTTAAATGTTACATTTATCATGTGAATTACTTATATACAACATATGAATGTGTGTATGAGACAGAGGGGAACATGGTCTTGCAGGAGATAGCTATATGTTGTCCATCATAAATCAAAGCACGAGACAGACAGGGGTCGGAGGTGAACACCGGAAAATGTGACAGAATGGACTATATTTGCCTGTATTTGCAATACACGAGCCGCGGTTCAGGTGCGCGACTCGCGAGACAAACCTGCCAGTGCATGTCTGCTCAACGGGCATGCGCGGCGCGGCTCACGCTCTCCGCACTGCATCTGCCCTGCTATACGATGCTGGCAGCCTTCCTTATCTCTCCCACTTTCATTTCTACATGTGACGTGACCTGCAGCACTCCACTTTTACTTTACTGTATGTCCACACACACACACACACACACACACCTCTTATTTCGCGCGAAAAACACATCCACTGTCTGAGGTAACATACGGGCACAAGGATACATTGCGCATGCGCGAACCGTGCGACGCACACACACCGAACCGAGACAAGCGAACCGAACGGTTCGGTTTTTTTCCATGTACCGTGCCACCCCTACTATTTACACATATAGCAAAGAACTGCTACTTTTACAATGGTGTAAATAGAATATATCACTATTTTCACTTAGTATGCCATTTCACTTAGTAAATAGCATCTATCGCTAAGAAAATGTGTTATTTTCACTTAGTGTAAATAGCATCTATCGCTAAGAAAATGTGTTATTTTCACTTAGTGTAAATAGCATCTATCGCTAAGAAAATGTGTTATTTTCACTTAGTGTAAATAGCATCTATCGCTAAGAAAATGTGTTATTTTCACTTAGTGTAAATAGCATCTATCGCTAAGAAAATGTGTTATTTTCACTTAGTGTAAATAGCATCTATCGCTAAGAAAATGTGTTATTTTCACTTAGTGTAAATAGCATCTATCGCTAAGAAAATGTGTTATTTTCACTTAGTGTAAATAGCATCTATCGCTAAGAAAATGTGTTATTTTCACTTAGTGTAAATAGCATCTATCGCTAAGAAAATGTGTTATTTTCACTTAGTGTAAATAGCATCTATCGCTAAGAAAATGTGTTATTTTCACTTAGTGTAAATAGCATCTATCGCTAAGAAAATGTGTTATTTTCACTTAGTGTAAATAGCATCTATCGCTAAGAAAATGTGTTATTTTCACTTAGTGTAAATAGCATCTATCGCTAAGAAAATGTGTTTTTTTCACTTAGTGTAAATAGCATCTATCGCTAAGAAAATGTGTTATTTTCACTTAGTGTAAATAGCATCTATCGCTAAGAAAATGTGTTATTTTCACTTAGTGTAAATAGCATCTATCGCTAAGAAAATGTGTTATTTTCACTTAGTGTAAATAGCATCTATCGCTAAGAAAATGTGTTATTTTCACTTAGTGTAAATAGCATCTATCGCTAAGAAAATGTGTTATTTTCACTTAGTGTAAATAGCATCTATCGCTAAGAAAATGTGTTATTTTCACTTAGTGTAAATAGCATCTATCGCTAAGAAAATGTGTTTTTTTCACTTAGTGTAAATAGCATCTATCGCTAAGAAAATGTGTTATTTTCACTTAGTGTAAATAGCATCTATCGCTAAGAAAATGTGTTATTTTCACTTAGTGTAAATAGCATCTATCGCTAAGAAAATGTGTTATTTTCACTTAGTGTAAATAGCATCTATCGCTAAGAAAATGTGTTATTTGCACAGTGTAAATAGCATCTATCGCTAAGAAAATGTGTTATTTGCACAGTGTAAATAGCATCTATCGCTAAGAAAATGTGTTATTTTCACTTAGTGTAAATAGCATCTATCGCTAAGAAAATGTGTTATTTGCACAGTGTAAATAGCATCTATCGCTAAGAAAATGTGTTATTTTCACTTAGTGTAAATAGCATCTATCGCTAAGAAAATGTGTTATTTTCACTTAGTGTAAATAGCATCTATCGCTAAGAAAATGTGTTATTTGCACAGTGTAAATAGCCGCTGCCTTTTTTAAAATAAGAAAACTCAGAAAATGCACAAAGGTTCAAACTCAACTAAACACTGTGCCATGCACAAACAATACCTGACAAAGGAACAAAAGGAACTGAAGGGCTTATGCAAGGTAATGAACTGAATGCAAACTGAATGGTGTGAACTAATTAATAAGTAACCAAAGAGACAATAAAATTAAACAAACTGTAAAGCCAAACTCAACATTACTGTTACAAAGTTGGGGAAATGACACGCAGTAAAAAAAAAAAAAAAAGTAATGAAATAAAACGGCTCCTTTGTGACTTTGTGCTGTGAATAACACAGATTAAAAAAAGCACTGTTTACCATTGACTCAGCATAGGAAAGTGACTGTGCAAATGAATGAATGAATAAATAAATGCATGAGGTGTTTTCCATCATTAGCAGCGGTCCTATGAGAGGGAGAGAGAGAGAGAGAGAGAGAGAGAGAGAGAGAGAGGGAGAACAGTGCATCATCCGGGTAAATATAGAGGAAGGGAGGGATAACAGAGGTTATCTGAATAATTCAGCGTGCTGGTGCGGTAAACGCTGACTCTAATGTTGGGCTGCAGCCTTACAGAGCCCAAATTTGTGCTGTTTAAAATTTGATTTCAGTGCTTTATCGAACAGTAAAGTCAAGATGTCTATGGCATTAAAGCTAATACAGATGCATTCATTCTGAGCTGTCATTGTTCCAACCGTGAACTAGAAACAGATCCTGTTGAAATAAATAATAAATAACCACAATGTCTTGAAGCCACATGTCTCTCTATTCTCTGTATCTGTAGGTTGGCAGGTTTCTGGGAGAAATCGATGGGTCGGTAATGTCACAGCTCTTGAGAATGGGCATGTTTAAAAGGTTAGATAACTTTTTTTGTAACGAAAACTCTAGTGCCCACACTCTTAAAATTAAATGTTCTTTATTGGCATCAATAGCTGCTTTTCCACCGTCGGGCCGAGTGGTTCTAAGCAGGGCCGTGCACAGGGGGGTGGCCCGGTGGCTAGAGCCACTGCCCCTCTGCCCTCATCAGCTGAGGTGCCCCTCTCGCAGTCTATGGTCACTTCCCATCCCTGCTAAAAGTGTTCTGTTTTCCCTCCGATAAAGATCCACCGATTCCGCTAATCCGTTCCCGTGTTTTCCTGCTCTCTGCCCAGCATCTTTTTTGTGCGTGGGTTTGTGCGTGGAAATCTGGAAAGCGGAGACGTAGCGGAGACCATACGTAGAAAGCGGAAAGCAGTTCCAGAATGTCGTTGCATTAACAGTATACATTACAATCCGCGGAATTAGTCATTTGGTAGTTTGTTTTTGTATTTCTGTCTGTATTATCTTGCTCCAGATCTTCTAATAGTGCTAACAACTTGTACAAAATACACGTTCTTGGAGGAGAATTAGAACTCTTGTCTAATCAAATGTTTGTACAAGATCTGATCTAATATAAATACCAACTTTGCTGTTGATGGCACACTTTGTAGAATATATATAGGCCTAATTTCATATAATAACCAGAATATAGTTACAGAATGTATAAATTACTTTTGATATAATTCTTATTACTATTTATATATCTTTTAAAGTGTCATTCATGTAAAATACTAAATAAAATATTCTACTTAATTGAATTGTTAGAATAATTGAATAACTGATAACAGAAAAATCTGAATCCCATTAAAAGATAATCATCTGAAAGGTAATTTTTTTAATGACTTATATACAAGCATATCATATTTGTGTTATCAATATTTACTTATTCAACTCTCCATATTTTAATTGGAGATGTCATCATAAAAAAATAAAGAAAACATAATAGAATTACTCATAATAGAATTCACTCAATTAACCTAGCCTATAGGTTTTAATGAAAGTGAAGATGCCTGAAAATGTACATCTAAATCATGAACATGTTAAATATTTGTGTGTCCACAAATCCATCACTATTTTCGATAGACACAAAATTAGATCAGAACCGTTTTGACTGACTAAACACACAAATGTTGATAGTAAGATGAAATGACAAAATAAAAAAATAGTATATTCATTCATCAAAAGTGCTGAGATGAGATTTTGTGTCGTCTATGGCCAGGAGAAAAAATGAGGGCTCAGAGAGTAAGGGAGAGCCCACTGAGCATCAGCCAAATCAGACAGTTACAGGCGGTCAGTAAAGGAATAGTAAGAGTAAGATGGATAATTTGTATGGACAAGCACCCTATCCTCGCCCCCAATTCCACCCCACCCCTGTGCCCCTTTTTTTGGTTTTGGCCACTGCCCCTCAAAATGTCTGTGTACGGCCCTGGTTCTAAGAACGGTTCCAGTTACTTAATTTTCACTTGAGCTCGGTTCAGCACATGGTTACAAACCAATCTCGGCCCGTAATTCTAATAAATATATTTCTTATTTATGATCAATGTTGAAAACATTGGTGCTGCTTAATATTTTTGTGGAAACCATGAAACGTCATGGTAGCCAACCCTGCTGGTAGAACTGTGCACGTGTAGTGACGTCGCCACTCAGGATTGGTTACTTGCCTGCTGCCTGGCTGCCAGTTTCTCTGTAGCTGGTGTATTAGTGCATTATTTGAACAAAGTTAACACAAGTTAATAATAAAACTAAAATAAATATATAATCATCCTCCCTAACACAATCACTATTTACATATCACATCACATGTAAACTCTTGCGTTACCAAGGCAGCGATGGAAAATCATCTAATGTTCCATTAAGAACCTTTAATAACCTTATCATTGCACAAAATGTTCTTTATAACAGAACAATGTTTTTTTTTATGTTCTTCACACTAGAAAATAATGTTTCACTGAAAGGTTCTTTCTATGGCAATTGCTGTGAAAGCACCATTTTGTAAGCACTATTTTTTAAATGTGCATTAAATGTGAATGTAATGTAATGCATTAAGGTGTTAAATGCTGTCACTGTGTGTGTGTTTTCCACAGAGTGTTACTCTATGACTATCAGGGCATGTGTAAGGTGCATACTCACTCTGCTAGCGGCGCTCGACCCCTGCTAAGTGTAAGCATTGTGCTGTCTGTTTTAATAACGTCTACCACAACACAACAGTCAGATGCTATCAGTGTTACATGTAATACATTACACTGCTGCTCTTGCAAACCATTGTGGTATGACTATATCGGTGGAGGTCACAGGTCAGGGCTGATCTAGAGAAAGGCTTGGCCTTCATACCATGATCACAAAGATGGTGTCGAGAAGAAAAAAAAATACCAAGATATGCGATTTCTGTCATGAGCTCTTACACAGAAATTCTCAGTGTAACTGAAATGAAAGGATGCTATCATGATTCATTTCTTTTCCCCCCTCAGCCCTTTTATAATCTTCTGGCAGCACTGAAATGGTTCCTATCAAACTTCTTGTTGTAAGTGTGGCTGTTTTTCTGCTCTTTAAAATGTCAGTGACAATGACAGTGTAAAATCAGACGTTTTCTCTCTGCCAGGTTTTTACTGGACTTCAACATCTATGGTCTTTGGCATTCAGATCACTTTGTGGAGGGTATGTGTAAAGTAAACTAATGTAAATACTGCAATTATTCATCTGTTACTCACCTGTTTGTATGGCCGTTCCTGTCTCCCGTCTTCCTTCATCTTCATCGCTTGCTCTCTTATTCCTTTAATTCTGTAACCCTCCATCTTGATGTGTCACAGCCAAGGCCTTATTCCATTCATGTAAGTGACGTTTCCATCACTGTGTGATATTGCTTGTGCTGTGTGAAAAAGAGAGATCAGAGAAAGATTTGTCATGTTGTTTTTCATGATCAAAAGTGATTTTGTGTGTGTGTGTGTGTGTGTGTGTGTGTGTTGTTGAAAGCTTGTAATGAAAGTATCCTACAGCTGATGGCATTTGATGATAAAAGGACATTGCATTCTTTAATCCGTACTCTAGATAACTGTGGGTTTGCTTTGTAGCTGGTAGGAAGTCAAAGGGGGGCATTTTGCAGCCATGTGACACTGAGTATCCCAGCTTCATCTACGAGCCGTCAATCAAAGAAACCAACAGCCTGATCAAGTGTGGGAGATGTCAAAAGTAAGAACACCCATAGATCATTTGATTATTTGCAATACAGTTTCATTATATCTCAAAATAAAATACCTTTTTTTAATTAACGGCAAGTCACATTTGCTAAATGTAAACTTGTAATTATGAGAGCCTCAAGTTGTTCTTCTTAGATTTATAAATACATACTGTAGTTTTAAACCGTTCGTTTGATATATATTGTATATAGTTGCAATATATATAGTTGTGGAACATAAAGTCACAAATACAAGACACAAGAGACAGAGGGGGACTCTCTCATATTTAATGTATCAGTTTACTCTAATATTAAGCAAAAACCCTATGCTCACTGTCATCTTATATGCCTTCGTAGTTTCCTGTCTTTCTGACGACCTCTAGTGGTGAAGACAAATAATATACTGGAAGTTACAGAAAGCATGCCAAAAATATGAAGGAAAATAACAGTTTTAAAGCAGTTTTCTTTATTTCAAAAGATAATATTTACTAGGATAATAATAACTAGGATTATTAAGTCCTCCACATCTTTTTTCAGAGCTTGAAGAAAATAATATGGTACAGGCATTTAGGCCTATTTATCAAACTTCTGAAAAAGTTCTCAGTTTATTTCAGTGTGCCAATTAACGTTATACAACGACGTTAATGGGATTTCACTTAAGGTCATTTTCGTTGAGTGTTTTTCTTTTGGCCCTAACAGCACAACATTATATAATGAAGTAATACAAATTTATTTATTTGTGTTTACAGTTGATGTACAATGTGATACTGAAAGCCAGCCATGAATACCTCCTGTCACGTACTTGACTTGATAATCCAGATTCAATAGGCTTTACACGGATGAACGATGAAATCACATTTAGGGTACGTTTACTCGACAACGATGTCATAAAAACGGAAAAGTTGTATTTCACGTAGGCTACAGATTAAAACGTTGTCAAACGTTCACACGGATCCGCGAAAACGGACGCTGTATTATTCATGCCAGGCCAGTAGCCGGTGTCCTGACATTTCATCCTACCCGTCAGATTGTCCTACCAGGGCTTACTGCGCATGCCCACATCAATATTTTTTATTTTTATTTTTTATATTTACATTTTGGGTAGGTTTAGGGGTAGGTATGGATGTAGGTATGGATATTAATGAATATTAATAAAGCAAATCACATTAATATGATTCTGGTAGCACAATCTGATAGGTAGCATTTTACATCCATATTTAATATTTATTTATTTAAAATATTTACATAGTTTTAAGGGTAGGTTCAGGGTAGGGGTAGGTATGGATATTAATAAAGCCTCAAATCAGATGAATATGATGCTGGTAGCACAATCTGTGACAGGCAGCATTTTTTGCTGTCGAATTGTGCTACCTACTGTTTTAATGGGAGGTAGCAAAATCTGACATGGTAGGACAAATCGACAGAACACCGGCAATGTCACTTTGTAAAGAAATACTACGCGCCTAGACTGAACACATTATGCGTATGCGCAAGACGTCCGTTATCACAAATTCGTGTTTTTGTAGTTTACACAGAGACAATAATGGGATCGTTCTCAAAAACGTACACTTTGAAAACCGTTTTCAAAAGTTTGTGTTTTCAGGCCCCAAAAATGCTGTTGTGTAAATTAACTGTTTTTAATTAAAAACTGTGTTGCGTAAACGGCCCCTTAATAAACCCAAGTAACAATAACGAGAAAGTTCATGAACAGAGGACTGAGGGTTTAAATACACTAGGAGGGACGTTTATACGACAATGATGTAGTAAAAGCGGAAATGTTTTTATTTCCGTCTTTCGCGTACTTACGACACCGTTATCCAAATGGATCCGCGAAAATTACTAAAAGCGCTGTATTATTTATGCCAGGCCCTGAAAACGCTGTTGTCGTATAAATGAACGGCCAAAACACATTAAAAAAATGTGTTTTTAGTTTAAAACAGTGTTGTATAATTATCCCCTTAAAAGGTCCCGTTCTTCGTGATCCCATTGTTCAAACTTTAGTTAGTGTGTAATGTTGCTGTTAGAGCATAAATAATACCTGTAAAATTATAAAGCTCAAAGTTCAATGCCAAGCGAGATATTTTATTTAACAGAAGTTCCCTTTCAAAGCCTACAGCGAACGGCTGGCTTGGACTACATCCTGGTACTTCCAACATAAATGACGTCAGTAGAACAGACTAACCCACAAGAATGCGCGCAAAAAGGGGGCGTGGTCTTGTTGCTGTCCCACGTGGAGAAGAGGACGTGTTGCGTGGAGAAAAGGAATTGTTGCGTTTGACTGTGTTTGTCGCCATGTCGTCGAGACGCTTTATTTTCATCCCGGAGTCAAATTACCTTTGTTTGGCTTTCCCAGGGACGCTGTAGAGATCATTGAGCGCATACATCACCCCGTTAAGAGGCGTGACCTTTCCGTGCAAGTTACGTGCGCTAAGCTGCTGTCGAATCACAACACAGAAACCGTGCCACGTTCGCTAAGCTGCGGTCAAATCACAACACAGGAACCGCTGGCACAATCAGAACTCGTTACGTATTTCTGAAGGAGGGACTTCATAGAACAAGGAACTCATCAGCCGTTTTTAGGACAGTGAAAACAGCGGTGTACAGATAAGTAAATTGTGTGAAAAATACTGTGTTTTTACACGCGAAACATGAACACGTTATATTGCACACTGTAAACACAATCAAAGCTTCAAAAAAACACGAAGAACGGGACCTTTAATGACAATGGAGTAATAATAATAGGTGCAGGTGATTAGTTGACATGATAACAAACAAGGGTAACTATGGAAACTAACAAAATAACAATGGAGGCAAGAGAAAAGGGAACTATACACAGGAACTGAACATATAAAGAATGAAGATAAAAGGATATCAAAACAAACGTCCTTTAACACAGAGGCACAGGGGAATTGTGACACCTTAGTTCATCGAGACTTCATTTCACTAGCATCTACTCTGCGCCCGGCTCTCGTAACTTGTATCTGCATTTTGTGGTTATTGAAATGTTGTTTGAAAACAGTCCCTTAGCTCTGGATTCTTTTTAATACACTTGTTGTGCAATAAGAATGCCATTAACTTGATCTCGCTCTCTCTCTCTCTCTCTCTCTCTCTCTCTCTCTCTCTCTCTCTCTCTCTCATTGCACGCAGGGTGTTTGTAATTAATCAGATTCCAGACAGTAACTTGCTGTTGGTGGTGATTCAGGCAGATTGTGACTGTTCTCGACAATACCCACCCATCACCATGGAGCCCAAAGAGGTTAAATATATCCTTAAAACCCCAGCTAAATCAGTCTCCCCAGACCACCACACACTGACTGAGGAGATGAATCACAGCTTTGAATGAGATCAATTTAGTCAGTTATAGGTGCAACCAGTACATTAACCTCATTAGAAATGACACATTTCACACAAAATACTGGGTGCACCTTTATGGAAATCAGATAAAGTTTATGTTCAAACATATCTTTATACATTTTTAAACAAGCCACCAACTGTATAACAAAGTATCTACTATTTAAAAAAATATATATTTGTGCTATAAAGATGCTTTGTTTGTTATCGTTGCTTTTTCTTCATTTTTTTCTTAACCGCTGAGCACACAATGCCTCAGTCAAATGTAACCGCATGAGATCTCAGAAGATACGAAGAAGGCCTGAGTCTTGTCATGCTTACCACCCTCAAGTAAGCACACACATACTAGACGGCTCTCAGACATGAATTGCAAGGCTGCCTTTTGATTACAATCTGTCTACAGACTAAGATTTTAAGAGATCTCTGGTACATATTCTGTGTATCTTGTCTGTTTTAGGAAAATGCCAAGGACTGCGGAGGGGCTGTGGCCATCAGCCTGTCCATCATGCTGTTCCTATCCTGTTTATCAGTGTCTGCACTCATCCGTCGATGACAGAGGGCCTGTTAAATGCCCAAGAGAGTCACCCATAGTGCACACACTCAACACAGCATGTTTTTATTAGCAATAATATGAGTTTAAACTAGAACGCACAATTTTTGCACAAAAGCGTATGTAGCTTTACTCATTACATTTTACAAGTTTGTGGATTTTATAAACAGTGCTGGGCTTTTATGAATTTGTCTTGACACTGTATCTGAACCATCTGCAAAACCGTCTGTGAATAATAATCAGTATCAACAATGAGGATGGACCAAAATGAGACCCAGACAAGGATTAACAGAATCTAAGCTACACTGAACTGTGTCATTAGAGAAGGGAATTTATAGCCAGTAGCTGTACATGCCTGTTTCTCTAGCCTATATGAAGCAGGAGAAGAGTGCACATAATGTGGATAAGATATTGGTGTGTGTGTGCGTGCGTGCGTGCGTGCGTGCGAGAGAACATGTTTTTCTATCCTGGTGGGGACTTCAACCTGAATACACACTGACTCATGGGGACTCGTGTCACCGTGGGGACATAAATTGAAGTCCCCATGAGGAAACAAGCTTATAAATCATACAGAATGAGTTGTTTTGAAAAAGTAAATATGCAGAACGTTTTCTGTGATGGGTTTAGTGTAACGGAATAGAATATAGAGTACATAAAAACCATTATGTCTATGGAGAGTCCCCACAAAGATAATGAACCAGACGTGCGTGTGTGTGTGTGTTTGAGAGAGAGAGAAAAAAGAATATTTAACTTTGTTATTCACAGCTGTCTTTGTCACCAGAGATGATTGTAGGACTTATAAATTATATGAAAATGTCTCAGAGGCTGTTTCAGGAAGATGTCTTGTAATTTAAACCTTTGTTTTTGGTTGTCTGTTCTGCAACTTTGCAAAAATGTTTGTGATAATTATTATAACTATGCATAATTCCACAGAGCTTTATCGTCTTTATTGACCATTATAAATCTGTCAGATTAAATTACAAAAATATGTCATGTTTACTTTCTTAGATTAAAAATAGTGTGTAGTGTCTGTTTTTGCTAAGGTATAAATGCACAAGAATATTTTTTTTTTAAGTGTTAAGTGTGGTTTATTTTTTAAATGTAACTGTTACTGACACTGTGAATATTGCATTACATCCCATGTGTCTTATTGTACACCCAAAACTTAATTTTGAAATGTTTTTGAGTTAAAAGATGAACACCAGCGGTCTGAAATAAATATATATATAATAAACATTTGAATGCTAATGCATCATATTTTCCACAGAAATATTAAGTAGCATTTTTTTCTTCTTTATATTGAGAGTAATAATAAATGTTTCTTGAGCACCAAATCAGCATATTAGGATCATTTCATATTACGTCACTTCATATTAATGCTGTGCAATCGATTAATAGCGATTAATCGTGTCCAAAATAAAAGTTTGTGTTTACATAATATATGTGTGTGTACTGTGTATAATTATTGTGTATATGTAAATACACACACGCATGTATATATTTATGAAAAATATGTTATATGTATATATAATATGCAAATATTTCTTTAAAAATATACATGAAGGAGTGTGTATTTATATATGAATAATAATTATACACAGTACACACACATATATTATGTAAACACAAACTTTTATTTTGGATGCGATTAATTGGATCGATTGCCCAGAACTAGTAATATTTCACAATATTACATTTTTTTTCCTGTATTTTTTCATAAAATAAATGCAGCCTGGGTGAGAATAAAAAACATTTAAAATCTTTAAATTATTTATTAAATAATCTTAATTATTCCAAAATTGTTAAAGGTAGTGATTTTTTTCCTTAACATAAAATAATGCTATTTATATCTGAATGAAAAATGATAACAGCGATGAAGATAAATTACAAACAACAAATAAAACGATATTTACAAAACATTTATATAACATTTGACACACACACACACACTCGTGTGTGTGTGTGTGTGTGTGTGTGTGTGTGTGTGTGTGTGTGTGTGTGTGTGTGGTGTGTGTGTGTGTGTGTGTGTGTGTGTGTGTGTGTGTGTGTGTGTGTGTGTGTGTGTGTGTGTGTGTGTGTGTGTGTGTGTGTGTGTGTGTGTGTGTGTGTGTGTGTGTGTGTGTTATTAAATATAAACATTAAATAAATATTGTACATTTTAAATATATTTATATATAAACGCTAAAAAACAAAACTTTGCTTGGTGTAAAATGTCTTAGTATATGGGCTATTTTGTCCATTTCTATTATTCTTCATTATGTCTATTGTTTTATCTTCTTTCTTGCCAACTTTTATTTTGGAAAAATGTCATGGGCTGTCAGGGACTCTTGGTTTGTCAGAGTGAGCGCGTGTGGGGAGGAGGATCATCAGAGGCAGCTCAGCTCCGCCGCAGCGCTCAACAAACATCAGCCTGAAGAGAGAATAACCATGAGCGGTCACTGAGCGACTCGGCTCTGCCTACTCAACTCACGGCCATTCAGTTGGCTTCTTTTTTATCCTTATTTTGGTCCTCGGTTAACCGGCAAACTGTCTAATCTGGAGGAAGACGGGGAGGTGAGAATTTACAAATATGATGGTGGAAATAAATCACAGTGGTGCTGTTGTAAATGCAGACTGATGCTCATCATATATGACACAGAAGCAAATGTGTGATAATAGCAATGTTTTGTTTTTGTTTTGTTATATATCACCTATGACGAACGATGTTGTGTGTTTTGAATAGACAAGATATTTTGATATATTTCAGTCTTCATTAAATACGACCATCGGTGTGGTATATCCGCGGCAATGTATCAGTTTTTTTAATAAACCTGTCAAACTGCATGTCACGTCCGCAAGGTCAAGCACGCAGACGCGAGGCCGAGCGCGCTCAAATCAAGTTTGCCTTTTCCCAACATTCATTTAAGCATCAGTGACCGCAGCACGAGCAGGTGCAGTAGCCTTCTCAGTCCCGAGCGGCTAATGTAAACAATGCGTAGACATTAAAAATGCTAAATCACAAGAGCGATTCGGTTTTTAGGCACGAGGCTGCAGTTATTTGATCTTGTGAATAACAACACTCTTGTTTACGTGATATTGCTTAAAAGACCGTTTCATAAACAAGTAATTAATACCGAATAACTCACTTTTCAGGCAAAAACTGGTCGCCATAATTCTTTCTCTGTCAACGAAAATGGTTCGAAAGAAGCCAAACAATCAAGTTGTGCTTGTATCCAAGCAGCAACGCGCACAGACTGAACGCCGGTCCGGAGCAGCGGTACATATGGATTTGTCGACATGAAAGCGTTCGGAAAACTTCACTCGTTTGAAACTCCACTCCGGGTTTTTTCACGTTCTCACCAATGAGAGAAATCCACTCGTAGCGATAATGAACGAGCTGGCCTCTATTTTAACTTATGGCAGAGAGTGCATGGGCGTCGGAACCATTGTATGTGGGTGGGACAAGACCCACCCACTTTTTACGATCAATGATATTGGACCCACTCACTTTTATCGTCTCTAACATTCAGCACATGTCTGTTTACCTACCCCTAATCCATAAACACTTCTTATTAAACACATGTTAGACGCTTTATTTCCACTTTTCTAATAAAAACTTCATTTTTATTTCAAATAAATGCCTTTCCGATCTGATATGTGATGGGAAAAGGGAGAAGATAGAGTTCGGCGAATGGCGGACTCGAACCGCGGGTCAAAACTAGACGCCGTACATCTTACCCCTATCTTACTACTGCTGCTCTGAATGATACGGCGATTTCCGTTATTTTGTCTTTCCAAACAATACGTTTAGCAAGGACCCACCCACATTTTTTTTGCTTCTGACGCCTTTGGCAGAGTGTGTTATTTTAGTATTATTGCGATATAGTTCTGATTCATATTTTGAATTCGTCATAATTTCCGTTTTCATTTTAGTTAAAGGGTTAGTTCACCCAAAAATGTAAATTCTGTCATCGTTTACTAACCCTCATGTCATGCCATAAGACTTTCATTCATCTGTGAAGGAAGCTGAAGCATGTTTGCTTGACGTGTGAGAACCAATGAGGTTCATTCTTGTGTCACGCAGCGCGTTTGAGCTTCCACAAGAACCAATGAGATTTGTTCTCGCGAGTCAAGCCTCTATCGGTTGAGCTTGTATTTAAAGGTCCCGTTCTTTGTGATCCCATTGTTCAAACTTTAGTTAGTGTGTAATGTTGCTGTTAGAGCATAAATAATACCTGTAAAATTATAAAGCTCAAAGTTCAATGCCAAGCGAGATATTTTATTTAACAGAAGTTCCCTTTTAAAGCCTACAGCGAACGGCCGGCTTGGACTACATCCTGGTACTTCCTACATAAATGACGTCAGTAGAACAGTAGAACAGACTAACCTCCGCCCACAAGACTACGCGAAAAAAGGGGGCGTGGTCTTGTTGCTGTCCCACGTGTTAAAAATACTGTTTTTTTTTACACGCGAAACATGAACACGTTATATTGCACACTGTAAACACAATCAAAGCTTCAAAAAAACACGAAGAACGGGACCTTTAAGTTCGCTTATCAATGTTTATATGTGAATAAAAGCCTAAATTAAATCTGTTCATCATATAAAGCGACTGTGTCGCTTCAATAATTTTGGACTAAACCTCCTCAATTGATATGGATTAGTTTTACAATCTTTTTATGAACATTTTGAAGCGTCAAAGTGGTATTGCGTAGACTGCCAATGGAGGGAATGAAATCTCTCAGATTTCATTGAAAAATAACAAAAACGTTTTGGCTTTTTAATGGTTTTAGTTGTTTTTAACTATTAACCTTGAATTACAAAATTAAATTGTTAAAATAATATTAATAAATAAATCTTACAATTAATCATTTGGCTATATTTGTTTATTGTTGTTCGTGGGGGTGCTGTGACATGTGATGATGAAGATAATTATTAATATTTTTAATAATTACATCAATGAGCTACAAAAATATAATTTGCAATGAAACTATTTAGAATTATTGTTGTAATAATTAAATATTCCAGTATATGTAGACATACATGTTTTATTCATTATTAGGGCTCTTTGGTGGAGGTTGCATTAATTTGTATTCAGAGAACTCTGCTTTGCAAACGATTTTCCTGTTACAGACCAGCGTGGCCATGACGGGAGGCATGGCAGCGCCCCTCCCGATGAGCAACCATACACGTGAGAGAGTCACCGTGGCCAAACTGACGCTGGAGCACTTCTACAGCACCCTGCTCACCCAGCACGAGGAGCGGGAGATGAGGTAATCATGGCAACAACGACCCACTACACCTGCTTCCTCCAACCGTATCACTCAACATGTCAATTCAATCAAGGGTTTTTATTTGATCAGAATAAAGCTTATTTGTTGTGACTGGTCATAATGCAGCCATTCCCCCCGTTTCAGGCAGAAGAAGCTGGAGAAGGTGATGGATGAGGAGGGTTTACCTGATGAAGAGGTGAGATGCCCTTGCTGACCATAGAGCTACTACACATTATTGAATGACTTCCTGAGTTAGTAATCACAGAAGTGTCAACTAAGAAAAAACCTGTTTTGCTTATTTGCAAAGTGGTTTGAATAGGACTCAAACTGTGTGCTTTGTGCTTAGTAACTTGCTTTGAGTACGCCAGTGAGGTTTAATGTATGACCATGACTAATAGAGTATTCAAGATAGTGTCTGTTTTTTGTTGTAGAAGAGTATGAGGCGCTCTCTGCACGCTCGTAAGGAGACAGAGTTTCTGAGGCTCAAAAGGACCCGGCTTGGTCTCGATGACTTTGAGTCCCTCAAAGTGATTGGGAGAGGAGCATTTGGAGAGGTGTGTCTATTGCTCTGTTCCACTCTATTCCTCAGTTTGACGTGTACTTCTCAGGCATCATCCTAGCTGAAATGGTAGTGACTGATACATGAATACCGCAAATAGCTCTCTTCATGTGAAGTGGAGACAGCAGAGTTTGACATTACACAGGTTTTGCCATATGAATCTGAGCTTGTGCAATGCATTCTGGAATTTTCTTTTCCATGAAGTACAATGAAAAACTAACCCTTAAGCCAGGGACACATTTAACAATTGTAAGGCCGATTGTGAATATAATTTGATACTTCCGACTGATCATGCCCAAATGCGCTGGGTCTGTGCCAGTTGTGTTTAGTGCATTTAAAATCATATAGTCTTAGAATGTTTCAGCTAGTCATTAAGTGTGTCCCCGGCTTTAGAAAATGAGTCATCATAATATTGATGCCTACTTTTAGAAGCACATATATAATGCCTCAAATGTTGTCTAGTTAGGCAGCTCTCTATGACTTGAAACAGAGCCATTGTGTGTTTGTACCAGTGTTATTTAGTATTATTTATATACTGTTATAGTTTGAATTGGCCTTTATTTTTATTTTTATATTTTCAGTTTTCATTTTAATTTTAGTTTAATGTTTAACAATTTTGTTATTTATTATTTTTGTTTAATATTGGTATATTTTAATTTATCTTTATTTCAGTAACTTTTGTACTTAAACATATTTCAGTTAATTGCCTGTGCAGATAGTTCGTTTTTCATCTAATATGTCTATGTTGTATCTTTTTATATTTTATTTCAACTTTATTTCAATTAATACAAATGTTTTTAATAGTGTAATTTAAAGGAACACCGAATTTTGGGACTTTAGTTTATTCACCGTATCCCCCAGAGTTAGATAAGTCCATACATATCATTCTCATCTCTGTGCGTGCCATAACTCTGTCTGACGCACACACCGCTAGCCTAGCTTAGCACAAAGACTGGAGGTAAACGGCTCCATCTAGCCTACTGCTCAATAACTGACAAAATAACGCCAACATTTTCATATTTACATATTGTGATGTCTATAGTTACATTCTGTACTAAGACCGACGGAAAACTAAAAGTTGTGATTTTCTAGACCGATATGGCTCGGAACTATACTCTCATTTCTGTGTAATAATCAAGGAACTTTGCTGCCGTACCATGGGTACCAGTGCCTGAAAATAGTCCCCAGCACGCAGCAAGCAGGTTGTCACGTTGGTTATGTTGACAGAAGTAAGCCTATTTTCAGGTGCTGTGTAATATCATTGCGCCGCTGCACCCATGGTACGGCAGCAAAGTTCCTTGATTACTACGCAGGAATGGCAGTATAGTTCCTAGACATATCAGTCTAAATCGCAACTTTTCATTTTCCGTCTGTCTTATTACAGAATGTAACTATACACATCACAACATGTAAATAGGAAAATGTTGGCGTTATTTTGTCACTTATTGAGCAGTAGGCTAGCTGGAGCCGTTTACCTCCAGTCTTTGTGCTAAGCTAGGCGAGCAGTGTGTGCGTCAGACAGAGTTATGGCACACACAGAGATGAGAATGGTATGTATGGAATTATCTAACTCTGGGGGATACGGTGAATAAGCTAAAGTCCCAAAAAGTTGCTGTGTTCCTTTAATGATAAAAACACTAGTTTGTACTCATCCTCATTGACTTTGGTTTGTTTTTTTAGGGGGAGGAACAGAAAGGTTTTTGATCCCTATGAAGTAAAGTTGAACTTACATTTCATTGAAAATCCCAATGGTTCTCCAAAAATGTTGTGCTGTATTCAGGTGCGCCTGGTTCAGAAAAAGGACACTGGTCACATTTATGCCATGAAGATCCTCAGGAAAGCAGACATGTTAGAGAAAGAGCAGGTATGGACATCCGATTCCATTTAATTCAGCAATCTCTGATAGTCATACCGATCCACTGATAATATCTCTCCTCACCTGTATGTCTCCCTGGGGCAGGTGGCTCATATCCGGGCTGAGAGAGATATCCTGGTGGAGGCTGATGGCGCCTGGGTAGTAAAGATGTTCTACAGCTTTCAAGATAAACGCAATCTGTATCTCATCATGGAGTTTCTGCCTGGAGGTGAGGACAGATGTACAAAATGTCACATGTTTTTTACTGATGTAACAGTGAGAGATTTAGAACTGGAAAAGTACTAACGGCAATCTGCTCATAGCAGCACTATGGAAAGTCCTATTTTTAGAGCAGCTTGCCAGAGGCTGTAACTCTTGTGTGTGTGTTCAGGAGATATGATGACTCTGCTAATGAAGAAAGACACACTATCGGAAGAAGCTACACAGTTTTATATCGCAGAGACGGTTCTGGCTATTGACTCCATTCACCAGCTGGGCTTCATTCACAGAGACATCAAACCTGACAACTTGCTTCTTGACTCCCGGGTGGGAATTCATCTTTATCTCTATTATTTACTCACACACAAACAAAATAACATGTTTAACGGAAATGAGTAGGTACTCTATGAAACTGTACACCTCATAACAGACTGTGTCTTTACGATTTCTAGGGCCATGTCAAACTGTCTGATTTTGGCCTCTGCACAGGCTTGAAGAAGGCCCATCGAACTGAATTTTACCGGAACCTCACTCACAACCCTCCCAGTGACTTCTGTGAGTAACCGACATACACAAATTACACAGAAAACCATATTAAAATATTTTACAACAAAAAAATTAAAGACGTCATATCTGAGTGGTTAGGGAGCCTCAACAAACATCCAAGGGTGACTTAAAATTATTTAAAATAAGAAAAAGAACAAAAAATCTAGATCTTAGTTCTTATTTTTTTTGAAAAACCTGAATATTTGAGGAAGAATCATTTTAAACATGTAATTTCTAGACAAGGAAAAGTAATGTAAATGAATAAAATCTTATAACTCCATGGCCATTTTATAATGAATATACGTTTGTCTAGTTATGCCAAGCTCTAAAATATTTTATTGGGTAGAATTAGATGCATTTTATTGGGTAGAATTGGGTAAATATTTAAAAATAAATATTTGATCCAGTAAATCAGTGTTCACAACAGTTAACCACTATTGTAATTTCCTTCTCAGACCATTTATAGATGATGCCTGATCAATATTCAAAAAGCTTTTCTTCCCAGTGAATGTGAGGTAATAGAAGTAGGATACACGAATTACCAATAAAGGCAAAATGTGGGATTTTGTGCTACAAGCTACGATGGAAACACCGAATAAATTCCTCGATTTAACAAAAAAACCTCACGTGACTTTGCCTCAACAGTGGATGTTATTGGATAACTGGACTAACCAGTGGACCAATTTCATTGCACAGCATCTCGAATGTTGGTTTGATCATTCTGAAATGCCTGAGCCAAAGTCTGTCATCAGAATGATTTGGTACTCAGCTACTCGCATGATTGCATTACCAAAATGTATGGCTTTTTTAAACACAAAACTGTATTAACTGTATTTGAACCTCCTTTAGCCTTCCAAAACATGAATTCAAAAAGGAAAGCAGAAACATGGAAGAAAAACCGAAGACAGCTGGTAAGAGAGCATTTTTGTGTTACAGAACAGAACATTCCTGGTAGCATCAATGACTCATTCCTCTCATATACAGGCATATTCAACCGTCGGGACGCCGGACTATATTGCCCCTGAGGTCTTCATGCAGACGGGCTACAACAAGCTGTGTGACTGGTGGTCTCTTGGAGTGATAATGTATGAGATGTTAATAGGTTAGTAACTTCAAATACTAAACACTAAGTGAACGGGTTCATATCAGGCCAGTCGTCGCTTTCTGTAAAAGCCTTTTACTGTAGCTTTTTCCTGCGCTGAAACAGGTGTTTTTTTTGTTTTCCTGTTCCAGGCTACCCACCCTTCTGTTCCGAGACGCCACAGGAAACCTACAGGAAGGTCATGAACTGGCGAGAAACGCTAATTTTCCCCCCAGAAGTCCCCATTTCGGAGAGAGCCAAGGACTTGATCCTTAGGTCAGAGACATTGCCGTATCTGTAACACAAACAGCATAGGAGAAAGCAGTCAATTTACTTTTTGAAAACAAAACACTACTGAACTTTTGAGGTTAAAATGATTGTTTCCTTCGAGTAAAGAATGCCGCCGCTTTCAAAAACTAGCTTGTGATTACTTGAGATCATTTGATCTGACCAAACTGTGTGATTTATGTTTTCAGGTATTGCACAGATGCAGAAAACAGGATTGGATCAGGAAGTGTGGATGAAATAAAATCTCACCTTTTCTTTGAGTCTGTGGACTGGGAGCATATCAGGTACATCTGTGCACACACTTGATGTTCTTTACATCATCACAGTGTCATCTAGAACTGCAAAAAAAGTATTTTGGCTATGTTAATGTAATCAAATGAAATATAACTGTTTTACTGCTCACAGAGAGAGACCTGCTGCTATTTCCATTGACATCAAGAGTATTGATGATACATCCAACTTTGACGACTTTCCAGAGTCAGATATTCTACAGCCAGGTACCGTAAAACATTTCTGATAAGCTAAAACTTAGACATAATCAGAAGTTTGTGTAAAACGTAGAATTTATTTTGAATTGGCATTGAAATTGTGCATCTCCACAAATTTAAGGCCTGTTCTCAGCAAAAATAACTAAAACGATAACTATATTATATATGATATAGTTCAGTGCACATGTTGCCAGTACTTTTAGAGTGAAAATGTCAATGAATTACCCCTCATCTCGACAAATCACGTGAATGCAAGCAGAGTCGGTCTACCCTATCAGAGGTTCTATTTTATGATACTAATTTGAATAACCTGAATGAATGACATTGACACCTAATGTAAAGGCTAGTCGTGCAAGGAATTCCGTATTACTATCATACAGTTCTGTTATTACTATTTTAGCCTGGCTTCAGAAGGGGACCAAAAGGACGCGTGAGTCAGACACAGAACTTCAACCAGAGAAAATTACTTTAAACACTGTCCATGAGCAGCAAACTAAACTAACCAGCGGTACTAATGAGCAATCTGCTGTAGCAGCAGCACAAACACCTGCAGCAGCAGCAAACGTTACTGCTACTACCACAGACAATGACGATGTTAACAATAACATCAGCAACCATGAGTGGCCAGACTGTTGGTTGAGGGATCAAATTATGTATTTTTGCTCCTAGAACAACTGGCTGAATATCAAATGTGATTTGCATATTCCACTTTTTTTCCACTTCAAGCACTGATATAGTTCTCTAATAAGATGACTATATTAGCATCCACACCAACAGACAATGCCACTTTGTTGATAAGTGCTCCCTGCAGTTATGTTGTCTGCCGCTTTAAATGCTTGAGCACTTTAAAATCAGAGCTGTTTCGTATCAGTGTCCCAGATGGTCAAGCTAAGTTTGGTTATTGTTAAGCATGCTTAAGCTTTGCTAAATTATTATGTTCCTTCAGAAATTTCCTGTGGGTTTTTAGAATAGTGGTTTTGGATTTATAAGTAATATAAGGCATGTTGTTAATATTTAAATATTGAAAAAAAGTTTTATTTTATTTGATAAATGTACAGTGTAGGGCATCAATATACTGTACAAATTGCAATAATATGGAATCTACTTATTAACATACAGTTTTGAGTACACAGAGTAGACAGTATTGAGTTATAATAAATCTACAGACTAAAATGTATCCTTACCTTTAGTGCTCAGGGATCAAGGGTCCTTTTTAAAAATTGAAAGTAGTTCCATTCTCTTGATGTATGCTGTTTACCTAGGAAGAAGCCCAGTCATTTCTTTAGACTCCAGACAGACCATGTGCAATGGATATAACACAATTAATTTACATATATTTATACATGAACAGATGACCCAAACTATAGTAATGTAGGCATTTCATGTCTCTATTGGTTGTTCTGACTATCCTTTTCACCACTTATTTCAGTGACAAATGTAACCGAACCAGACTTCAAGTCCAAGGACTGGGTTTTCCTCAACTACACCTACAAACGCTTTGAGGGATTAACACAGCGTGGCACCATCCCCACTTACATGAAGGCGGGCAAGGCGTGAAACTGAAACTGATGGTCTGGAAGAGAAGGATTAGAATGTAAATGACAATTCATACGCAGATGTCTGCAGATGAAAAGCTTATGCACTGCCGCTTTGTGCTACACAGTAGACCCGTTCTCAGAGGAGTCCCTGGTGACGATAAAAATGAAAATGAAAAAAAAAAGCATAATAATTATATGGCCAAACATATGGAGAGACTCTCCTGTCCTGCTGCTCAGCTAAAAGGAGACACAAAGGTTGTCCAAATTCTCTTCAACACTGGATCAAACAGGGTCGCAGATTATAAAAAGGGAAGTATATACAGTACATCACTGAAGCCTTATGTTCAGAAAACAGAGGGTGTTTTAACCTCAAACCTCTTAGGTGACAAAACTGCAATAAAGTTGATTTCTCTGTCACTTTTTAGTTTCTTCCCCCCAGGTAATCTGTATAGACCCAAATGAGATGCACATTGTTAGACACACTGTATACTGTATAATATAGTTAACTACCTGATGCTGAATATTTCCCACAAGTGTATTTGTGCAGTTGTTTTGTTGTATGATTGCAATGCAACCTACCTAGAAGAAACTTGATGAACTTGGGGTTTATGTCAGTGCCAGTGAGCAGCCAGCCCTCCTCTACCTGTTCCTGTGCATTTCATCCACCCAAAGTGACGTAGTTAATTCAGTTTTGTTTGAGCGTGAGCATTGTTCACCTATGCAACCATTTTTGTAGTCCTGTTGTAAGACATGCAAGATGTAGCTTCAATCAGTGATTTTTAAGGGAAGGTCAATCATGATAAAACTTGCTTTACAAGTCTTACAAAGCTACAGGGTTTAAAAGGATAAAAGTAATTGGCTAATTTGCAAAAATATTAGCATATTGTCTGCAAAATGAACATAAGATGGATAAAATGTTAACCAAATAACAAGTACATGATGGTCAGTAAAGAAGTGAACTTCCAGTGTATGTTGTGTTGATTGGAAGTGTTAGTGATATAGAAAGGTTTTGCATTATTGTTTACGGAGACCTCACAGCCAGTAATACAGCACTCCGATAAAAATGTACATCTAAATTTAAACATCTCTTACTAGCTTTCTTAGTTGTTGAGGATATTCAGTGACTGAAAATGTTGTGCATGACTACAAATTACTGGCCTAATCGAAAGGCTTAAGAGAGATGCTGTAGCTTACGTGTAAAAGATCGGTGCTGGGGGCTTTTATTTAATATATTCACTTATGTTCATTTGTTGAATGGTGTAAAAAAAAATGTTAAAGCAAGAAATAAATGTTAAAAAATATGAAAAGACTGAATGGACCTACACTGAAAACTGATGGATGTCAAGCAAGCGCCCTCTCTAGTGGTGCTTTCTGTAACTACAACATAACGAGACAAAGTACAGATAAGCACGATTTTATCAGTGAGAAAATTATTTTTTACTTATTTTTATTATTTAGTTTACTCAATACCACTTTCAAAACAAATACGCTGTAAGGTTTAAGCAAATTATTAGTATGTTTATATATACTAATGTTAGATCTACCTGTAATCATTTCATTATATAAATTGATAGTTTGCTAAATTAACGTATAATATAACATATATAATACATTCTGTAGCACAATGAGTGTGATATCTTATTGGCTCAGCATGTTTGGGATCCGCCTATGAGCTCATGGCAGAGCTTCGGTAACACCGCAAGTGATGTCGGGATCGGCAGATTCACGGACTTTCGGTTCATTTCGAGTCGAATATGATTGATCGTAATGTTTTTTATTTTATTTGAAAGGGCTAGTCAGCTCGATCGTCTTCAACTCCTAAAGGTCGATGCAGTTCCACCGATTCATTTTAAAGAACCGTTCTAGGAGTAACTTGATGTCTGTTGATGTTGAGCGTAGTGAATGTGTTCGGCACGTCGATAAACTGGAACGACTTTTTATACATGTAATATTTCTAGTTCTAAATGTGTACATTCAGAAAGTGTGTGTGTGTTATATGTCTCTGCTGAAGCGTGAAATCAGGTCATTTCCTCATTCCCAGGTCTAGTACTTGCCTTCTACTAAATCTGTGCAGGACAAATCTCACACATGTTGAGATTAAACCCCACTTTCGATACTCAAAAAGATGTCGTGTCAAGCATTTTGGCGAAAGAGGAAAGGGCGAATATAGGTAAGCACGCGTGTGTTTTGTTATGTTTATTTATAATAATACGCAATTATGATTATTATAATACGTATTATTGCGTATGTTTGCTGAGGCATTCTGTTTTATTTGAATTAACTTACAAACGTACAGATGATGTACTTGTTTAAAATGTGTGCAGGTGTTCTTGAGCATCGCATTCTGAGTGTGGAGAGAGATGGAGGGGTCGTGTACTCTTGGAGAGTAAGTTTGGCTTTAGTTTCATGTGTCATTTTAATTTGACAGGTCACGCGCGCGCGTTCCATTCATAGCAGAGCAAATGACGCGCGCAGGGACAATCTGTCGCCAGTCTAGAGCATGGCATGCCATACACATACAATAGACACTGTGGTAAATAAATAGCATACATGCAAACTGAATAGGTGTCACTGTGTTAACTTCCTATTATTTGTTGCTCCTTTTGACTTTTTAAACTGATTTCCCATTCATATGTTTAGGGGGCAACAGGAACTACAAGAATTGGGAAATATGATCCTGTCAGTACAGAGAATAAGGTACAGAACCAGGCAAGATGAACATTATGCCTGTGAATAATTAAATACAACCATATGCAAATTATTATAAACTGAATATAAATGTACAGTGTAATATGAAAACTTTGGGGCCAGTTGCATTAACATAGCCATTATGTTATGAACTAGTATAACCGACTAGCAGTTAGTTAGGGGTAATCAGTCTTGATTTTCGGTATAAAATTAGACCAAATCTACATTTTTATGTAGCTGAACAGTCTTAAAGAAAATAAATTGATGACTAACTTGTAAGACTAGTCTTAGCGGTTTATGCAACTTCCCTTCTGGTGTATTAAAAATGTGAGAAATGTGCATCTATTCCAGTTTTACTGAATTGAACTAAGGAAGAATTGTCTAACACACACGTGTGCCTTTGGTGTTCACAGCTCCTCTACACTTTTGACAAGCAAGTGTGTGTCAGCAGCTGCTCTTTAAATAAAGAAGAAACACTCCTGGGTAAGACTGCTGGCAAATACACTGTAAATCAGTTTTTCTTTCCCTTCTTTTTTTAGCAGACACATATTCATGATTGTAGCATTTCATTTGGTTCATCATTATTACCTTTTGGGTTTGGGAAGGTGATTACTAATGTGACCTTCTTTTGTGCTAGCGGTCAGTCTATCTCAATCCACACAGGGAGAATGCTGCTTTAAACCAGGTACAGAACAATTTATAACAATATATTATTTACTGTTTTAATTGTTATTTATGGGAGGTCAACAGTGTTTCACTCACATTTGCTACTAAAAATTGATGTGTGTTAACAAATAAAAAGTCCCTACAGGTCCTTAAAAAAAAAAAAAAAACAGTTTTATGAAATGCAAGGTCGTAAAAATTCTTAAATATCTTAAATGTTATTACACTAATTTTAATTATAATTTCAAGAGGTATTGGGGGATCGAAACACATACAGCCTGCTGTGATTTATATATATATATATATATATATATATATATATATATATATATATATATATATATATATATATATATATATATATATATATTGTACACAGATACTGTATACCTCCCTCATTTTTCATGTTGCACACAAAAAAGTAAAAATAAATAAATGTATAATTAAATACAGGTGGAAATAAATAAATATAAAAATAAATGAAAGAGTTAATGAATAAACAAATAAAAGTTAGAATGAAATGCATTAAAAAAAATGAAGGAAAAGGTTATACAAAAATAAATGTAGGATTTATGTTTTATCAAGTCATTTATTCCTTTATTTTTTAATTAATTTATTAAATGTTTTTATTTATTTATCTGTTTATAATTTCTGCAGGTTTGGCCTCTATAACACACACACACACAGTTTAAATCAGGCCTATATATATATATAATTACATAATTATTAAATACAGTTTAAAGCAGAAATACTAAGTATTTTTATTATAATAAATTAATTAATTTTGCTAATTTTGCATTTAACTTTACCCTAACGTTTTTTATGTGTACATGTGCTAGTTGGAAAAAATGTAAGTGTCAAGCCCTATATTGGTTCTTTATTATTTAATTTACAGTGGGGCAAAAAAGTATTTAGTCAGCCACCAATTGTGCAAGATCTCCCACTTAAAAAGATGAGAGAGGCCTGTAATTTTCATCATAGGTACACTTCAACTATGAGAGGCACACAAAAAAAGCAAGATTTGTACATCTACAAAAAAAGCAAGATTTCTGGCTCTCACAGACCTGTAACTTCTTCTTTAAGAGGCTCCTCTGTCCTCCACTCGTTACCTGTATTAATGGCACCTGTTTGAACTCGTTATCAGTATAAAAGACACCTGTCCACAACCTCAAACAGTCAGACTCCAAACTCCACTATGGCCAAGACCAAAGAGCTGTCAAAGGACACCAGAAACAAAATTGTAGACCTGCACCAGGCTGGGAAGACTGCATTTGCAATAGGTAAGCAGCTTGGTGTGAAGAAATCAACTGTGGGAGCCATTATTAGAAAATGGAAGACATACAAGACCACTGATAATCTCCCTCGATCTGGGGCTCTACGCAAGATCTCACCCCGCGGGGTCAAAATGACCACAAGAACGGTGAGCAAAAATCCCAGAACCACACGGGGGGACCTACAGAGAGCTGGGACCAAAGTAACAAAGGCTACCATCAGTAACACACTACGCCGCCAGGGACTCAAATCCTGCAGTGCCAGACGTGTCCCCCTGCTTAAGCCAGTACATGTCCAGGCCCGTCTGAAGTTTGCTAGAGAGTATTTGAATGATCCAGAAGAGGATTGGGAGAATGTCATATGGTCAGATGAAACCAAAATAGAACTTTTTGGTAAAAGCTCAACTTGTCGTGTTTGGAGGAGAAAGAATGCTGAGTTGCATCCAAAGAACACCATACCTACTGTGAAGCATGGAGGTGGAAACATCATGCTTTGGGGCTGTTTTTCTGCAAAGGGACCAGGACGACTGATCCGTGTAAAGGAAAGAATGAATGGGGCCATGTATCGTGAGATTCTGAGTAAAAACCTCCTTCCATCAGCAAGGGCATTGAAGATGAAACGTGGCTGGGTCTTTCGGCATGACAATGATCCCAAACACACTGCCTGGGCAACGAAGGAGTAGCTTCGTAAGAAGCATTTCAAGGTCCTAGAGTGGCCTAGCCAGTCTCCAAATCTCAACCCCATAGAAAATCTTTGGAGGGAGTTGAAAATCCATGTTGCCCAGCGACAGCCCCAAAACATCACCGCTCTAGAGGAGATTTGCATGGAGGTATGGGCCAAACTACCAGCAACAGTGTGTAAAAACCTTGTGGAGACTTTGAAAACAAAGGGTATATAACAAAGTATTGAGATGAACTTTTTTAAATGACCAAATACTTATTTTCCACCATAATTTGCAAAAAAATTATTTAAAAGTCAGACAATGTGATTTTCTGGATTTTTTTTTTCTCATTCTGTCTCTCATAGTTGAAGTGTACCTATGACCGAAATTACAGGCCTCTCTCATCTTTTTAAGTGGGAGAACTTGCACAATTGGTGGCTGACTAAATACTTTTTAATTAATTAATAATAATGCCATCTGTTCTGTAAGACCTGAAGAAACTTAACTGTATTTATTCAAATTAACTCCTGAATACATTCGACTGAACTCCACAATATCGTCATCGTCAGTTATTAGTTACAATTTAACATTGTTTTATTTGACTCTATGGCATGAAGTTCCTGTTTCTAAAATATTTTTATGGTTGGACAATTTGAGGAAGAAAAGGCTTCTTTGCAGTTTTATACCAATGTTTTCACTTCCCTTATTGGTTGCTGTGGTAGCATAATAATGTTGATAAAATAAATGTGGCATAAGGATTTGTCCTTTGTGTCTTGAAAAAAACCCAAATTCTTTCACCAAATACATACAAACAGTTTAATTGTAGGCCTAAAGTCCCATTCACACCATGTCTATGCAGATTACTATAACGATAACTATATTAGTGTTCAACTCCAACACACTGTATTTATTCTAAGTGCATTATTATCGTTATAGTTATCATCCTTGGTGTGAACGGGAATTAAAGGCAGACTAACTTTTGGCATTAGCAGCTAAAAAACTAAACTGAATGCATCTTGCAGAAGAACATTGTAGCCAGAGCTAGTTAATGTGTAACGGATGGCTCAGTGGTCAGAGGGAAACATTTCAAACAAGCTAGTCAGAGTTTTGGTGGATCCCAAAAAGGTGGTTTATTACCGGGGAAATGTACATGGTCACATAAATTGCAGCAATGTGCAAAGAAAGGCTACACCAAGTAGTTTTTGGTCCATTTTACAGCCTTGTCCCTCCTTTGGCCTTTAACAAACGAAAACTGACCTCATACTGTAAGCTCTATAGCTCCTTGTTTATAAGGGCTAGCTCCACCCTCGGCCATACAAAACATATCATTATACACAAAAGTAAAAAATAATGAAACACCAAACATATACACAAATAACAATCTTTGTAAACCCATGGGTACTTAAACACACTATATAAAAAGGAAGAAAAGGAAAGAATCATTCAGCTGATATCCCCCCTTCCCCCAGACAAAACTACAAATGGTTCAGTCCAATTAGGGGGCATGCTAATGCTATAAAAACCAGTTTGATCCAGATGTACTGTTTGATGGAAACTAAATGTTTGGGGGAATTCTCACAAGGCGGCAATTCTGACTGCAATTAAACTGGATTTTTTTTATTACAAGGAATAACTTAATTGAACAAAATGTTGGCTAAAAAACATAGTATCAGACTCATTTGAAATAGGCGAAACAATTACACAACACCATGATGGTAAATGCCGGCATAATCAGGTAGAGATGTGTGTTAAAGGGTTCTGTCATTAATTACTCACCCTCATGCCGTCCCAAACCCATAAGACCTTCGTTCATCTTTGGAAGACAAATTAAGTTATTATTGATGAAATCTGAGAGGTTTCTGAACCACCCATAGGCAGCAACACAACGACCACTTTCAAAGCCCAGAAAGGTAGTAAAGACATGGTTAAAATATTCCATGTGACTCCAGTGGGTGCAAAAAAGCAAAAATAAATATTACAATTTTATTCAATAATCTCTTCTTTTCAACGTCATTCTCCCAAAAAACAGTGCAGAGCTTCCGGGTTGTACGTCAGAACGTCGCCTCATTATTGGCCTGCGTCAGCATCACACGCATGCGTTGTGGTGCTCACATGAACAGCGTCAGCCAATGGTGAGCCACCGTTCTGACGTAGAACCTTTTACTATGTAAACAGTGTAGGAGAATGACATTGAAAAGAAGATATTGCTGAATAAATGTGTTATTTTTGTTAGATTTTTTTGTGCACAGCGTATTCTTGACGCTTCATAATGTTAAAGGTCCCATGGCATGAAATTTTCATTTTATGAGGTTTTTCAACATTAATATGAGTTCCCCTAGCCTGAATATTGTCCCCAAGTGGATAGAAATGTTGATCGGTGTAAACCCGAGTTCTGGCTGTCTCTCTCTGCCTTTGAGAAAATGACAGGCCAGACGAGCCAATCCTGAAGTCTCCTGTTTTGACGTCCAAGCAGGAACGGTTACCTCCCTTTCCTCCGCCCAGAGAATCTGGCACGCCCATGCAAACACTCGAGATCATTAACGTTACTTGTGAATGCTGGCAGTTTCTCAGTGTTTGGATGTACAAATGAAAACAGAAGTCTTTCTTCAGTTCCTTCTGATCTGTGATCAGTGATCTCTTATGTGTAGCTAATTATTTATTATTCGTGCACACGCAGCGGCTTCTCTCTCTCCAGACAGAACGGTGTTTTCGTGTTTTCTATCTTGTGAGTCAGTGTTTTTGTACGTCCTCGTCGCGTCTATCGGTTCTAAAATGTGCATACAGTCTTTTCTGTTTAACATCAGCAGTCACATCTTTAGAGATAAACCTCACACACGCCGAAGCTCGGCCTCCAACATCCCCGACCCCCAGTACTGCATCTGGCCCACAGCGGAGGCACCAAACGCGGCGTGAGATTAAGCAGAAGGGGGGTAAGCATGAGCGTATCTGGGCTAGGCTAGCCATCTTTCCCCACAATAAACTGGATTACATTTGATTACTGTTGTTGTGTCTTTGTTTGCGCTGTGTAACGTTACTCAATGCGCGTCACTGACGCTATTCATATGATTGGAACATATCTAGAAATAATGCTATACTCAACACTTACTCGTAGTCGTAACTCGTTTATCTCGCTGTAATGGTACATTGCATGTGTTACAAAGTTGGTAGAATAATGATGAATACGGACTCGGCGTGACTGGGACTCGTGTTTATTCAGAACTCTCAGATACAAACATAATAAACTCACAGCGCTGACTGACAGCGCTCTCATAACTCAGAAGTTACTATAAATAACTTTGTTAGCAATCGCTCCGTCTCCATGATGTCCGGTTCGCGAACGAATCATTCTTTTGAATCGGTTCTTTTTAGTGAACCGAACCAGTTCACCAAATCGGACTGAATCGTTCTAAACGGTTCGCGTCTCGAGTCAGCGCTGATCCATAATTTACTAAAGTTACTAACTTTCTGACATGAGTGACAGCCCCTCCGACTAGAAATAAACTAATAACCTGAAGTATATGCTAGTAACTACAACAGTTCACCCTGAACTGAGACTGAGAACTGATGAGAAGTGAACTCAGGTCCATCCGTCTCTGGCAGACTCGTGCCTGCTCGTGCCTCGTTAAACCACGCCCCCTCCGCTCATTTAAAATGCAAAGATGTCAGCCAATCACAACAGTGGGCGTTTTTACTGAAGTCTCACAGCAGACACGCCTCTTGAAGCAGGGCATTCAGCCACAGGGCAAACAGCAGTATTGAAAAAATGCCTTTTATTTCTAAATTATGACATTTTATGATGTAAAAATCATACTAACAATATAAGTACACCTCAGGAAACACTATAAAATAATAGAAAAATGCCATGCCATGGGACCTTTAAGGTTGAACCATTGTAGTCACATGGACTATTTTAACAATCTTTACTACCTTTCTGGGCCTTGAAAGTTGCAATGACATTGCTGCTTATGGATAGTTTAGAAACCTTTCAGATTTAATTTGTGTTCCAAAGATGAACGAAGGTCTTACGGATTTGGTACAACATGAGGGTGTGTAATTAATGACAGAATTTTAATTTTTGGTTAAACTAACCAAAGTTAAACCAAAGTTACCAGCCACTCAGCATTTTCACTGGCCACAATTTTTAAATTGATACCATGGGGAAATACTGCCATATAGACATATTTTAATATCTTATAACTTGGCAGGCAGTATATTAGGCTGCTGTCACTTTAAAACGTGACGCATGGACATTATAATGTTTTATATAGCTAATATACTTGGCTTTATGTGCACGCACTTTGGGTATGAGCACAAAATATGTGGGAATGAGTAAAATTATGCGCAATATGCCAATCCCACTCCGAAATTCAAGCCCTGTAACACCAACATTATTGATCCGGAGCAAATGAAACTAGTGAGTGAGGGTAGGCAGGTTTGTGTGTCAACTCGCTGTCTGAGAGATGAGAGAGCGAGAATGCGCAGTTGGTGTCATGTATCTATTCAGCAGAAATGGAAGCGTTTCAGATATTTCAGTATCGAAAAATCTATATTTTTGACAACACTACATTGCACTTAGTTTATTATTTCAGATGCCTTTTAAAAACACTACAATTGAAAAATGTATATTATATAAAATGCGGGTTATAATGTCAAGCCCTGTACATGGCGTTCGTTTAACGGTAATTCGGTTTGTTTTTGTCTAAATTCAAGAGGCATATACAGTTGGAAATAAAAGTGCAGCCCAAAAACAAAGAGACCCGAAATCTATAAAAAGGAGTTTTTCAGGATAAAACTACTGAAATCAAGGTGCAGTTAAATGTGCAGAGAGATTCAGTCACGTTGTCTAGATTATCCTTTAACTCCTGACATTGTTTTCTTTCTACTTTAGTGTCAAAATGTTTAACACTTCTCATTGAAATACACCCAATCAACAACACAAAGGTCCTGAAAGCAGTGGATTGCAAGGTCAAAGTGCAGGTAATAAACGGCTGTCATGTGAAGCTGGTGATGATTTTTTTTTCCTTATGAAGGTCCAGTGTTGATAACATTGGAATGGTCCTATATTTCCCATGACCCCTTTCTAGTTTCTTTATCCCAAGACATGCCGGACCACCGTACTGGAGAGTCATCTGCTGTTGGCAGCAGAGGATGGCTGTATGTATTGTGAAAATCTTTCAGATACCATTAATAAGCTTTGCTCTATACCATCGTTTGTTCAAGGTACTAGTTTAAATATATTTCTTGTAATTTATCATGAATGTTTTTTTTTTCTGCAGATGTTGATCAGTACCACATAACTCTGACGAGGCAGGAGGGCTACAGGGTGGTAAGGGCTGCTATGTGACATGCTGTGGAAATGATATTTATGATATAAGGATGCATACTGATTTAATAATACTTGTATGCATTGAGGAAACACATGTACTCATGCTGGTTTGAACAGGTGATGCAGAATCCTGAGCGTCTGAGCAGAGAGAGAGTGGCTGAGGAGTTCTGTTGGGTTCAGTGGGACTCAGACACTCAAAGACTCTTCTACCTCACTGCACGGGTCAGAATCTCTTTGTTCACTTTTTTTAGTTTTACTTGCCCTCATTTATTTTATTTTGCGTTTTGAAGAAGAAACATGTACATTGCCCTTCTTTTCTCCACCCTATAGGAGAAACACACACTGAAGTGTGTACAGTTTTACCCCGATCGCAACTTTGAGACCATGGTAAACATTTTTGCGCACTTCTTGGTGTCGCATCTAAAGCTTTTTTACTGCTTTATTTTAAAAACATGTAGAGGAACTGATTCATTTAAAAAAATCCTTGTATGTGCAACAGTTTGAGCTTCCATTGGAGATGCCTAAAATTTCTTCTGTCACTTCTGTGAGGTCAGTGATTCAATTTACAGTTAAAGACATGCAAAACAGCTCATTATACATATAAGCAGAACCATATGATGGTGACAGCCCCATGTAAAAAGAATTAAGCAGTGTCTGTGGTTTGTACAGGTTTGTTAACTTTGGGTACGATCATTATCAGGACATGAAGGATGAGGGTCTCAGGTTAGAGGTGTTCACCAGCCCAACAGGTAAGTTACTTAGCATGTGCTCTTCAACACATATTTTACTGTGAAATACTAAAACATTTACTCCATATTTACCTGTTTTTTTATTTTTTTCACTTTTCTAATTTATCATGGGATAGAGAGTAAGTTGTCTCAGCTTTTTCGCATATACTGACAATCATAAAAATGCTTCACTTTGTTGATAAAAGCTGGCATATAATCAGTTTCCTCTACAGTAAATTGACAAAATGCATTATACAGTTGCAAGAAAAAGTATGTGAACCGCTTGCAGAATCTGTGAAAATGTGAATAATTTTAACTAAATAAGAGAGATCATACAAAATGCATGTTATTTTTTATTAAGTACCATCCTGAATAAGATATTTTAAATAATTGGTGTTTTACATATAGTCCACAAGACAACAAAAATGCTGAATTTATTAATACGACCCATTCAAAAGTTTATGAACCCTTGATTCTCAGTGCTGTGTCTCGTTCCCTGGAGGATCCACGGCTGTTTTTGTGTTTTGTGATGTTTGTTCATGAGTCCCTTGTTTGTCCTGAGCAGTTAAACTGCACAATGTTCTTCAGGAAAATCCTCCAGGTCCTGCACATTCTTCAGTTTTCCAGCACATTTGAATCCCCTCCAGCAGTGACTGTTAGACTTTGAGATCCATCTTTTTACACTGAGGACAATTGAGGGACTCAAACAAAACTATTTAAAAAAGGTTGAAACATTCACTGCTGTTCCAGAAGGAAACACGATGCATTAAAAGCCGGGGGGTGAAAACTTTTGAACAGGAGGATGATGTCAAAATTTTTCTTTTTTTGCCCTTCGGAAGCAACAGAAGATACTTACATGTTTCTCGGAAGACAAAAAAATAATTACAATTTAACTTGATTTTCAAATTCAATAAGTTTTAACCCCCCATACCCCCCTCCTTAAAGTCTTGTGGACTATATGTAAACTTTTTTTTATGTAAAATATCTTATTCAGGATGGTACTAAATAAAAAATAACATGCATTTTGTATGATCTCTCTTATTTAGTTAAAATGATTCACATTTTCACAGATTCTGCAAGCGGTTCACATACTTTTTCTTGCAACTGTATGCTGTAAATCGCTGACATGATTTCTGCTGATCTGAATTTTAGCTGCATTGGCTTCAGATTTGTGTGTGACATCTAAATGATTTGATTTGAACTGATGTAAGTTGCTGTTCTGAATCTCTGAATGTCTCTGAAAGGAACCATGTGTGTGTGCTACAGCCTTCCGGTGCGCTGGTATAAGGACGCCACATACACTATCGCATTTGTGCACAGAGGTATAAACATCATGCTACAGTGACATAAGCGTTCACATAGATCTTTATATAGGATTAAATAGACTCTCTTTGATAGGTTGCAGTAAGACGTTCACTGTATCTCTAGAGAGAGGCTCTACACCTGCTAATTTGCCAACCGTCTATCCTATCTTCATTCATCTGGGTCAGTATAGTTATCATCACTCATTTAACCCTCTGAAATCCATCCAACCCAGTCTGCAATTCATTCAATAATAGAAAGTCATTGATCTGAAATAGTGTCACGGGTCCTCTTTTCAGTTGTGATGATTTATTTGTTTCAGATTATTATATAGTGGTGTACCTGGCCGATCAGTTCCTGCACCTCATCAACTGCAGACAACAAGACCTGCTCTGCTACAGTCTTTTCCTGTCAGGTAAGGCGTCATATTTTTGTTTTGTTTAGTGTTTTTGTTAGGGTTTTTGTTTAATTTATTTAGTTTTTTGTTTTGTTTTGTTTAGTGTTTTGTTTGTGTTGTGTGGTTTGTTTTTTGTTTAGTCTTTGTTTTTCGTTTAGTGTTTTCGTTTGTTTAGTTTTGGGTTTTGTTTTAGTTAGGGTTCGTTTTTGGGTTTTTTTGTTGTTGTTTTTTTTAGGGTTAGTTTTTGTTTAGAGTTTTTGATTATTTTGTACGGTGGCCCAGTAGTGCACAACACAACGAAATTTAAAAAGCATACATAACACAACAAAATAAATCCATTACGCAACGGAATGAAGCCACAACACAACAAAATAAAGCCACAACAGAACGAAAAAGCCACAACACAACGAAATAGCCACAACACAACGGAATAGCCACAACACAACGGAAATGCTCCCGACCACTAGGGGACTCTCGGAGTGCTGTAAAGTTAGTTTTCCTTGCATTGTTCTATAGATTCGCCAATCTTACAAATATTTAAACACTACGATCAGTTTTAAGTGTGTAGTTGTATATCGACATGAAATATCAATTCAAAATCACCTACGTGCATAATAGCTGCATATTTATACTCGAGAACGCTTTGACCTGCTGCCACGGCGCTAAGGGAGCATCTGCCAATTCCACCAAGTTGAAACATAAACTTGGAATTTGAAAATTAAAAAAAGTGAATTTAATTCATACAAATTATGTGTTGTGCATTATTAAGTTTTTACCAATACAATCAAGCTGTGGAATTTTAACATGTCTTTTTTTTAAATGTTAAAAGCAATTTTAATTCATACAAATTATATGTTTCAACCAATTGGTGGAATTGGCAGACGTTCCCTTAGTGCCGTGGTATCGGGTCAAAGCATTCTCGAGCATAAATATGCATCGATAATGCAGCAACTCGGTCTCTGAGCAACTAACTCTATTAATTATATTACACACATCTGAATATCTCTTAAGCAAACTAACCCTGGAACATAACCTGCTCCAGAGCAGGGTTATGTCTGCTATGTCCAAACTATCCAGGGTTAGTTTGCTTAAGAGATATTCAGATGCGTGTGTTATATAGTTACAGTTATAATATTATATATATTAATTCTAAAGCACTATTATAACAAGGTAATGTTTAAATGTTAATTCAATTCAAATATATTTATTATATTGTCATCTCACACATGGCTCTGCATTTAATTAATTAGCATCAAACAAACAATATAATCCTTTTTCTCAGTGAATAAAGATTAATTATTAAACAAAAAATTGAAAAAAAAGACTGCACAACCACCAAATAAGTGCCTGCCACCAGATATACACTAAGTAGGTTATGTAAATCTAAAGGAAATAGTATGGCACACTTGTCTGTTTCCATGGTGACTCGTTGAGTCGTCGCTCTGTTGAGAATGTCTTGTGTGTTCATGGTTAACATACTCTGAGTTGGTTAACAAGAGTTTTTGGAACCCGCATACCTCGAGTAAGCAAGGTGTGGGTTAATCAACCCAAGTTCAAGGTATAGTTGAGTTCAAGGTATATGTGACGGTAAGTTAACCTTGCTTTCTGGAATACCCCCCTGTTATGTTTAATGGTTTTGTTTTCATTTGAACTATTGCAGTATTATTTTGGAATATCTGATATTTTCACTTTTGCATCATTTGGTTAAAATCAGTTGTTATGTAGCTATTTACATTACTAATTTCATTTGTGATTTTTGTTTTTGTTTTTTTTGTGTGTTATGAATGTTAGACTTAGCAGGGCTAGGATATAACTTATATCTGGGGTGATTTTAACTGTAATATAATATGTCCTTGATACATTTGCTTAAACTGATATTGCAGTACTGATCCATTCACCTGTGTTTTGCGTGTTTTCTGTGTGTATTACCTTACTCTGTGATGTCTCGCAGGGGCAGATGGTCATATTGAAACACTGAGTTTGGGCAGTGAGGTTGTGAGTATGTCTGGCAGCAGGCTGCTTGATGTCCGAGCTGGAAGGATGTACACCATGGATCTCAACCCTGACTTCCTGCTTGAGCTTCTCAGTTCTGATAGGCCTGAGGCCCAGCGGCTCGCTGCCCTGCACTGCATGCTGGTCTACCTGCAGCCAAATCCTGTGATAGAGCATAAGGTGAGAGAGAGAGAGGGAGAGAGAGAAAGAGATTCGTTTTGTAATTAGGATATGTGCCGAAAACTCGTGTATGATTCTCATTTCTCTTTCGGCCCAGATTATAAACTGGATAAGTGAGAATGTCATGAGCTTTGATGCTTTTGATCAGATTCAGGAGTTCATTCTAGGTGAGTGCTCGTATGTTTATGTGGCCCATGTCTGTTTTGCATACTAAACTAGTATTATAAATAACTGTAAAACTCTCATTTCAGCCTCCTTGTACAGAATAAGCTACCAGCAGTGTGTGAGCCTAGACAAGTTGTTGCCATACTCCTGTGTGCTTGAGAAGAAGGTAAAATATGTACTGTACTTATTAACTTTAGTACCCCCCCCCCCCCCCCCCCCTCATAAAAAAGCTTATACATTACTTATTTTAAAATATCTTTTGTGACTTCGATCTGTTTAATGGAAACTTGAAAGAAGGTCTTGTGTTCCTTTTTTAAATGTATGTCATTTGCATTTCTAGGAGCTTCCTGTTGCTCTGACGGCAATCCCTGGGGTGAAATGCACCCCTGAACTGCTCTGTCAACCAATAATCAAAGGGAAGGTAAGAGATACTCACTAGTCTATAGCCCACATGCATTGATATATTTTATAAAATATTCTTTGCATGACGAACAGACAGACAGTGTGGTGGGTGTTTATGCATTTAATTTAATTTAGCTGTTAAGATTGATAACTGTTTGAATTTAAAGTCAATTGTGAAATCAAAATTGATCCACTTTACTTTAATACATGTGCCTGAGCTTATTGTACACAACTCACGAATGTCACAACATTACAGAGGTAAAATGGACTGACAAATAAACTTGAAGAGCAGCAGGTTACTCACTTAACACTAGGTGGCAGGAGAGTCTCAGATCAGTGCTAGTGCAGACCAAAGGGGATCCATATCTAATTCATTAAATCTGCTTGGGAGAGGTGTTAGAGGAAAACACATCAACAGGAAATGTTTGAGCTGTGAAATAGATTTCAACTGTCAACTGAAACCAAAAATTGATAGTTGTGCTAAACATTTGCTTCAGTCCAGATCAATTCTTAAGACATACTTAATTTGCCAAAAGGGAACATTTACTTATGCTTCACTGCTTTATCTATGAAAAATCTGTTTTGCAAACCTTCTTTTGTGATAATGTTGTAATTGTATTTGATTATTGTTGTAATGATTTTGGTTATGGTGGGTTGAAGGCTAAAAGCCTGCAGGGTTACTGGGAGGAGCTACAGCATGTTTTGGACAGAATGAGGTACTTTGAGGCGGTACCGAGCCCACGCTTCAGGACCAATCTGATTAAGGAAGACTGGATCAGATTTCAGGCTGCTATGGTGAGCACTAAGACCACACATTACGCATCAAGACTTACACAAAGAATTTGAATGTAGCTGAAGTGACCCAGAATCTGTTAAACATCAATAAAATATGTTAAAATGTTTCTTTTGTTTGGTCAAAAAGTTTCATGATGTTCTGTGTGATTTCTAAAAGCTGATTGGATCTGATTTGAGCCATAGCACAAGCATCCATTTCACACACACTTTTATGAAAATCCCTAGTGGAGCATGTAAATGGAGAGAGACATTCTGTGCAGATAATTTATTTTTGAAACCAAACCCAGATGGGATGTTTAACAAAAGTCATTTGCATTCATGTGAAATGTAATCATCTGCGAAGATGAATCATCTGCGAATTTTGATTTATATTTGATTTAATTATTTAAAATTTATTGACTGCCCTCGTTATAATATATTGCATACATTAGGTTGCTACATAAATATACATTTATAAATGTATACTATTATAAGCAGTGTATATTATATACTTGTTATAATATAAATTATTGATAATAACATTTATTTGCAATTAAGTAAATTAATTTAGTGCCAAAAAAAGTAATATTGACTGGTCAGAACCTAGGACTATAGCCTACTAGTACTCTGTTTTATAATGTCCATTTTTGTTATTGCTGCAGAACTCGGAGAAGAAGAAATTTCCCCACTCTTCTCGCCAGATTGAGGAGAACACCAAAAAGTGGGTGGGGTTTGGCATGTACCAAATGCTATGTGTGCATGGGAAGGCAAGAGAGCATGTTACACTTTCAAAACAAAGTAACCCTTAAAAAACACACACCAAAAAAAAATCAGTACATCTAATATCCTGTGTCCTGCTACAGAAATAGCTTTTTTAAAGCTTATCTATCTGAGCTGAGTGTGTTTGATGTTGAGGGTTTAATGAGACCCAGGGCTGAGACGCAGCTTAATGCAATTTAAATGTATCTTTTCTTGTCTGTTTCTTGTGTGCAGAGTTCTGTCAATGGTGGACACCTGGCGTTTGGGTAAGTGAAACTTTTTTTTAACATAGTCAGTTGTGTCAACGAAAGGACACTTGTCTTGAGATTATTTTTCCCTGATAAAATCCTGGAAATATTTCAGACTTTCATGGAAAGTCCCAGTGACTTGAGTTTCAGGGTCACGTTCTCTGGTTTGAATGTAATCGGTCTCCAGGTTTGTGTGTAGTTAATCAAGAACCTTGTTAAATCAGAGGAAAATGGGAGGAGGAATTCCATAGTGTTATATAAGAGCAATTACAGTACCTCCTTCCTACTCTCAAAACACACGCTCACACACGAGACAAATCTACTGTTATCTCGTGTTAGTCAGAATACCTTTGAGCGCAATATGTTTCTTTAACTTTAATCTTGTCATTCCCCACAAAGTATCGAACACGCCGACTTTTTGGGACTTTAGTTTATTCACCATATCCCTCAGAGTTAGATAAGTCCATACATACTATTCTCATCTCCATGCGTGCCATAACTCTGTCTGACGCACACACCGCTCGACTAGTTTAGCGCAAAGACTGGAGGTAAACGGCTCCATCTAGCCTACTGCTCAATAAGTGACAAAATAACGCCAACATTTTCATATTTACATGTTGTGATGTGTATAGTTACATTCTGTAATAAGACAGACGGAAAAGGAAAAGTTGTGATTTTCTAGACCGATATGGCTAGGAACTATACTCTCATTCCTGCGTAATGATCAAGGAACTTTGTGCCGTACCATGGGTGCAGCTGCGCAATTATATTACACAAAAGCATAGTGACCAAGAAATGAGTCCAACATTTAAATGTGCACAAGTGTGAATGAGATTTGAGAGTCACGGATGAAAGCTAGATGGGTTTGACGTTACATTAAGTGAGTAAACAATGACAGGTTTGTGTAAACTACACTCTCCATTCCTCGCTCACCTTCTTCTTCTGTCCTTTCAGATAGGCGTGTAGTTCCACTGTTTCAGGAGGAAGACCAACAGCAGAGGGTGCTGGTGGGCCTGGTGAGTGGTGAACCTGTCAGTTGTCCAGCATCCATCAGTAGTCAGCTGTACCTCTCCACACAATATAAGCTCACCTGTCATAGATCAAAGAAGCTGAAATCAGAGTGAAAAGGGGACAGGTGCAGACAATACTAGATCATTATACAAACCTTGAGAATGACAGTGAGGATAAACACCCTAATCAGAAACAGAGGACCTGACTCTGCTCTCACATGGAGATTTTCCTTAAAATGTTATTGTGACTGCAGTAGTGCTCAAGATTTAATATTCTTATACGGACCCCCGACTACAAATCTAAAATGGACTAAATAAGAAGTCAGTCTTGAAATCATCCATTTGGATAAATGCTTAAGGGCTTTATTTTCAGTGTTCACAGGTTACAATTGACAAGCTTTATCAATTGAAATGTATACATTTCATTTTAAAATTAAATATTTATTTTATAGTACAGGTTTCTGAAATATGTTATTCTAATTGGTCAATGATTCTGACTGGTCATTCTGCAGTCAAATTCCCCGGCAGTAGTTCCCCGGGCGCCACAACAAAAACTGCATAATTGTGTCTTGTTCCAGGAAACTAATTGGTTAAAAAAAGATGTGCCCTAGGTGGGCTTTTTTTGGTAATATTGACCAGCAGACTGTACATTAACTTCTTTTTAAAGTTATCCTCATTTGCCAAGAATTATATTACATTTGAACGATACTATTATATTGTAATTTTGAAGCTTGTGTTTAAAATAGGCTTAAATTTCAGTTTTGTCTTTGTTCTCAAGGGTTATATATTTGTTTTTTCAGATGGTGGAAAAACTCAGAGAACACTTGAACAGGCATTTATCACGATTGGGGAAGAAAAAGATTGATTTGCTGGTGGTGAATTATGCTGCAAAGCTGGTATGTGTTTGTGCTCTTACATCATTACGCCAGAGATCTCTCGCAGTGCACGTGTTAGCAATTGGCAACTGCGGGACAAATCTCTTCTGTCAACACAAACCCATGCAGAACCTTAAGCAAAGCACGCACTACAAGTCTAATGCTTGTGGCCCTTTCTTGTGTTAAGACTGAGTAGTTTGCAACAAGTAGTTCCAGATGAATTGATACACCTCATCTGCTATTGAATTGTAAAATGTGGGCAAAAATGAGTCTTTAAGGGTGATGACCTTCTTTCTTGATAGTTTGCACTTGGAACTTACACTTGGTGTTTGATAAACTCTTGTCCTTATGCCAAAACAGTTATCTCTCTCCTGCTGGAAATATTGGAACAAACCCCCATAATGTGCTGCTTTTCTATTACGTAAGGGAAGAAAAGTTCAAGATATGCACCATATATCTATTTCCACCAAATTGACACTGGATCTAACCCGTTCGGGAGACCAGAGGGGGAAGCAGATGGACGTTTACTGGTTCTTCCTGTTTTCAGATCAGGGCGAGCATGAGGATGTGAGAAACTATGCGTGATCTGTCTAGTGTAAGCGCATGTTTGAGTTAGAGAACTTGCTCAAGTGAAACTAAAGTGAGCAGGGGTGGTGCTCGTGAATTTGTGCTCTCCATGAAAACAGGAAGAGGAAGTGATTCAGATAGTCCAGTACACTTTCTGACAGTCACTTAAGGACAGCAAGAGTTTATTTCCACTAAACATCCTCATAGATTCTTAGTAATTTCATGGGGATGGGTCTTGAATCTAAGTTTTGTCTGAAGTATTTTTAGTAATATATGGCTGTATTCTCTGTTTAGCTTGAACTGGTCTGGCATGTGTTGGAATTGGTATGGCAGAAGCTGAAGTTGGGCCCCTGGGTGCTCTGCATGTACGTGTACCTGTCCGTGTTTTACTTCCTCATCGAAAGTGCTTGATTGCTTGAATCTAAAGCCTTTCATTTGTGTCTCTAGTAAGCAGCAGGGTAGTTCAGAAGAGTGGGCGATGTTTCATGTGATGTTTCGCATTCTGGAAGCAACTAAAGGGCTCTGTCTCCCACTCCCTCCAGGTAAGAGGAAGCCTGACAATCTGCCAACATTTAGAAAACAGTTCCGAAACCCAGTGAGCTGTCTTTTTGTCTACCTACATAAAATGCTGCCTATTAAGACAGAATCCTAACTTGGCCTCATAAGTGACACTCTAAATGGGCAGAAACTCACACAAATATTCCTCCTCACGTGAAGAGACACAAATCACAATGCTATGCTGAAAACACAGTACACTATTAATCGTAAAAATGCACACACAAATATTGGACAAAAAACAAATTAAAAAGAAGTATATTAGCCACATCCAAAATCGCATACTGTCTGAGTAGGTACTACATTTGATTTGGAACTTACTTTGTGACTATAGATAAGTAAATGTTCTATATCAGGGGTGTCCAAACTCTGTCCTTGAGGGCCACTGCAGAGTTTAGCTCCAAATTGCCTTAACACACCTGCCTTGAAGTTTCTAGTATGCTTAGTAAGACCTTGATTAGCTGGTTCAGGTGTGTTTAATTGAGGTTGGAGCTGGACTATGCAGGACAGTGGACCTGCAGAAGCAGGATTGGACAGCCCTGTTCTATATAGTATGAATGTGTGTAGCATGAATGTAATCCGTCACACTTTTCTAGTCGTCACATTTCAGAATCTGGGCAGAAGTAGTAGGTCATCCTGTTATTTTTCGCCTACTGTTTTTTGAATAGCATTAATTCTGACATGCTACTCATTTCACATACTACCTTTCACTTACTATATAGTAGGGAGTAGTAGCCTTACGTCGTCATACTCAGATTCTAGTCAGAATATGAGTCTCTGATACTGCTCCATTGGGCTGTGATTATGTGTTTCAACCAAACCAGGAAAGAAAATGCCTCTGCAATCAATTGGATAGACCATCAACCAATCAGAGCAAGTGACGTGTTGAGTGACGCATAGTTGTCAGCAGAACTCAACTGCTCGCACGCTGGAAGAAGTAGAAGAAGAAGATGCGTGTAAACGATCTTTTCCGGTGTTGTAAAAAGAATTTAAGGATACACGGAGTACTTACCAACATGATCATCATTTTTGAGAGAAATAGTGAAGGTGAATGCATATACGAACAAGTTCTCCGTTTAGGATTAGAACGAATTCAACCCAAGCGCTCTTTGGTGACATGGATGATTACGTTACTGTTGATCATCTGTCCATCATCGTATAAAGCCCTCCCTGACAATTTGATTGGTTCGAGCATAGTTGCTCCACAACGGATCAAGTCCAGACCGAACTTCCTGACCTCAAATGTTGTGGGCAGGGCTAAATTCGGCTAGCATCCAGGCTGAGGGAGCAGTGTTGGGGAGTAACTACATGTAACGGAGTTACGTAATTTAATCACAAAATAAATGTAAGTTTAATCCATTACAGTTACTGAGAAAAAAAAGTGTAATTAAATTAGTTACTTATGAAAATGTTAACGGTTACAAAGGGGTTACATCTGAATAATACAGCAAGGATATGTTGAATAATATATTAATTTGTTTCTTTGCCTGGTTTTGATGTGCACGATGTCTCCTGCCATTGGTTCTGTTTGAATTTGCAGCACACCACGTCTGCCAATTACATCAATCCACATTGCCACTGAAAGCTTTAGGCTACAACCTGTTGGTTTTGATAAAAATGTGTTCCAGTGCTGGAAATGTAAAAATCATATCATCCAGAAATTAGAAAAGGCTGCAAATATAACAGTTCAGTGCAAAATATGTCTGCCAACTATTAAAATGCTATCGGCATCAAAAGTTTTGCCACTTTCCATTACAGATTTACGCAAAACTTTTGCGATATTTTCTATAAAATATGCGATATGTCGATAAAAAACGGTTGCGAAATGACAGCGTTTCCATTTACCGATGTTATCCTCTTGTGATAAGTCATTCCAAGAATTAGGCTAACGTATGTTGGTAAGTTTACTTATATCCCAGCCACCGCACTAGCCATTATTTTTAATCGTAGGCGAAGGCGTGTTATCCAAGCATTAATGGCAAGGAAAGTCCCTTATACCTGGGAGGTTTGGGAGGGTTTCTCCCTCATACCTGCTACAAGGTCTTAATTATAATTTGTGGCATTTCTTTGTATTTAGAATCCAGTATTCCTGTCATTATTTTGTCTTTTACGAGTTTAAATAAAGAACTCAATAAAGAACACTAGGTTACCTGTAAATGCGAAAAAACTGTTTCCATTGCAGTTTTGTCAAAATTCCCTTTTTCGAATTACCTGAAAATCCACCTTGTGCGAACGTAAAAAACTTTTTTGCGATATATGGGAGTTTTTGCGAAATTTACGCGTTTCCATTGGGTGTATTTTCAATTTTCAATTTCAATTTGCGCAATTTGAAACGTAATGGAAACGCGGCTAATGTTAAACCTGAGGAAGCATCTCCTATGATGAATGTTAACAAATGTGGACAAATATCTCTATTAGTTTGTCCCATTTTGACTTGCAAAATAGAGCTATTTAACTACACAGTGATTGGTCATTGAGTCTAAACAATATTTTAGGTGCAATATAACTGTATTAAAAAAAATACAATAGCATGCATGTTATGACAGCTATACTGGTGGCATCTGTTTGAGTTGCCAGTGAGTATGAAACTAGAATCAATTCTTGCTTCTGTTAGTGAAAAATCAATATTAGGCTTTATTATGGTATAATGTTTTCCCTTCAGAATAGTATGCACATCATCAGCCAGAAGAAAAACATGTTTTTTACTACAGTATAATGATCTAGAATCGAGCGTCTTAACAACTAAATATAACTATCTCTGTTTTTTAGAGGTTAAATGTTTGAAAATGATTAACAGTTCAAAATATTTGTTAGAAAAGTAACCAAATGTAATCAGTTACATTACTTTAATAAAGTAACTGAAATAGTTACACTACTTTACATTACATTTTAAATAGGGTAACTTGTAATCTGTAACCCATTACATTTCCAAAGTAACCTTCCCAACACTGTTAGGGAGGTAGGCATATTTGGATACGTGGATAGACAAATTGGCATTCATTGCACCTTATAGATTTTTTGCATAAATTAAGTGTCTTGAATGCAGTCTAGCTAGGCTGCTCACTGGGATTTACAGAGCTAATGTTCTGATACACTAAGAAAAAGGGAGCTGCTGTGTTTTCTTTCCATGTTTAGACACTTTTAGAGATTGTTTAATGATGTCAAAAGGGAAAAACAGAACCATTAGTTCTCCTATGCCTGGCCAAAGATATTTGAACCCTCTGAAGATTAATCAAATTAACATCTCTCCAAAAATCCGAATGAATCCCATGTAGTTTAGCTGCTGGGTGTGTCCAATTTGACAGATTTTACGACCCAGTGAGGGGAAAAAAGCTGTTTGTGAAATCTGAAGTGTGCCAGATATGTCTGGGTGGATCCGCTCTTTGACACAAATGCTTTGGCCTGGGCTCAGACCCGCCTGGGGAAATTATTAGGATTGGAATCATTGACCCAATCCACTCTGTCCATCACTTAACTGTTTAAAATAGTTAAATCAAAAAAGTGTGTGCATCTGTACCTAGGTTATTCTACACTGTTAAGTGTCCTCGGAGTCCGTTGTCTCCCACGGCACACTTTTCTCCAGTATGTGGACCACGGCCTTCTTCAGCTCACAGAACCATTTGTTTCACGCCTTATGACAGGTACTAATTTAAACACACATATTTTAATATATCCGATTTCTAAAGCTGTCCATTTATTTGTTGTGTACATACGGTATTACATTACCTGGCACCTTTTAACTTTTTCCTACAGCATATATTTGTGGTCGCCACACTAAGGACTCCAATAGGCAAAAACATACCCCTGACCTGGAGGAAATGAGTTAGATTTGAATCAAACAGTGTCTTAGGATAAAATTGAGAGAGCTTTCATAAAAATAAAAATAAATAGTCCACATTATTAAAGAACAAGCATCATTTAGGAGCCAGTGTTTTATTTTAAGAACAATTTTACAGTATGTTCTCTCACTCTTTCTGTCTATCTACTTTATGACAGGTTTAGATAACAGTGATGCCAATGAACAGCTGAAGTTCAGTATATTGAAAAGACTTCCAGAGGTAACTTTCCTACTTGGCTCTTCTCTTGAAATATTTGCATTGTGAAGTCCTGGTTCGCTTTTCCTCACTTTGTAGCTCTCAGCGATGTCAGTAATTATCCTGTGTAGAAGAAAAGGAATGTGAGAATGTTTGTGGTTGTGTGTTGGGTCACAGCATGTTCTTGGGCTTCAGTCTTTGTTTTTTAGTCTTAAGGCAGCCAAGTGAGAAAGTGCGGCAGGTGTTTTAGAAAAATACAAGCCATTTCCAGCTTAGCGATTAGTCATGGTAGTGCAGTCATCCGTTCTGATTTTCAACCTCTTCCCTTTGTTGTGGAAACATTTTGGTGTTATATTTTGAATGATTCAGCAGTGCATGTTATTCCAAAGGATTCCAAAAAAGTTACAGTAAAGCAGCTTTTCTAAAATGTTGACAGTAGTTAACACAGTATTTTAATGCCAGATAACATTAATGTGATAAAGGTTACAGCAATAATGGCAAATTGGTACCGACAGTGCCATTCTAGTATGGAACTCCTTTTCATAATCAAATCAATTCCAGAAGTCCCATCTAATATTTTCTCTCAATGAATATTCTATTTGAATCACAAATGTTACATTATGGAAGTAAAATGGGTTGTGAATGCCATTTGATGTTGATGTTACGTTTTTGTAATTAGCATATGGAGCAGAAAGTGAGCCAGCGGTGGGATCACCCCATCACCTCTGCGTGCATCTCCAGAGAATACGTCAGGACTCTATTGGACAAATACTCTGAGAGCAGGGTAAATAATCTTAGGAATCTGAATCATGGTCTTGGCTCTTCGATCAGAGCAAATGCTCCCATGTTTACCAGCTAAACAAATTATCTTTTTTTAGGACTCTGCACTGTTGGACTATGGCAAGTCAAGTTTCTATCCTGACTTTCTGCCTCTAAGCTACCTCGCCAAGATTCTCTCCGACAGGGAGGAACAAGGTACATATTTTCAGAGATGAATTCAATCATAAAATGTGTTCTGGGATAGTAAATGTTATCATTTACTGTAAGGTATTGATCGTGTGGGTGTTGTGTTTCAGCTCAGAACCCTTTTGAAGAGCAGGAGAATGTGGATGCCAGGTTTGTGGAGGAGACGGCCTTAAAGCAGACTCTAATCAAGCTGGGCTTCGAAGTCAAGTAAAAACAGCCCAGTACAAACAGAAACATGGGAAATTATGGGGAGAAGTGCCCCTGGCCAAAGTACAAAGCTTGGTTAATTTAGGTGACTGTAGTAATGTAATGTAAAGAAATTTCAGTTTTAGGGACATCATACTAAAAACTGAAACCCAAAATCAAGCTGTTGACCAAAGATTATTTCCTGGCTGTCAGTCTGCTCTTTAGATATCACATTTTAGTACCCATATGGACACGTACTGACTCTACTGATGCCAATACGTATGGGGAATATTATGCACTTTTCTATATACGCAATGGAAGAGCACCAACAAAAGACACATAAAGGGATTTTTTTTTCCAGATGTTGTATGGAGTCAAGTGGGTTCATCTGTAAATATTTCTCAAACAAGAAATAAAAAAAATCATATATTCTTTGTACTCTTCATTTTGCAAAATGAGATTCTTTTTGTCGATATTAATTTCCTGAAAGGTTATTTTAGATTACCGCCTGTATGTTTGCAATTATGCTGTTGAGCCTCTAAGGCATGGTATTCACTTTGCAGCTGTTTTTAGATGGTTATTGTTTACTTTTCTATAAAGCACACATTGGGCTACTAAGTGTATAAAAACCACACTATTAATGAAGTTGATTAAGCTATATCTGTATCTAGATCAGGGGTTGGTGAAATACCAATGTATAAAATCATCCAAATGATTTGGCTAAAGGTTAGCCATGCAATTATTAAGCGAAGTATTTTCTTGCTTCCAAATAGAGGATACTCTATTAAATGCTGAACATTCTTAAAATTACACATATTATTTTTTAATCTGGTAGCTAAATCTATTAGTATTTTTTAATTGTATTCATATTTTTATTTAAAATTCTATATTCCCATGTATTTTGAAATGGGGCCTGTGCGTATGTATTTATAAATACACTGTAGGATGCACAGTGATTAACAAAAATAGCTGTGAGTATTTTTTTTTTCAGGTGAATAAAAATCTTTAAACCACTTGTGATATTAGAGAAGAAAACAATTCCATTGAATGTCCCATATGGTTCTGTGATAAATTTCCCTGTATAATTCAGATGTGCATGGGTTCAGAGGTCATAGTATCATGTCTAACTCCTCTCCCAACCATCAGCTCTGGCAGATCTCTAAAGAATCTCTCAGAATTCCCAGCATGCCTCCAGCAGAAGCTTCACTGCATTCACTGCTTAGAAATTAGACCCATATGACACAAGTCTTATGTTAACATCACTAGTTCTGAGGAAATGGACCAGATTGCTTAGAAATGGGAGCACATCTGGACATTTATTTTCAAATCTATAAGCATCATCAGTTTTCAGGTGAGACTCACTCTAGATCTCAATAGGTTTGAATTTTGGTTTGCGGATGTGACGAATGTTGGCACCAGGTTCGGAGGGTTTAAAGGGGGCCAGGGCTCCGTAGTGTTTGGGCACTGGCAAAGGATCGTCAGTGGGGATGTAAGCATTGGGTCGAAGCTCTGCCGTGGTGTAAACACCACTTGGAAGCTGGTTCCACTCGTCTTCCTCAGCCATCTAACGAAAATAAACATAGAAATGCATTCGTATCACACAAACATGATGTGAATAGCCCTGTGGTTTAAATATTATTTACTTAAATATATATTATTTAAAGTATGATTCAGCTATCATTTGAAGGTTTAACAGAAACTAAGAGACATCTGTGCTTTAGCACAGACCTGATCCAACATCATTGCCCTTATAATGGTATGATCAATTTACATGAACCAATCATGACCGAGAAGTTCATATGAGGGCAATTCTCATGAAAACGCTTACTGTAAGATTTGAGTCATTTGTGCCTGTAGTGCGTTTAATTTGTATTGTACAGTGCATCCGCAAAAGGATTAAATATACTTAATTTCCACATTTTGATATGTTACAGCCTTATTCCAAAATGGATTAAATTCCTTATTTTCCTCAAAATTCTACAAACAATACCCCATAATGACAACGTGAAAGAAGTTTGTTTGAAATCTTTGCAAATTTATAAAAAAATAACAAAAACACATGTACCTAAGTATTCACAGCCTTTGCTCGATACTTTGTTGAATCACCTTTGGTACCAATTACAGCCTTTTTGAGTATGATACTACAAGCTTGGCACAACTATTCTTCTTTGCAGGACCTTTCAAGCTCCATCAGGTTGGATGGGGGAGCGTCAGTGCACAGCCATGTTTTAGACCAGTTCAATCAGGTTCAAGTCTGGGCTCTGGCTGGGCCACTCAAGGACATTCACAGAGTTATCCCGTAGCCTCTCCTTTGTTATCTTGGCTGTATTTTTAGTGTCATTGTCCTATTGGAAAAGAAACCTTCGCCCAGTCTGAGATCCAGAGTGCTCTGGAGCAGGTTTTCATCATGTCTCTGTACATTGCTGCCTTCATCTTTCCCTCGATCCTGACTAGTCTCACAACTCCTGGCGCTGAAAAACATCCCCACTGCATGATGCTGCCACCACCATGCTCCACTGTAGGAATGGTATTGGCCAGGTGATGAGCGGTGCCTGGTTTCTTCCAAACATGGAGCATGCCATTCAGGCCTGTTCCTGTTCAGTTCAATCTTTGTTTCATCAGACAAGATCATTATGTTTCTCATGGTCTGAGAGTCCTTCAGGTGCCTTTTGGCAAACTCCAGGTGGGCTATCATATGCCTTTTACTGAGGAGTGGCTTCTTTCTGGCCACTCTATCATACAAGCCTGATTGGTGGAGTGCTGCAGAGATGGTTGTTGTTCTGGAAAGTCCACAGAGAAATGCTGGAGCTCTGTCAGAGTGACCATCAGGTTCTTGGTCACCTCCTTGACTAAGGCCCTTCTTCCCCAATCGCTCAGTTTGGCCGGGCAACCAGCTCTAGGAAGAGTCCTGGTGATTCCAAACTGCTTCCATTTACGGATGATGGAGGCCACTGTGCTCACTGGGACCTTCAATGCAGCAGAAATGTTTCTGTACCCTTCCCCAAATCTGTGCCTCAATACAATCCTGTCTCAGAGGTCTACAGGTTTGTGCTCTGACATGCACTGTTAACTGTGGGACCTTATATAGACAGGTGTGTGCCTGTCCAATCAACTGAATTTACCACAGGTGGACTCCAATCAAGTTGTAGAAACATCTCAAGGATGATCAGTGGAAACATGATTTTAGTTTTGAGTGTCATGACAAAGGCTGTGAATACTTATATACATGCGATTTTTTTCGTTTTTTATTTTTAATAAATTTGCAAAGGTTTCAAATTCCTTCACGTTGTCATTATAGGGTATTGTTTGTAGAATTCTGAGGAAAAAATTCAGAATTTAATACATTTTGGAATAAGGCTGTAACATAACAAAATGTGGAAAAAGTAAAGCACTGTGAATACTTTCGGGTGCACTGTATGTTTGATGACATCTGGAGGCTTACCCTGGCTTTTTTCTCTGCGTCTGCCTGGCGTCTGTGCAGATCTCGAAGGTAACGCAGCCACTCGTTCTCCATGTTGTCTGAGGGGGGCAGGCCCTGCTCCACACGCCTCTGACACAAGTCCAGCTGTAGTTCCTTTTCTTTCATCTCCTGCTGCAGTGTCATACACTCCGCCTGCCGCATGGACAGCTCCGCTACCACTGCCATCATTTTACGAGTGCGCTCCCTAATTTGAGCCTGCAGCTCATTCACCTAAAACACGTCAACACACTGTAAATGAGTTTGATACAACTACTGGCTACATGACCTTTTCTGTGATTACATTTAGTTAAGCTGAAGGATTGGCTAGAGAGCAAGAGAGCTTGCTATGGTTCATTAATATGGGCAGCTGATTCTTTTTGGGCGATAATGAGGTATTTTTGGTCACACCTTGATGTCCAATGTAAATTCTGGGTCCTGAAGCAAAACTAGTCTAGGACTAATCTAAACCAACTATGTTGCTATGCTGTGTGTTAGGGTAAATGTGTCTGTGAGCTTACTTTCTTAGCCAGATGCAGCGTGTCTTCTTTACCGTTCTCAGCTTTGATTTGGATGCGCTGGGAAAGGCGTGTAACCTGCTCGTACACAAGCTCCATTTCCAAGAGCTGAGTCTCTTTATCTGCCAGTTGCACCTCGAACTAAACAGACAGACGCACACCAGTGAGCAAAATTTGTACCTACTTTATGAGTGCATGTTTTTCTAACCATATAAAATACACTCTGTGTAGTCATTTTATGTAATATATTTTAATTGAATCCGTTCATCTGTAATTCTCAATAGATTACGTTAATTTTATTAGATAATAAATTATCAAAGTTAAAATTAAGTCAACATTGTCTCATGTTATACAATAAAATGTGTAAACAAGTATGTATTAATATATATGTAAAACACAAACTAGGTCTAGAATAGAAATAATTATTGAAAATAATATTTATATAATTATTAAATAATGGAATATCATATGAAATCAGGTGTTACAAAAAAAACTATTATTAGATTACATTAAGAACATTTTAATTATATATTTTGCACAAAATACCATATGCTAATTACAAAAAATACTGTATGTATGACACAAACTTGGTCTTGAATAGAAATAATATTATTGTAAGTAATAATATTCTTACATAATTCTTAAATACAAGAATAACATAAGAAATCAAGTGCTACAAATAAAAAACAGAGGAATTCATTAATGAAGTTCCACAGGGTCTCCACAAACACTGAACTGCCAACCAAACAATTAAACCCAAATATTTACCTTCATGCTGATGGCAAATGTTTTATCTATACCTGTTCAATCTTCTCGATGAGCTCCTCAGGAGATGCATCTTCTCCACTAAGTTTTCTTGCTCTTCTATGGGTCTCACTTTCTAGACTCGTCAGTTTGTCTTTCGTCTCAGACAGCTATGGCATAGAAAAACAACCATGAGGACATCATTAAAAAAGTGGACTCATTTAAAGCCCTTATGCTCTCATTACACAGATGTACAGACTGTATAAAGAAAACATGTATTTTCTGTCATATTTATTGATATAGATCCTCTGTAGGTGAGGTCACTCCAGAGAGTGAACTTGGCTGTTGCGTCCCTATAATATTAATTTAGTTGGTTTGATGGCATCAGGTTGGCGGCAGATATGTCATTGTGCTCTTCAGTCACTACAGACTGTATTGCGGGGCTTCCGGCTATGTCACAACAGAGAAATCATCTGGTGCCAACATGAGGTGGAATACATTTTTGTTGTGCTCATTGAAAGGCAGATGGTTTGAAATGTCTTCACAAACATGATAAAGCTATAATGTAATTGGATCAAGGATTGTTAAATAATGTCTTACGCTGTTGAAAAAAACAGCATATGCTGGTTATGTATGTTTTGAAGCATGTGGAGCTTGTGTTTGAGCTATGTCAGTGCTATGTGAGACTACAGCCAGGAAGAGAAACACACAAGCCAACGAAACACATGACAGGACAAGGGATCTGGAGTTAAAGGTAATTTGTTTTGTTCTCTGCCAGCTGAGGAATGAAAGCCTGGCACGGGCCAGAACAAAATTGTTGAATAAAGTCATTATTTTTGATTGTTTTGCACAAAAAAAGTATTCTTGTCGCTTTATTAAATTAAGGTTCAGCCACTGGAGTCACATGGTCTATTTTAACAATGTTTCTACTTTTCTGGGCCTTGAAAGTGGTAATTAAATAGCTGTCTATTTGGGGGTCAGAAAGCTCTCAGATTTCATCAAAAATATCTTAATTTGTGTTAAGATGTACAAAGGTTTTACGAGTTTGGAACGACATGAGGGTGAGTAATTAATGACAGAATTGGGTTAACTATCCCTTTAAGCAATCTAATGAATTACAGTAATAGAAGGTGGGAAGAAGATGTTTGGGGTCTGAGTCTTAATCCTTTGTTTCTGCTTGGCGGTTTCCCTGGCATTCCATGAAGAGTAGGATGACTTGTTGCTTGTTCAGGGACTTGTTCAAGTACAGGACATATTGTGATACCAAGAATTGAAAGGTCATCGCATGTCTGTGCCTACACGGAAAAATATTTCTTACCTATTATTTCTTCCCATTATGATGTGTTGCACAGCTACTTCAACAATTTTATTTCCCCCTCAAATTTGCTGCAAAGTCCATTAAACTACCATTCAAACGTTTGGGATCAGTACGATTTTTTTTATGGTTTTGAAAAAAATCTCTTATTCTCACCAAGGCTGCGTTTATTTAATCGAAAATATGGTACAAACAGTAATATTTTCACATGATCATTCTGAAATCATGCTGATTTGGTGCTTAAGAAAGATTTCTTATTATTATTACAGTTGAAATCAGTTGTGCATTATATGTCTTTACTGTCACTTTTGTAAATGCATTGAGAAATATTGCACTTAAAACTATAGTTTCTGGGGACACAAGACATTTTACCCCTGACTTTAAAGCCCTACAGCAGTATCAAGAACTAGTGACATGATCTAATATTTAAGTGTTTATTTGGTCTGCTCTAATGTAGTAGATGTTGATATCAAGAGACTCTGTAAATTAAACACAGAAGGTTATAAAACTCAAAGAGATTCTCGCAGAGATGGTTTATTTCACTTATCTCCTCTAAAAGGCACTATAAATGGTAAAAAGAACACATCTGTGTGTACGAGTACCACCTTAGAGGGCAATACATTTTTGGAATATTATATACACAATCTAACATTTACTTACATTCTACTGCATTATAGTGGGTTTGTTTATGCAATATTTATATTGTTGGAACTTCTTTTTGATTTATCTATCTGTGACAGGTCATCTCTTTGGCTTCTTCACCCAATCTCATGCAAAAGTTAGCTCTGAGAAGCTTGTATACTTTTCTTTTTTTCCAAATTGCAGGTTAGTGTTAATTTTGTCACCTATTTTGTCTTAGTCTTAGTCTTGTGCCAAATGTCCTTGTTAATTTTAGTCATATTTAGTCATTCACACATCTTATTTTTGTTAGTCAAGTTTTAGTCGACTAAAAGTCTTGTCATTTTAGTCTAGTTTTAGTCAAAGCAAAACTCAATATATTTTGTGGCAAAATAAGTTACATAAAATACATATAACCTGCATAATGTATGTGCCACAACACCATAGCTAACTGGTTGATTTACAGCGTAGATGTCTAAAATCAGCATTAGCTTATGAGACGATGGGCACAAATATTGATTTCGATCTTGATTCAGTATGAATTCATATGTATATAGCCTACTGTACATATAAGGAAAAATAAGTTTGCCTTTTAGCACTATTTTAAACTTTTTGGGGGTTATATTATATTTGCTTGCACTCTTTACCATTCACTATTATTAACATTTCAAAATTTCACAAATAAGTAAGCAGTTATGATCTGCAATACTTTTTTGAGCAACTAGACTACATGGATATTTATTAAAGAGCCATACAGGCACCCAGTGGGTAATGGCATTACAAGTGAATTTTATTTTATTTTTCCAGCCACAAAATGGCTCTAATTTGCCTCTTTGCATTGGAATTCTCTATTTTAACCTTAATTAATTAATACACTTAATTAATACACTAATTGTAATATAAATAATAAAAATATTAGAAGAAACATATTTGAAGTGGTCATTAATGGACCATAAGTATTGCACGAATAGTATTTAGTACCAAAAGATCTCCTCAAAATATTCAATAAATATTATTGAACTAAAATGTAGGCTATTTATTTAAAAAATAATTAAGGTGTATGGTCACATTTGACCATCAATGAGTAGGCTATAAGTGTGACTTAATTAGTGAGGAATACCTGAGGGCTAAATACAAGAAACACATTAATGTTAACAATGTTGCATCTCTACCACTCTCCATAATAAAATGATACTGTAAATATGGCTGACGTAATAATCAATGCACACTATGCTGTAGGCTACTGTTTACCAAAAATTGTATAGTGAAGCTGTTGTGTAACTTACGTGGCTTAAGCCATTCAAATGTATTGACACAGCGCTAGAAGAAGATTGCTAAAGTGTCGTCATCATGACGTATCTCAGTGGTAAACGCAAAGCAGTTTGGGAATCCGCGGCACAAACGGGCGCCACGCCAGTCTTCTTTGCATGGAGGGAAGAACGCAGTGTTCAAGATGCCGTCTACCTGCAGTGTTATAAACTGCAATAGTCGTTCTCACGATAGAAGTGGCATAAAAAGTGGCGTAACTGTGACCTTATATTTTTTATACTATTTTTCATATTTTTATTCTTAGAATTTGTATTACTATGTTCTTGTTGTGTTTGTATTGTATATGTGCACTGGAAGCTTCAGCACCAAGAAAAATTCCTTGTGTGTGCAAGCACACTTGGCAATAAAGCTCTTTCTGATTCTGATTCTGATAAAGCTTAAGAACGGGATATACAAATATAAGTAAACACTTTGCAGTTTGAATGATGTCCTGTATGAACAAAATGACGTTATGTTGTATATTTTTATGTGTCCACTGTTCGATTGCGCCCGCGCCCCCCTCTCACTCACTCACTCACTCACTCACTCACTCACTCACTCACTCACTCACTCACTCACTCACTCACTCACTCACTCACTCACTCACTCACTCACTCACTCACTCACTCACTCACTCACTCTCTCACTCTCTCACTCACTCTCTCACTCACTCTCTCACTCACTCTCTCACTCACTCTCTCACTCACTCTCTCACTCACTCTCTCACTCACTCACTCACTCACTCACTCACTCACTCACTCACTCACTCACTCACTCACTCTCTCACTCACTCACACACACACACACTCACACACTCACACACACACACAGGGGTGTTTTTGTGAAATGTGGGGACATTCCATAGGCGTAATGGTTTTTAAACCGTATTTTCTATCCCCCTACACTGCCCCTATCCCTACACTTAACCCTTACAGGAGACTGTGCAGTTTACTTTCTGTGAAAAAAAACCTCATTCTGTGTGAAATATAAGCATTTTGAAAAGTGAGGACATGGGGAACGTCCTCATATTTCACCCTCTTTTTGTAATACCTATGTCATACCCATGTCATTATACACATTTGTGTCCTGATATTTCACAAAAACATGCCCACACACACACACACACACACAGGTTTGTTGAATTCTGACTGCATGCAGATAGATGAGAGAGAGCGAGGAGTGTGGTGCTTAAAATATTAGCATAACTTTGAACGGACGACCCACTTTTACAATCTCCAGGTCCTGGACCCATCTATCTGTAAAAAAGACCTGGGCCTGCTGCAGCGACTTGAAGTTACTGAAAACTTTGTGTGTGTACGCACTAACACTTAATATCATGTAGTTGTATATATATGAGTGCTGGAAGTTGGGCAACAGTCTGACGTCCCTTGACCAGTCGTTCAGCACGTAAGGATCCAGTCCTTTGATTCCCTTTATTTTCTCATCATATCTCGTCTTTGCATTAGGATTTAGTTTTAGGCGATATGCACGCTGCCGCGAGATGACAGGCTGGCAGCAACAGGAGTATGAGATCTGTGCATGAGCAACAGCACAAACTCTTTCGGAATATTTTGAACAGCTGAATATTCTATCTCATGATGAAAAAGTAGGAGGGAATTGTAGACGAAAATGAAGAGAGATTTTATCTTAGTTTTTATTTTATGCAAAACACTTTAGTCTAGTCCTTTTTCGTCAACAATAATGCATGTTAATTTAGTCTTAGCGTTTTTGGACATTGGTGCAGTCTCATCATCGTCTTGTCTTCGAACATATTCAGTCTCGTCTCGTCTGACGAAATTAACACTATTGCAGGTACCTGTATCTGTAATAAGATGCTCTCTTCCTCCAGGGCCCGTTTGATTGACAGCTGTTTCTTCTGCAGGTTGATTTGTCTTTCTTGCTCCTTCTCTTTAATTTTCAGGATGCTGATTTCATCCTCCTTGTTCTGTATCTCCAGTTTGCTTTTTGTAATCATTTCATCCAGCACATTTAGCCTTTCATAGAAAACACACAATTCCTGGTCTCTTTCTACAAGCTGCACACCCCTGTCAACACAAACAACATAAAATGTTTTGATGAAAATGCAAGTCCAGACTGCAAGAAGGTCTGTAAAGAGCAGTAAACGTCCCTAAACTCTCTCACCGCTTGTTGCGTTCTTGCATGGTGGCATCATAGCTCTTGCAAATACGCAACCGGTTTTGCTCCAGCATGTCGATTGTGTACGTGAGCTTGCTGAGGTTCAATTTCTGCTCCTCTCGTTTCTGGTGCATTTCCTCCAGAACCTTTAACATCTGTATGATCTCATTCTTCATATGGTCTCTGAGCTTTAAGCTTTGAGAGTGTTGTAGATTGGACTTTTGCAGCAACCTAGAGTGAAATCATGCAATACAAGATTTCTAAATGTAAAGTCATATTAGTGAAATTTCATGGGCCAAAAAGGTCCATTGCCTAATTGTCAAAAGTATAGTGATGTATGAAGATCAATGTGGTGAACCTGCATGACCAACATGAACCATTGCAAGATCTGCGTTGGGAAATCTCACACCTTAAGACATCTGTTCTCATGGGATCTCTGTGTTATGGAAACCTTATCTGTTATTTAATTTGTTAACATTGTTAACTAATGCATTATCTAAAATGAATTAACAAATTTTTTTACAGCATTTATTATAAATCTTTGTTAACAATGTTGGGGACAGTTACTTTTAAAAGTAATGCATTGCAATATTGCGTAACTCCCTAAAAAGTAACTAATTGCGTTACTTAGTTACGTTTTATGGAAAGTAATGAGTTACTTTACATGTTACTTGAAAATGGTAATCAGATGATGTATCCGACTACCCCTAAATTAATGTTAGTTAATACAAATTCACATGAGTTCACATTCATATTATTTCACAGTGTGTTAACTAATGTGAACAGATACAACTTTTGAAATTAAAAATGTATTAGTAAATGCTGAGATTAACATGAATAAAGATAAATAAATGACGTAGAAGTACTTAGTTTATGTTTACTACTATAGTTAATTAATGTTAACAAATGAACCCTTATTGGAAAGCGATACCTGTTATCTTATGGTGTGGTGTTGTCAGAATGTATTTTTGGTAAAAAAAAAAAAGAAGAAAAGAAAATCGGCATATAACGTGAGAGCTACGGTACTTGTCTCTGTTGATAGCAGCCAATTGCAGATTCTTAAGATTTTCTTCCAGTTTATCCAGCTTTTCTTTCACCTCTGCCAGGTTCTGGTTTGAGACGTGGATCAGGCTCAGGTATTTGTTCCGCTCGGCCTTGGTGACTTCATACAGCTTAGCAAACACACCCAGCCTGGATTGGATTTAAGAATGCATTTACTGAGCAGACTATAGGAAAACACAGTGGATTCATTCTAAATCATGTAAAATAGCCAGTGATTTTTTGATTGAATAATAGGAAAAAGGACACAATAAAACAGTATGTGTCTACAGTATGTGTCAATCAACAGTAAGTACCTTGACTGGGTCTCTTGAGCCTGTTTCAAGTGTTCTTGAATAACCAGTCCTTTCTCTTGCAGATCTAGTTTGGAGCGCTTATATTTTAGCTGTAACGATACTCATATTAATCATGAAGCATTAAGAAATAGTTTACTCACCCTCATATTGTTCCAAACCAGCATGTGAAAAAGACAGAAGTTTAAATCAATGTAGCACATATAGTAGAATATAGCAATTTTATTGTATTTTATAGTGTAATGTTTTTAGTTCTTTTTAGTTCTTTTACTTTTTTGTAAGTAAATCACACAGGTTTGGAATGACACAAGAGTGAGTAAATGCTGACAGGATTTAATTTCTAGTTAAAAATTAAAAGTTGGTTGCTCTCATAATTAGCTTTTTTTTTAGCTTAGAAATAAAATTCAGTGATGCTGATGCAACTGTTTCGGATTGAGTGGTAGGTAAAGATCTTAACCTGTGCTTTGAGCAGCTCACGGCTCTTCTTCTCTCTCTCATCTGCTTTGATAAGTACGAGATGATGAAGGTGATGAAGCTCATCTCTATGCCGATAGGACTCTCTAATCAAAGCCTGTTCCTGCTCTACATACTCTTGAACCAGCTGAACCTTCTGCCCTGCCATAGATTGCTACTCACAAACACACACACACACACACACACACGTATGAAAACATACAAATGTACACAAATACATTTTGTACTGAATCTTGCCAAACAGTTCATAGATAATGTAAACTTCAAGCCACTTGTCATAATGTGCATAGTACCTGGCTAATCAAACTACGTTTTAGGTTTTCCATTTCCTTTTCCAGATCTCTTCTTCTCTGCAACAAGCTGTCACCTTCTGGGACTGTGTCTCTCTGTGCAAAACATTTACATATATGAAATAATCAATTGATGTGTCTATAGATATACGTAGGTTAAAATGGAAAAGTCGCTGCTTCTCTTTTTAAAGATCACCTTTGTAGCTTCACTACATTGATTAAATAATTTGTAAAAGAAAAAACATTTTAAAGCAATTCATATTAGCTCATAAAAGCGGCATGCACAATAACTATAAAATAATTAACATGATGTTTAAAATTGTACAGCATGTCAAACTCCCCAAAGGTTTCATATCTACAATTAAAATATCCCTTTTGTGGGCCTTTTCCATTTTATTAAAAAGCAGACAGCAAATTATGGGGAGTGTGATGTCAATGGAAATTTTTAAATTCCAAAAGAACTAATAGTTCCTGTTATTATAAAATGACCATGACTCATCAGTTTTTTTGTACATAACGTGAGAACGAAATGATTCCACAGCAGTTCAGAAATGCAGGACATCACAAAATATTTGCGTCTGCAGTAATTGTTGTAAATGTTGCAAAATCTGGAAAACCTTCTTACAGTATGATGTTTGATATCATTATTTATCTTTTTTTTTTCATTAGGGTTGAGTGTAGGTGACAATATTGTATCTTGATGTGGGCTTCTAGATGTATATATACTGTACGTATAAGAAACTAGACTTTTCAGAGTCACCTGAGCCTGGGTCCTCTCATGATGCTGTTGAGTGTTAGTAATAGTGTCTATGGCCTGTTTTATCTGCAGTTCATTCCTCTTCAGGGCTTGCATAAGTTTGTCTTTTATCCGCGTATCTCGGGCCAGTTTATCACGCAGAGACTTGCATTCAGCAACAATCTGCTCCATGTTGATGTCCAGCAGACCCCTGTAGTTCAAAACAAATTCAAAACAAATATATATATATATATATATATATATATATATATATATATATATATATATATATATATATATATATATATATATATATATATAGAATTTGCTGTAGTCTCATTTTCATGGTTATAGACGTTTACCCAACTATGATAACTTCCGCTTGTAAAGTGAAAATAAGTTATACATATTTTACAAATGGGTACTTCTGAAGAGTCTTTATCTCAGAAACAGTTTGGGTGCCTTCTGATTTGAATCTGAATCCATTTAAAGTGTGAGAAACTGTGTGAGATTATGACCTTTGATCCATGAAGATGGCCTCTTTTTCATTGGTCATCTGCAGTTCTTTGAGAAGTCTATCTCGTCTGTTCTCTTCAGCCACCAGCTGAGCCTTGTGACCTTCCACTTCTCGTAACACCTCCCTTTTGGCCTCCTTCACGGTCTCGCACTTTGCCTTCACCTTCTGCTGATGCTCCATATGCTCCATACGACGTTGCTCAATTACGGCTACCTGCTTCTCCAGCTCCCTATGACACACAAACAGATACAGTGCAGCTTATAGAGCCATAAATAGAGCCGGTGCGTAAGAATTGACTATAACAAGCCTCATACAATTTCTTGTGTGCAACCCTGTCGACCTCCTTTCCCAGCTGAACAGGTATGAGGAGCACCTGAGCCAGCTCAGCCTGGTGAAAGACATTTTTAACATGTGAAATACGCATCCCATAGTTCACAGGACAAATATTCCAGTCTACAGTTAACAGGTCTTGCTTACCTCATTGCTCTCAACATGGCCTTTTATATCCTCCAGCTCATGTTGTTCTTTCGTTATATGCTTCTGTTGAGTCTCCAAGCTCTCAGTTAAAGTCCACACTTCCTGTCTAAGATGAACCACCTCTTTCCTTACCTCCTCACAACTATTCTTTAGGTCCATGTACCTATTTTCTAGATTCTGATAACATACACAGACATATATATGATTGTGAAACAAATTAAACACAATAAAGAAGCTGATACAACTCCTTACATTCAGCTTCATTACAACTTTGATTAGGATTATTATGATGACACTGATTATATAACTAATTTATAGATAGTCAAATTAGTTCATAAGTATACAAATATATAATATAAAATATAATATGTTTTTGTGTGATTTTCTTCATGAACTTTCTTGAACTTTATATGAGGTAGAAGGATTTTACTACTGATTTGGTCTCCCTAGTGAAACTGCATGAATTGTCTGGAAAACCCAATGATGTGTTAAGTCCGACTCCGGAAGCATCATGGCCAAATGATACTTACAGCCCTTTTAGGTTGGTCTTGGTATTCTTTCTCAAGACAGAGCTTCTCCTCTTCAAGACTAAAAAGGAGAAATACAATTCTGTGAAACAAACTGCTGTTTATAGAAATAAGGATGTGAAGTAAGTAATTAATGCAAAAAGGAACTCAAATGCGTGAGATATAAATGTGGCTTTGAGAAGTACAATATTCATATGGTAAGCATAAAGGATATTTCACAATTATACATTTGTGACTAGGGTTACTGAACATTTTAAATGAAGCTGTGCAAAAACTTGAAGCCATATGTACAAATATTCTAGCTGAGCGCTAGCACTGTCTGCTGTCAGTGTGAGCTGGACTGTCCCATCAAAGAAGGAGATTACAGTGAGCAAAAGCATGCTGTGCAAGGTGAATCCATGTCAGTTTGGCTAAGGATGAAGGATCTGAACATAGCCACATGTGCAGAAACTACATCTGGCTGTAATATGCCTGCTGTACGAATGCTTGACTAACCAACTGATACAGTATAAAATATATATCTAGTACAATAGTTAAAAAAAATTCAGGTGATGGACTACTTCAAGAGTAAAACAAAAAGTCTTAGGGGGTTTCATTCAATGTCCCTTTCCTCATGTCCTTGCCTTTCATTCGTCTTTTGTTGCTAAACTGCTTTTCAAATAAATGCTGTTTTTTTTTTTTACTTTCTATTATCTTAAAGGTCCCGTTCTTCGTGATCCCACTGTTCAAACTTTAGTTAGTGTGTAATGTTGCTGTTAGAGCATAAATAAAACCTGTAAAATTATAAAGCTCAAAGTTCAATGCCAAGCGAGATATTTTATTTAACAGAAGTTCCCTTTCAAAGCCTACAGTGAACGGATGGCTTGGACTACATCCTGGTACAGCCTGCTTTAATTACGTCAGTAGAACAGTTTGTTGACTAACCTCCGCCCACAAGAATACACGAAAAAGGGGGCGTGGTCTTGTTGCTCTCCCACGTGGAGAAGAGGAAGTGTTGCGTGGAGAAGAGGAAGTGTGCGTTTGAGTGTGTTTGTCGCCATGTCGTCGAGACGCTGTTATTTTCATCCCGGAGTCAAATCACCTTTGTTTGGCTTTCCCAGGGACGCTGTAGAGATCATTAAGCGCATACATCTCCCCGTTAAGAGGCGTGACCTTTCCGTGCAACGTGCGCTAAGCTGCTGTCGAATCACAACACAGGAACCGGGCAACGTGCGCTAAGCTGCGGTCAAATCACAACACAGGAACCGCTGGCACAATCAGAACTCGTTACGTATTTCTGAAGGAGGGACTTCATAGAACAAGGAACTCATCAGCCCGTTTTTAGGAGAGTGAAAACAGCGGTATACAGATAAGTAAATTGTGTTAAAAATACTGGGTTTTTTTAAACGCGAAACATGAACACATGTTATATTGCACACAGTAAACACAATCAAAGCTTTAAAAAAAAAAACACGAAAAACGGGACCTTTAAAAACGTTCTATTATCTTAAAATATATTAAAATAGAAGACATAATATTATATTTCATTTTATATTATTGTGAACATAAGACAAAAACCGTCCTGTACATTATTAAAAACAACAGAAACACTTCCCAAGTCTGGTGAAAAAAACCAGCTACATCAAAATAATTGCAGATAATTTTAAGTATTGTATAAGTTTCCCTTAGTTTATACTCGATATCATGACATAACTTTATTTTAATTTTAATCCTTAATCCCCCCCCCCCCTGCTGTTTGGACTTTAATTTTCTCTTATTGAAGCAATACTACTGAAGCACCTTTTAATAAATTATAAAATTAATGTTAACGCAATCAGTGAGGTTTTGGTATTAGACTTTGGTCTCCCCTCCCCTTACTAAAATATACTTGAAGTAGCTTCAACCCTTTTTCAAAGTTTTTTGCACAAGTCACTTAGAAAAAAGGTCAGCAAACACTCTCTGGCAGCAGTGTGGGCCGTGACTCAGCATACAGTGTTCTTTTCCATGCAACATTTTTGGATGAGTCAATGCCTTTTGTTTTGTAAGGATACTAAATGCACCATGCACAGAGCAAGTCTTCAATAATACACATACCTCTTCTTTATGCATGTTTTACATGGAGCTTAAGAAGAGCCACACAACTTAATGTGGTCCTGCAGAGTTTCTTACCACTCCAACTGGAACTGCATCTGGTAATCTCTTTCTTCATTCTCCTTCAGCTGGTTGTAGTACTGCAGAAGTGTCTGTTTCAGTCTGCTGGCCTCTGTGTCCGGTCCTTCAGGAAACAGCTCGGCCTTCTCCAACTCCTGCCTCTGCTGCGCCAGCGTGGTGCGCAAGGCCTTTGCCTCCTGCAGCAGGTGCATTTCTGATTCCTGAGACCTTCTCAGAGTTTCATGCAAGAGGTTGAAACTGGCCCTAAGACGAGCCACTTTCTCCCCACTGACCTTTCCCATGGAGAACAGCTGAAGACAAAGATGATAAAGAACTATCAATGATCCAACAGCCGAATAAACATTAGCCTAAATACATTTAAAAGCTAAACAGGTTCATGAGGATTTGCTGGGACTCATTACATGTGTGTTTTAGAGCGGATCTACATCAGTGCCATGCATTAACTTACATTTGAAATCCAGCATGGAAAGCTATCTAAGTTTTCTATAGAAGCATCTCTAATTATCAACAGAAGGTCTGAATGTGTTTGTTTTTTCTCTCTTTTTATATTGGAGAAAAACTAACTAAACACGAGGTTGGAGAGCTCGTACCCAAGATATGCGGTAAATCTCTTCCAGATTTGAAGATTTTATGTTTGCTATTTAATATTAACTGAGATGTAAGTTTAATTTAACTTATAGACAATACACAAATGAAAAACAGGCTCTGTGATTTGGGAATGTGACCACACCTCATTTTCACAATCAACGTTTTGAAGGATTTGAATGATGATGATGATGATGATGATGATGATGATGATGATGATGATGATGTTTCACAATCAATGAGTTCTCGTCATAATGTTACACAAATTTAATTTGCTAGAAATTTGACATTTGCTGGACATTTATCTTAAAAATGCAGCTTGTGCATCATCAGTTTCTATTTTATAGCACTTCTATTCTAAGACATCCTGCACCAAGCCAAGGCAGGAGTCTAAAGTTGGTTACTGTGAAGTTTATGGGAGATCATGAGGCACACATGTGGAGGACCAGCTTTGAAGTGAGACACTGGAGCACATTTTATAATAGGTGGATTGGATAACATTTCTCTGTGCTGATCTAATAGGTAAAACTAAAGAATAATGGAGTATATGTATAATGACAGACTTTAATTTCTGCAGAAAATTGCAGCACCAATTCAATGCAGAAATAAAGGAAAAGAAAACTGTGACGCTATTACTGGCAGACGACTGATCACATCTGCACAAGATTTTAAAAAAATACCACAGTTTTATTACAGCAAAGTCCAAAACAAAGCTTGTTTGTATTACAGCCAATACTACAGTAAAATACAGCTTGACAACACAGGATCATATGCCAATACAAACACATTAGCAATGCCTAATGTAAACACATGACAACAATAAATGAATAATGACAGACAATGTTTTGCAGAACACCACAACATTTACAGGAATAAATGGAAAGAAATATGACTGTTTCGTCTTAAATGAATAGTTCACTCAAAAGTTAACATTCTGTCATTATTTATTCACCCTCTTGTTGTTTCAAACTCTATGGCTTTCTTTGTTTCTCTCTTTTTAACTTTGTTTTCTGTTCCATAGAAGAAATAAAGTCAGGTTAGGAATGACATGAGGGTGAGTGAATGATGAAAGAATGTTCATTTTTGAGTGAAATCTGATTCTGACTTTTTATTTTGACTTACTGACTCTTTCATATACTAGATTAAACTGAAAGTTAAAAGTAAAGAAAAATATCATGAGTCGTAGTGCTATTTTAAGAGAAAGGGTAAGGGGTCCTTATCCACCAAATTCTTCCTGCGTTTATGTCGACGGTGCAATTATGCAATGCACTGCTGCCCCACCCACCCACCCACACGTTTGTTCTCTCTCTCTCTGTCTCCTCTTGTATTAATGGCAAAGCTGTTGCACTTTGAGGCAGTTCTCTTTTATCCTCTCTCTCAGTTTGGATCACTGTATTTGAGACCATGAAACTGGTGTTTGTGTGCTGTTCTCTGCTGATAACGGTCTGGCAGGAGGTAGAGGCTTCTGGTAGTGGCCCTTCTGGGGTTCTGAACAGGGTGTCTGGAAGTTCCAGCTGCTCCCAGGTGAGACTGAAACCAGCTGGGCAGTGTGAAGATGAGGAGGAGTGCCCGTACCAGATTCAAATACCACCGCTGACCATACAGCTTCCCAAACAATTCCGACAACTGGAGAAGACCATGAAGGAGCTGCAAAGCTTGAAGGAGACAGTTAACAGGTTGAAGAGCTCCTGTCTGGAGTGCAGCTCGCAGCAAGTTGACCGCAACTTGCAAAAGGACAGTGGAGACCTTCCGACAAGCAGCGCAGAGCAGAGTCGAGGGAATACCAGCAAGAGATTCTACCAGAACGGGAACGATAGCGATAATAGCATTGTCCAAACCATGCAGGTAAAGATGAACCGCATGTCTAATAGCCTGAAGAATGCACGTTCACAGATTAACTCCCTTCAGGGACGTCTGGAGGAACTTAACCTCCTCAATCTGCAAAATGTGGAGGCTATAGTGGACAGAAAAGTTGAGAACATCACCGGAATGGTCAACAAAATTAGCAGCACCTGCACCTCAAATTGTCCAGGTCAACAACAACAACTTCAAAGTAAGTTAAATAAATAGCATTCACAATACTATATATATATATATATGTGTTGATTTGGTGCTAAAAAAATCTTATTGTTATTAATGTTGAAAACAGCTGTGCTGTTTAATATTTTTGTGGAAACTGTGTGGAAACCAGGATTTTTTGATGAAAAAAAGTGCATTGTTACATTTATATATATGTTTTAATTATAATGCCGTGAACTTATTTAGGACATGCAGAACTGTGGTAAACTAGAGAATCATTTAGACTGTTTACAATGAAGTACCTCAAGGAATGCTTTCAAGCAGCCTCCTCACATTGAAGTTTCTTCTGTTTATTATTAAGCAAGTTGCCTGCCAGGGGAGAGGCTTCTGCAAGAATACTTTTGCAGATCCTCACTGAAATCTTCTGACTTTGATTTTACAAATTTCAAAAATGTAAATCTGCTGCATGAATGAACCCTAGTCACAGAATCATATGATGATGAAATAAATCTAATCAACCACACTGAACCAAATTATAGTTTTGGGCCATCTACACAATTTTATCAAGCATCACAAGAGAAACGAATTAAAAACGTGTATGTCATACACGCTTTATATTTTAGACATATTTTGTACATTCTAAAACAGGGGTGTCCAATCATGCTCCTGGAGGGCCACTGTCCTGGAAAAGTTTAGCTCCAACCCCAATTAAACACACCTAATCAAGGTTGAGGCAATTTGGAGCTAAACTCTGAAGGACAGTGGCCTCACCCATCACCCCTGTTTTAAAATATAAAATCTTAAGTGTCTGATGCATGTAAAATTATAAAGCATACTTAAAAGTCTCTCTCTACATAGACCTCTTAAACATCACTCCCAGAGACTGCTCTGACATCAGCGTGCTGGGGCAGAGGACAAACGGGGTGTACCAGGTGACCCCTGACCCCAGAAACAACAGCTTTGCAGTGTATTGTGAGTTGGAGGCACTCGGTGGTGGGTGGACTGTCTTTCAGCATCGAATCAATGGCAGCATGAGTTTCAACCGCACCTGGGCTGACTACAAGAAGGGTTTTGGTGACCTTAAAGGCGAGTTCTGGCTTGGAAATGATAAAATTCACTTGCTCACAAAATCCAAGGATATGATCCTCCGCATTGAGCTTGAAGACTTTGAGGGCACACGTGGGTATGCCAAGTACGAACAGTTCTATGTGTCAAATGAGTTTCTCCGTTATCGGCTGTCTGTAAGCGGGTACTCGGGGACTGCTGGAAACGCTCTTCAGTTTAGCAAACACTTCAACCATGATCAGAAGTTCTTCACTACGCCAGACAGAGACAACGACATGTACCCCTCAGGGAACTGTGGGGCGTACTACGGATCGGGCTGGTGGTTTGATGCCTGCATGTCAGCAAACCTCAATGGCAAATACTACAAAGCAAAGTACAAAGGGAAGAGGGATGGGATCTACTGGGGCACGTGGCACAACCTGACTTCAGAGTACTATCCGACAAACTACAGACAAACATTTAAAAATGTCAAAATGATGATAAGGCCAAAGAATTATGCACCCTAAGCCAAATTAATTATTATGGGGCACTGTTCCTCAAGAACAACTGATAAAGGTATAGCTTGTGATACATCACAAGTCCTCAAACATTAACAGAACTGCATTAAAAAAAAAATTATGTATAAAACTCTGTATTTCAAACATTACAAGGCACATAGGAATCCAATCTGTGTGTGTGTGTGTGTGTGTGTGTGTGTGTGTGTGTGTGTGTGTGTGTGTGTGTGTGTGTGTGTGTGTGTGTGTGTGTGTGTGTGTGTGTGTGTGTGTGTGTGTGTGTGTGTGTGTGTGTGTGTGTGTGTGCGCACTGACTCATGGGGAATCGTGTAATTGAGGTTCCCATGAGGAAACAAGCTTATAAATCATACAGAATATTAAATATTTTTGGAAAATGTTAAAATGCAGAACGTTTTGTGTGATGGGTAAGTTTAGGGGTAGGGTTAGTGTAAACCTAAGGGGATAGAATATACAGTTTGTACAGTACAAAAAACATTACATCTATGGAGAGTACCCACAAATATCCATATATATGTGCTACTGCCATCTTGTGTTTAATTAGTTTACTACACCACAGCCTTTATAGACTCCTGATAAGCTTTGTTTTTCTTTTGGTGTGACATATTGAGCATTTTTTTTTAAATAGTTAATTTTATTTATATTACAGCTGTCCATGATTTGCTAGTGGTATTAGGGAGTTAGTGCAAAATAAGTCATCCATTGCTCTATTTTCCTTGAAGATGTTTTAAAAAATTTAAATGCATATTATTTACTGAAAATTACTATTTTTTTTAAATATATGCTTTATATAGCAAACAGGCGAGGACTAAAGGCCCATAGGGTTGTTAAAAATAAACTGTGACATTGAAGGAGAAAATGCACAGTATTTATTTTGAAAGCTTCGGATGATTTTTTCAACAAATATTTTAGTTATTACATCATTATTATTATAATTATTGCTGTGTGACTAGGCAGACCTATATGAATGCTTTTTGTTGGTTTTCTTACAAGTCTGAAATCAATCAATTTTCTTTTTTAAATTATCATTATTAGCTTTTTCAGAAACAGTTTGTATATTGGAGAATTTATATCAAACATCTCAATTTGTGCTTTTAAAGGAACATTCATATTTTTATGAAACAAATAAAACTATAATCTAAACATTGAGAGTTGAATACTGTGGTTGATTCAAAGCAAACACAGTCAACAATCATCTGAGCACATTTCAAGCATATTTTTTTACTCAATTTAATTCTGTACTGTATGTAAAAATGTTTATCACTGCATTTTACAATGCTAGCCTAGACCATTTTTACTAACATCATTGCAGGTGAAATATATGTAATAAAGATTCAAAGAATTTGCTGTACAATCAACTACGTTCCAAAAATTGAGTTTCATAATTTAATATTAAAAGACAAACAAAAATTGAATTAATCCCATGATTTACTCACCCTCAAGCCATCCTAGGTGTATATGGCATTCTTCTTTCAGACGAATACAATCGGAGTTATAATAAAAAATGTCCTGGCTAATCCAAGCATTATAATGGCAATGAATGGCAGCCCAAAAAATGTGCATACATCCATTATAAAAGCGATCCACAAATTCCAAACTCCGGGGGGGTTAATAAAGGCCTATGAAGCAAAACAATGCGTTTGTGTAAGAAATATATTAGTGCAGCATGGGCAATCGATTAATCCTGATTAGCTTTTTCCGTAAATTGAACAGGGAAGGCGGTCTGCTGGAAGCTAGAAATGTTACTTTATAATGTGTTAAAGGGATAGTTCACCCAAAATGAACATTTTGTCATTAATTACCAAGCGGCAACCTCCCGCAGTTTCTCTTGAAGCCAACACGGAAGTGACTTAAACTGCAATTCATCCGCTGGCCACTAGAGACAGGCTTCAGAAGGGAGCTGAATCTCATTGAGCTCCCAACTTTACAGCAGAAAAACACATGTTTACAGCCTGGTACAAATTGTGGTTTTGGTCTATACGGCTACTTTTGCCCTTCATGACAACTCATTTGTTTACATTATATAACGCCTTAAAGTTATGCATAATTAAGGTCGTGGCCACTTTGAGTAACAGGTGGATAGCCATTTATCTGCTGTCTGTTAGTCATCGCATCACCTCAGCTCCATCCACGTCCAGCCAGTCCAACCCATTTTCTGTTATCCGGGAGTGACACAGAATCCTATGGGTGATGTCACGGACACTACGTCCATTTTTTTTACATTCTATGTTAATTACTCACCCTCATGTCATTCCAAACCCGTAAGACCTTTGTTCATCTTCGGAACACAAATTAAGATATTTTTGATGAAATCGGAGAGCTCTCTGTCCCCTCCATAGACAGCTATTTAATGAACACTTTCAAGGCTCAGAAAAGTAGTAAAAACATTGTTAAAATAGTCCATGTGACTCCAGTGGTTCAACCGTAATTCTGGACCTTGAAAGTGTTAATTAAATAGCTGTCTATGGAGGGGCCTGAGAGCTCTCGGATTTCATCAAAAATATCTTAATTTGTGTTCCGAACTCCGAAGATGAACAAAGGTCTTACGGGTTTGTAATGACATGAGGCTAAGTAATTAATGACAGAATTTTCTTTTTTGGGTGAACTATCCCTTTAAATATGGATATTTTTCTTACAAAAACCCATCGATTTGCTTCAGAAGCACTCTATTAACCCCCCGGATCACTTTTATAATGGATGTATTCACTTTTTTGGGTTTCAAATTTTGGGCTGCCATTCACTGCCATTATAATGCTTGGATTAGCCAGGACATTTTTTTATTTAACTCTTATTGTATTCGTCTGAAAGAAGAATGGCATATACACCTAGGATGGCTTGAGGGTGAGTAAATCATGGGGAAATTTTTATTTTTGGGTGAACTATCCCTTTAAGCTCAATGAATTTGTGTGTGTGTGTGTGTGTGTGTGTGTGTGTGTGTGTGTGTGTGTGTGTGTGTGTGTGTGTGTGTGTGTGTGTGTGTGTGTGTGTGTGTGTGTGTGTGTGTGTGTGTGTGTGTGTGTGTGTTATGTATGTAGGCAAGCAAGTCCCATTTCTCCCTCATGAAGATTTCCCAAAATAGACATATCACCTGTTTTTATTAAAATAAATGTGTTTTTAGTGCAATGTATAAAGTCTTCTGTAATTGAGGAACAACTAACAAATGTATTATTATTATTATTTAGTATTAGTATTAATTCAAAGAGATTCTACCTGTTCCAGGCACTGCAGGGCTGGATGTGATGATATGACAGCAGGTTGTTCATGATGTGAATCTGCTTCTGGAGCTATTGCAGAAATAGGCGTGGCCCACTCACTGAAGCCTTCCTCCTCCTCCTCCTCTGATGGAGCAGAGCTCCGCCCCTCTGCATGACTCATAAGCTACACTACACAAACATAGCATTTACTTTTGTAAAGACAATCACATTAAAATGATATTTTAATCATCGAAAACAATTCTTGAATTATTTCAAACTGCTTTATAAACAACACTCTTAAATCTGAAACTATGCATCTGCATGATTTAGAGAATATTTGTGGCAGGTTTAACTGCAGGTGTAGACAATTAACCTCTCCTCTAATTCGACACGTGCATTTAAATGAATCAGTTGGCTTAAAAATAACTTTTTGTAATCGATTCATGTTACAATAACAGACGACAGTAATAATGGCTGAACATAACGCAGCACAAACGGACGTTACAAAAAGTCATTCAGGTAAGGATTAATCGTTTTAATCAGTATTAATGGTATTTTAGTAATATTTTGTTGTATCTTACATGCACCTTTGCCGAGTGTTCCCTTTCAAGCTCCCCTGGCCGCTTATTGATTAAAAGCGTATTTTAAATGAGTATTTAATGTAAGGCTTGATCATTTAAAGTTTGACCTTCCAATGTTAGTGTATTAAAGCATGATATCTCTTTCGACGCTGTTTTTAAAACGTACCTTAATTATGTTCTTTTGGTGTGAAGTTTTTAAATCTCTGCCGTTTTGGTCACTGTTTATCTGCGCTGACTATACGGTCTCCTTAGCAACTGCTCCAGCGAGCCTGCGCGCCCGTGCAGAGCCACAAAGAGCGCGTGAGAACATTTTCACAGATTTGAGCAGTTTCTTAACCTTTTTTTTTTTTTTTTTTTGCAGATCCGAAAACGGGGTACATGGGTATATTTGAACGTAGAGAGCCGTTGTCGTTCTCGCCTAAGCGCCGGTACGTTTTGGCCGTCATCTCCCCTCTGCAAAAAAAGGACCGCTGTGATTGTGCAACTGGTAAGGAATAAGGATGCTTTTCTACACTGTATAAAATAAAGCAGAGTAAAGGGATTTAAAAATATAGCAATAACTTAAAATCTATCCAAGTTTAATATGAAGGGAGAACTCATTGAAGCCCTTAAAGTGTGCACTATTTGGCTCAAAATGGTGAAGGGGAGAGCGGGGTTGGTTGGCACACTTTTCACTCTCTGTCATATTTCTCAGTCATGCTATATGTGAAAATAGTCTAACCAGTAAAAACTGAAAGGTTAAGATCTCAGCTAATCAACAGATACATTTAATGTTCTCAAATGATTCCTATTTTTTTTTAATTCATCATTTAAAGTCATGTTGTGCACTTGTGCCAACCAGCCCCAGTATGGGGGTTGGTTGGCACATGCAATGGGGCTGGTTGGCACAGATGCTATAGTTACAAAGAATGAGGCGACAAATGTAAATAACGTGAGAATTTAATTAAAAAAAGAAAAACATTCAACAGAACAGTTTGTACGCATGGTGTGTGTGTATGAGTGGCACTGAAGGCAAACTTCCCCAGACCGGCTATTCCTTTAAAACTCAAAACAAACGAGATTGTATATTATTTGAACTAAACAACAGTTTGTGTGTGGGTTAGGTGTGTGTGTGTGCGCGTGTTGGTTAGGTGTGTGCGTGTAGGTTAGGGTTAGGGTGTTGGTTAGGTGTGTGCGTGTAGGTTAGGATTAGGGTTAGGGTGTTGGTTAGGTGTGTGCGTGTAGGTTAGGGTTAGGGTGTTGGTTAGGTGTGTGCGTGTAGGTTAGGATTAGGGTTAGGGTGTTGGTTAGGTGTGTGCGTGTAGGTTAGGGTTAGGGTGTTGGTTAGGTGTGTGCGTGTAGGTTAGGGTTAGGGTGTTGGTTAGGTGTGTGCGTGTAGGTTAGGATTAGGGTTAGGGTGTTGGTTAGGTGTGTGCGTGTAGGTTAGGGTTAGGATTAGGGTTGGGTGTTGGTTAGGTGTGTGCGTGTAGGTTAGGATTAGGGTTAGGGTGTTGGTTAGGTGTGTGCGTGTAGGTTAGGGTTAGGGTGTTGGTTAGGTGTGTGCGTGTAGGTTAGGATTAGGGTTAGGGTGTTGGTTAGGTGTGTGCGTGTAGGTTAGGGTTAGGGTGTTGGTTAGGTGTGTGCGTGTAGGTTAGGATTAGGGTTAGGGTGTTGGTTAGGTGTGTGCGTGTAGGTTAGGGTTAGGATTAGGGTTGGGTGTTGGTTAGGTGTGTGCGTGTAGATTAGGGTTAGGGTTAGGGTGTTGGTTAGGTGTGTGCGTGTAGGTTAGGGTTAGGGTGTTGGTTAAGTGTGTGCGTGTAGGTTAGGGTTAGGGTGTTGGTTAGGTGTGTGCGTGTAGGTTAGGGTTAAGAGGGTTAGGAGAGTTAGGGTTAGGGTTATAACCAAATGGCTATACTGGGGTTGGCTGGCACATGTGTCAACCAACCCCGGCATCAGTGTGTCAACCAACCCCTCCCTCATTAGGACACACTTCTTTACTGACAGGATGCTAGCCACATAGCATAGCTCAGAGACTGTTAAATTTCATGTCAAAATATAGATAATTCCTATCTCTATCAACTGAAATCCTTACATTTTATATATCTCTATCTATTATAGTTCTAAAATATATTTAGTGGAGGGGACTTATTTTTTGTTTTGACACTGTAAAATAGAAAAGTTGTCCTCACCTCAATAGTTAGTGACAGTTGGATGATTGCAATAAATGGGTGTGTTCACATCAAGAGGGCAGTCATTTTAATGTTAGATTTGAGGCAGCGCCCTTTAGTAAACTGAAATTTAACTGCGTGCCAACCAACCCCTTGATCCAACCAGCCCCACTCTCCCCTACTTGCACTATGTATTTTTGCAGTGTATAGTATGCATACTAGGCACCTAACAAAATCAGCATTACATGGGCTACCTGAATAACCTACAGTTTCCAAACTTTGTAGTACAGGCTACACAAAATACAACTTCCCTCAATACAGTACACTTGCAAAGAATAAATCGTAAAACACAAGTGCATTTGTTTTTCATTTGATTGGACTGCCAGGGCAAGGTTAGGTAACCCTGTTTGAAATGTTTAATAGTGCATAATATCAGCTAAATACAGTAGCATGTAGTGCAGTGCTCACCTCGAGCATCCTGACTGCACTGGCCTGGTGCTATCACAAGAGTGCAAATGCACATCGTGCACCATTTGTGACAAGGCCTAACCTGATTCACTTGTGATTTGTCCAGTCTTTGCAGATGGTGGCTATTCTGAAGCATCTTCATCTGCACATTCAAACAGTTTAGAAGAAATCCTCTTTGAAAGGTACAAAGGTGACATTCACGATCAACAATGTTTTAGTTATGCTTATAATAATTGTATAACTTTGTTTCTTTTAAAGGAGGAGCTTGACTATTTTTCAGCCGTTCTCTTTTGATGAGCGTGATGCTGCACGGAAAGTCGAGCGTGAGAGGAGACTGCAAGAGATACGCCAGATGCAAGAACGGCTATGGGTGAGATTGTTGTCCTCTGAAAAACCTGTTACTCTGAAGATGCTATAACTTATCTAATTTGTGTAAATCAATAATGTTGACTTATTTTACAGGGATCAACATTTAAAGCCCATCCAGTAAGAATATACAAACCTCTTATTCAGCACAAGGACCGTACGAGACCTGTTCACAACAGTCCAAATAACGTTTAACAGATTTAAGTTTTGTCTTGTAATTTGTTTTTATGTTTTAATAATGATTTATTAAAAATAAACCTTTTTATCTGTACTGACTCATGCTGTACTTTTGAATTTGATCGTCAAATGGGTAAAACGAAAATGTTTCAATTGGCTTTTAATTCTTCTTTTGGCACAACCATTCCTACTATGTAGTGCTTCATGAGTTTAATATGCTGCCCGGCTCAACAAAAACTGTTTGGAAAAGGTAAATCTAACCCTAATTGGAGTGTGTAGCTCTTCATTTCTTTAACAACCATGTAAACTCTTTAAAAAAAAAAATTTGTAATCATAGGGGAACCACTTTTGATGCTATAGAGCAGTGGTTCCCAACCACGTTCCTGGAGGACCTCCAACAGTGCACATTTTGCATGTCTCCTCAATCAAACACCTCTGATTCAGGTCATCAGCTCATTAGTAGCTACTCCAAGACCTGATGTGGGTGTGTCAGACAGGACACGACCAAAATGCACTGTTGGGGGTCCTCCAGGAACATGGTTGGGAACCACTGCTATCGCGCACCATATCTTAACAGGTTCTGTATATGGTAGCGGTGCTATATAGCACCTCGGTCATCCCAAAGAACTGGTGAAGAAGCATCAAGATTTGGTCCTATATAGGTTTTTTATTTAATTTTTTATTTATAAATATCGACACCTCTTGGCTATTGCCAATACAAGATCATGACCAAAAATTATGCACCTCTTAATGAAAATTAAATTGAAAATTTGATTATTTCCATCAAGAGGTGCATCAATTTTTGTATTTGTAAGCTACTAGATACTGCACTCTGGAGTCTCCTCCAGCACATCCCCAAAGACTTTCAATGAATTTAAGGTCTGGAGGTGCCAAATCATGTGTTGAAATGATTCTTCATGATCCCTCCTGCCCATTTTGAGACTATTTGAGCCTGCTGAATCTTGACGCTGTCATTCTGGAATATGACCAATATAAATCCCATCTAAATTGTTTCTCCTATCTAATTAATTATGGGTTGTGTTTTAAGGATTTTATTTGTCTCTTTTAAAATGTTCCCTTTAAGTTTCAAAGAAGTGCCTGAGCTTGACAAGTATCGGTTTATAGAAATTATTTTAATAAGCTTGTTACAAAAAAGTCTGCATAACAGGAATGACTCGCAATGTCTGTTCATTTGATTAGTATTAGTGACAAGGTTTAATCTTCCCTTCATGTTACAAAAAAAGAAACATTTCAAATAATTCTTAGTTTGAAGACTAGAAGTTAACATTTGTCTGCCAATCCCTTGAACTCATAATCTGATTCCTGCTGAACCCTTCCAGGAGGGGGTGATAGAGCTCCATTTTTGTACCTAGAAGCCTTTTGTTCTTTGCTATGCTTCCGACTAGGCCATTCTCACTTTAATGCCCATGACATTGTGTAATCATGAGCCTGTCAAAAGAGCTTATTAATGATTGCATACTGCAGGCAGGTCAGTCGAGATTAATTTAAATGTAGACTTGGATTTGTATTTCTCATGCTGCAAGGCTAAAATGTATGTATAAAATGTTTTGGGAATTGGACCATATGGAGTAAAAATGTTTATCTGTATGTGAGAAGCCACCAGGGAGACGGACGGTTAAATGAGAGATTAGAATAAAAAAAACATGACTTTGAAGAACAAATTATCTTTAGAGGCAGAGAAGTTTGGTGTGAGTGGGTGGATGTATAGGATATTTGCTCTGCACTGGACATTGCCTCTGTGGCAGAAGATGGAAGTAATTACCAGTGTCTGTTTGCCAGAGACCATAGACCGGAACCCTTCAGGGAAAAAGAAAAAAACAGCAGCCTGAAATTGACATAGATATAACAGAGAGAAAGGCCTCAAACCACAGCGCTGCTATTCCACAGAGGAGAAGCTCCCATCCCAGCCGCAGTCATCTAAAGCAGTCACTTCCTGTTGGATTTTTCCTTCTAGCGTAAGAAAATTTGAATATTGCATCAAACAGACATCTGTAAAATCTATACTGAATCTCCGCAGACAAACATATTGCTTTGGGAGTCGTCTCAGATGTGGTGGCAGCTTTGGTTTATAATTAAGTTCACAACTGTGCAAACGTTTATAAATGCCACCCATCTGAATATTCAGATATTCCACAGGGCAACCTTAAGATTTTGTCCTCAAATTATGCGTGTGAATCTCTGAAGACTCAAATTTGAATACCACAACTACATTACTTGAAGCACACAATTCTGCTTTTAAGGTTTTGAGTGACTGAACTGGATGGAAAAATGTTCATGAAAGCTTTGCGCAACTTGAAGAATACTCTGTGATTATCCTTTAACCAAAATTATAACTCTGGAGAGACATGGAGCCAGGAGGGACATTCTGTACAATCTGAAAGCTGACACCCGGTAAACACAGGAGACGTGTTGAGACAATGTCAGATGATATAGGACTCAAAAACTGTGTAAAACTTTGTAGAAAAACAACCAGAAGGGAAAAGGTAGTCTCATGTCTGTCTATATCTTCCATCAAGAATCCTAAATGGTCTTTTGTTTAGGGTTTCTGGTGCCACACTGGGGGGAAAAGGCACTGTGTTTGGGAATATGTCTAAAGTGTATCCGAAGGACGAACCAGGACGGAGTTAACCAACACAGCCATATTAAAACAGCCTTTTTTCACCCCAAATAAGGGCACAAACTCCAAGATGCTGTTTTTAAAGCCCAATTAAGCATGAAAATAAAACCCATTCCTAGTAAAAAATAGGCCATTAATGTCACTGTGTCTCAGTGTCAAGCAAGCTGGTTCTGCACATCTGTGATGTAGAACATCCCTTGATATGTTTTCCAGGTCAATCATTTGGAAAAAGTCAGTATGCTTTGTCAGGTGAAATCATTTGTGCAGATGTTTGCATAAGGCTTTCTGTCCACTCACAATCTCCAATGTCGACTCAAAGGTCAGACATCTGTGGGAAGAGGTTCAGAGAGTGGAGTTTCCCCCTCTTACCCCAGAATTGCAGAAACAGTCATCCAAGGAGAGCAGAAAAGGCTGAGGGTGCACCATCTGGTTTGCTGGCTGAAGTCCTGTAGGTGCACAAGCCCTATCAAAAAGGAAGAGCCAGTCCTTGCATGGCAGTGCAAAGGAGGCTCAGGAGGAAGCAATGTTTTACGAGATTAACAGCTGCAATGTTGTATAAATCTTATTCAGTCTAGATATCCAGAGTTGATAGAGTTCTGCCAAACAGACATCTGATATAGACATTTTGTCTGTCAGATTCATGTAAAAGTTGCATCTATCCATATATATATATATATATATATATATATATATATATATATATATATATATGCTTCTTTATAACAGCTCCTGGCTCATTTACTTCTCCTCGTCTCTTGTTAAGCCACAAACAGACACAGAACACAAGGAAACATTGGAAACAAGCCAAACCGTACTGCCATGTTTCACATTATTCCCACACTCTGTCTAAACCTCTCTCTGATACGATCAGTGCTGCATACTGAACAAAATGCCAAATCGATTTTTGATACTGTTTGTGCATAATTGTTTGAAAAACTTTAATGTGTGGATAACTGCTGCTAAATCAGGATTACACTGTTGTTGCTGAGGATTGAGTCTACGGTGAAATTACTCTTATCTGCAAAGGAAAAATTCTAAACGTCAACCACATCCAGTCCAGCGACTGTAATGACAGCAGAAAACCCAGTCGTTCTCCAAGGAACTAACCAGGTTGCACCTTTTTTCTATTTAGTGGGAAACCACTCAAGAACTGCAGGGTGTTAGCTCATGGTATAAGTCATAAAACTATGTACACACTACTAGTCAATACACTTTAGGAGTAAAACTGGATTTGCGAGAGCTGCATTTATCTTGTTGTGTGGAACAAAGGGAAAAGAATGCTTGGGAGCTCTGTTGTCAAAGAGACAAATTTGACACCTCCCAGCACAAGCGAGGATAATCTTCCAAGAAACAAGTTTGAAGTTGAGAAATTTGAATGTTCAACACCGCAATAAGAGTACAGATATCTCAAAACAAACAGCCGAGAAAACTGCTATGAATACGTTTTTTGACAAGGTTTTGCAACTCCAGAATCATTGCTTGTAAAATGAGCCAGAGATGAGACAAGAGGCTCAGGCAAGAAGCCGTCCTGCAGGAATTGGCACTGTGATGAGAGAAGGGGGAGCAAAAGAGGAAGTCGCAATGGGAGGAGGTGGGTAGGACAACAAGGCCGTTTATCTTTGGTTTGACTAACTGTTTGGAGCCGAAGCAAGGACACTGCTCTCTTTGCCCTTTTGGCATGTTTTGACTGTTGTGTTGCATGTTTTGCAAGTGCTCTGTATTATGACTGTTATCTTCGCATTGCTGTTTTCATAGGCAATGCATACACTGTCACAAAGTGGGTTGATTTGTTCTCTACACTGGAAACATTTTTAGTGTTGACTTATTTATGTTATGCAAAATAAAATTCAATGTAACCATGTGTGTGCATTTGTAGCTTATTTATTTAACAAAACAAAAAAAAGCATCTAACCCATCACCTTTATGAAGCTTAGGGTTCACAGTGCGGGTTGTATAGCACTGTTTTGTTTGACAATCTTTGATATAGGGTTTCAGCAGCCGGTCTTTCAAGGGATATGAGACTCTAATAGGTTTTGATCTCACAAATGCTTCCAATTTTTCAAATAAACTGGTATCACTTGTTGCCTCTCTCCCCAGATTTTTAACTGTTTACAACTTCTGAAATCATTCATTAATCTCAGAAATTCAATGTTAATGTTTATAAACCTTTCAGTTGTAAATAATTAATCATCTTAGTAAAATAATTGCATTCAGAGATAACTGTGCTGGAGAACTGTTTACTATCAAGTTGAGTGATCAACAAATGGATAGACAGAAAGACAAAGAGCTGTAACAAAGAAAACCACAGTATGTATACAGCAATGGGTTATCTACTTTAAGGTCAAATGTGTAGGCCAAATGAAACCAGATGCTGAGGGAGGTTCTTTATGATAAACACACTGCCCTATAAGTTAACCATTCAGGAACAAATCCAGCTTGCATCTCCTTGGGAACTCTCACATTGCACATATCAGTTTATAAATGATAGTCACTGATATTCTAGATAAATACATTTTGTAGGCGGAAAAGTTTATACACTTAATTATTAATAAAATAAAGAAGTTAAGTGTATTGAGTTTGTAAAACTTTGTCAGCACTTTCACGTGGCAAGGGTTGGCTTTTAAGAGTTGTTCACAGCCGTGTTACAACTGCTCTCAGTTAAATTCAGTCGACATATTTGTGCCAATATTTCGCACAGAGCTTTCAAAAGATAGGGCAAAAGAAACTATAAAACCAATTTTATAGATATGAAGAGAACTGTGGTTTAAAGCTTTTGCAGAAATGTGGTAAAGGGAAAGGAGAGAATATGCAAAAAATATATGGCTATTTTCCCCCATTACAATGTCTTTAACACCATTATATTTTAAAGCTCTCTGAAAGAACTATAAATAACTTTTGTTTATATGAATATACAGTAACCAAGTGGCACCAAAAAAGTAAGAGGACATTTAAGTAAATGGACTGCATTTATATAGCGCTTTTAACAGACCAATGGCCATCCAAAGCGCTTTACACATTGCCTCACATTCACCCATTCACACACCGACGGCAGTGTCAACCATGCAAGGCGCCATCCAGCTCGTCGGAAGCAGCTGGGGTTAGGTGTCTTGCTCATGGACACCTCGACACTCGGATCGAACCACCAACCTTCCGGTTTGTAGACAACCTACATGAACCACTGAGCCACTGCCGCCCATACATCAGACTTGATACATACATCAGACAAGTCAGACTTGATGTATGAACATTAGCAAACTATCAAAGAGTTTCTGCAAACAAATGAAGCTAAACATTTGCTCAATACTAACTTGACTTTCTCTAGACATATTTTGACTATGCCATTTATCCAAATGGTCTCAAGCTGATGTATGTGGACACACAGGTGTAGCAGAATAACCACAGGCATTGCTCATCACATGTATATTGTTTTGTGTGAATATGCTACCATTTCCCTCTGGCAGTTCCACATATCTTCCGCTTAAATAATCAGATTGGCAAGATCTGCTAAACCTTTGATGTTTATTCGTTGCAAAAAGAACTCAGATGTTTCAGTTTTACTCATCCAGCTGAATACTGAATCTCCCCATGAACATGGTGAAATGAGCCTCTAATCATACCCCGAACCCTCTCTCACTTTCATTACTCTCTCATATGTCTCAGCCTTTTCTGGGGTTTCCATAATGTATTTATTTATATATTTTCTTTCTGAGATTCATAGATGTATACAACTGAACAATTGAAGCTGCAGGTGCTCCCACATTGATCAGCAATGAGCGCTTTCAGCCTCTTTACGCTTTCAGCTCACCCACAAGCATACAATTAAAAGCAGAATATGCATGTATTTATAGCTGCTAATATTTAACACAATATTTCAGTCAACTAATACAATTCTTTAACCGCTAGCCTTTAACTCTCTATTAGAACTCAATAATATTTCCATCATAGCGTCTTGCTTGACTGCTAAAATGGTGCTAAATAGCACTAAAAGTGCAGGTTCATTGGCTTGTAATCATAGGGGAACCACTTTAAGTGCTATATAGCACCTATCTTTAAAGGGGCTATACCTTTGTCAAATGATGCTATGTAGAACCATAAGAGGTATACATTCATTCAAAGAATACAGCCAATCCCCATTTTTCTTTCATCCTCCAATTATATTCCACATCATTTAAACTGCAATTGACAGCTCTCAGTATCCAAACTGCCTTGTTGCATCCCACCATCATCCTCATTTTAGATATGTTACTCCACTCTCATGTTTGCTATGAGAATTTACAACAAATTCAAATAAATTTGCCTTGAGGGCAAAAAGGTTGAGAACCACGTTATCTTCAGGATATACACTGTTGTTTATTGGACAGGATATATAATGTTGTTTTAATCATTTCCCCAACTACACTCAAAAAAATAATATGTTGAATTTACTTTAAAAAAAGCAGCCACACAATTGAGTCATTTTTACAAATAACAATTTAGTTATATGAACAAAAGAAAATCAAGTAAAGCTGACAATTTAAGTAAATACAAATCATTTGAATTTGTCAGTTTCATAATATTTATATGTGCAGTTTAGTTAATAATGTTATGTTAAATTTATAAACGTTTATTATGTTAGGTGAACACAATTTGAACACAGAATCGATTTAATTTACCTTATTAAAGTAACTACTTGCTCTACAAGTGTAAGTGGAAAACTATTGAATAACAACAAGCATATTTTTAGAAACAAAACGCTAAAATAACTTAATTGAGAACAGAAAGTCCGTCCAATAAAGCTGTATGAGTGCCCACAGCCTAAACACAGGCTCCGCTCTTCTGCATAATGGTAACCACAAAATTACAGAAACTCCTCTAAATGTCCAACATAACTGCACATAACACTAACATAAACTAACAACATCTTTCCCTTTACTGAATACTTACTTATTATTCCCGAGTTTTTGAGTGCAAGGATGATGATTTGAGTGCAACTAACAACAGTGAAAGTTCAGAGTTAGAGAATTAAAGAACTAAACAGGGGCTTAACGGGTTCTTTGTATAGCAGTGGTGCTATATAGCACCTTAACCACCCCAAGGAACCGCTGAAGAACCACTGAAGAACCACACTGGGCTTAACAGGTTCTTTATACGGTACCGGTGCTATATAGCACCTCAACCACCCCAAAGAACTGCTGAAGAACCCATTTTTTGGGGGTCTGATTTATTGAACATGCTCCTCCTAAACTTTTGTTTAAACCTTGACTAGGAATTACTTTCTTACTAAAGTGTCTTGCAGGAATGTGCACAAGTATTTTGTTCTGCTACAGGTTAAGAATGTACGGTTGAAAGGACACTACCTGATCAGAGGATTTAATTAAGTTAGTATCAAGTTTCAAGTCAAGTTATCGAGCGTTATATTGAGCATTGTTTTCTGTGTGTACAAAACCCTATTGGTTAAGGGTTAACTTCACCCAAAAAACTTTTATGAAAATGTTCTGCAATAAATAAATCATTTTGTGTTCCAAAGAATAAAGAGTTTCAAACAACATAATGCTAATTCAATTCTGAATGTTCAATTGTTCAGAATTTTTGAATATCATTTTCTGTAACTCTTTATTTTAGTGCCCACATTTCAAGTTACATGTACTCATAGTAATAACAGTAAATTGCATAATTACAACTAACCCTAAACTAAACCCTAACCATATATTAAGTTCATGTTGCTAATTAATATTACTCGTAGTACTTAAATGTATAATTACACTTCTCAATTGTGAACACAAATATTTTCCCCTTCTCATTTATGAACACATGACTTTGTGTGCGTTCAAGTGTATTTTGTTTTTAATTCTACTAAAAGATCATTATAACCTAAAGTCTGACCATGTGTACTAATGAAATCCTCTGATCAGGTAGAGTCCTTTCAAACGCACATTCTTAACCTGTAGCAGAACAAAATACTTGTGCACATTCCTGCAAGACACTTTAGTAAGAAAGTCATTCCTAGTCAAGGATTAAACAAAAGTTTACGAGGAGCATGTTCAATTAATCAGACCAATCACAACACTATATGTGTATATAAAACACTTCTTAGATCACCCTTGTGACAATTCTTCTCCTCCACCCTAACTACTCTTTACATTTACTGTAGATATTACTAAACAGTTAAACTATTTTTAAAAATGTATTATTATACGTTTAAAAGGACATGGCGTGCACACCCCATGAATGGAGTAAGACAATGAGTAAACTTAAGACAGAATGAGGAATCAATGTATATTCAAAGACATCTTCAAACACATCTAGACTGTAACTGGTCCTTGTCTGGAAGTACAAATGCTGTCCAATAAAAGTGTATTGTTCAAGTCTATAAAGTTTAGAGTGGTACTTTACTCTCTGTGCTATGGATGAGTCATTCAATCATATTATAATACAGATGGGGAAACCACAACACTGGCGCCACATCACAGATATAACAGTCTCACAGGCTAAAACATACACACAGACATGCACCAACACCGTAAAGCTGCTCTACAGATGTTTGTGAGTAACCACTGCCTCTTCCCCTGCATACATACATCACACTAAAAGTATGCATCCCATCAGGAGGGAAAGCACAGACAAGGACGCATAAACAAAATCAGCATGTTAAGTCTATCAACAAACAAGTCAAGTCTCCTGTGCACCCCAGCTTTATTTCCTATACATAGAGAATAGATCCAACTAAGATATGCGACCAGGAATAAAGACTACCTCAAGAAGGATTGCGGCTGTTGTGTTCCCGAGTATGTCCATGTGTGTAATTGTATGCCCCCAAACTAGACCAATTGAGGGAATGGGGAGGCCCTGCAAGGTGTGAGCCATTTGGAACCTAAGTGGGTCCTTGCTTTTCCGCAGTGAAACCTTGCAATGATTGAAATTCCTTTAGAAATGATAAACATGGACTCAAAATAGAAATAACACAGGAAATAACATTTGGATGAGCCTTGATACGCTCCTCTCTCAGAGGTGTCGTAAGGCACATTGCGAGGTGAGGAAATTTAAATGTCTTTACAGGGTTTCTGCAGGTTTCACCAAGTCAAATTTAAGACTTTCTAAGACCTTTTTAAGAACATTATGAATTCAATTTAAGTCCAATATATAATTAGACTGAATAATTTTTAGAGCTCAAAATGACTGATTTTGTGGTGGTCATTTCCAGAAATTTGTGAAAAATGTGCATGTTTTTTTTTCATAATTAGGATGCCACATTTACCATTATTATGTTAGATGCACAATAGCCACACATGCAATAAAAAAAAAACAAATGCATGAATCTTGGTATTAAAAAAGAAAAAAAGGCTGGTCCAGTGGTGTTCTATAGCTTTAATAACATGATCACATGAAATATACCAAATTCTTACAAGTAAACCACAACAATAAGCAATCGCTTAATATAAGTAAAAAGCTCACAAGTAATTAAGTAATCAAGTAAATGGTCAGTAATAAAATAAGAACTTATAAACAAATGACAATAGGTAAAATACAACATAAAGATACAAACAGTGCTTTAAAGTTTAAGTACCGTTTTTCCCCTGTTGTTTTTTTTTGCTTAACATGAACGACACAGACAGGAGCGGGTATAGGCTATTAGGTTGCTTTCACTTTAAGACCTACAGTAATGGGCAGATCCAATTTTTCCTCAAGACATAACCGCCAATATGGATATAGGCATAATAATGTGTGTATTTGATCGTTCAAGGGCAATAAGCCTAGAAATAGAACACATTTGTATACTGCCGCAAGTGCAGACAAGCGGCAAACAGAATCCGCAGCCAGTCTGAAATCGGTCCGTGTGTCAGTACTGAATTGAGTTTGCGCTTTTATTAACACTTTTTTTGTGCTATCAGTCATATCATACCTTTATTTGGTCATTATGCAAGATGGCAGGTGAGAAAGATTCGCCTTTGCTTTCACGATCGTCAAACTATGATTGAACTATTGCTTGCATGAATAGCTGGTCTACACAGCAAGTGGCAATTGTCAGATTTAACAACTCTTATTTGAAATCATTCAACTGCAACCAATACTCATTTTAAAGCTGAGGTGCTTAACGAAAACCTGTTTAAAAAATGTCCCATTCCGTTTGGTCACATTTTATGGTGAAGAAATAATACACTTGCACCTTTAAATCCATAACCCTTTTTGTGGTCATCTTAAAATACAGATACTTCACAGTTCATTATAAATAATGCAAAAATAATACTACATAATGCGAAGATTTTCCTAGATTTGTGGTACAGATGAAGTTTGTTTTGTCTGCCTAGAATGAGAAAGAAAAGTGACTTGCTGTTAAACCTCTGTCATGCACAAGTTTAAGGGCAGCGGGGAAAGTGGATACCACACATCTGTGAAAACAAAGTGTGTATACTGTAGGCTTTGCAGTTACATAAATCAGCCTCTAAAAATAAATCAAGCAATGGTTCCTGAGACATTCTATTGTTTATCTTCAGTAGGGATGACGTCACGCATACAGAAGGAATCAGGAGGAGGTTTTATTTTTCAGTAAGAAGTGAATCCAGTTTCTCTTGCAACAAATCACACTCAGTTCATTCCGAAGAAACATCATGCAGTCTGCCAACCTGTCTAGATTGGACACTTGAAAAAGGGAAAAGAGTATGTTCGGTTGTTAAAATTCTCCCAGCTCCCACCATATCCTTACTTTCACACTTCCTTATCCCCTACCGCTACACCCCCCCCCCCCCCCACCCCCCCCAAACACACACACACAAACTACAAAATAAAGTGCGTGCAAGGTTTATCTTATTCGCATTGACAACATGAAGGGAAGATTAATGTGCTTTTGAGATTATCCCAGATGCATAAATATTTCTGGTACTCCTCATTAACCACAGCTGCTTGTATTCCTTGCAAAATAGAAAATAGGCCCTTCACACAGAAAGTGTTTTTATAAATGTTGAACTTCTTTTAACTTGACATGCTGTTCTGAAAACTTGGTACTCATGTGCGAGGCACTGCAAAAGATTCAAGACAGGACTGTAAAGGTCAAAGACGCCCATTCGGTGCAGGGGTGCCACAGCCCTGCCGAGATTAGCTTCAACCCTAATTAAAACACCTCCAGCCAATCAAGTCCTTCAGGCTTATTTGAAAAGTACAGGTATGTGTGTTGGAGCAGGGTTGGAATTAAACTCTGCAGGGCAGTGGCCCTCAGGAACTGAGTTCGGCACCCCTGATTTAGTGCATCTTCCATAATGCTCCAGGATGGATAATGCTCCTGGTTTGGTGTTTGTCTAGCTGGTGGACCAGTAAAGTCTAAATGTGTCAAAAATATAAATATCAAAATATAAAGCTGGGTAATTTGAATGGATTTTTGGTAATGCTGGTTGACCTTGACTTGCTGATTAATCTCACCAGTATCTTATGCTTGGAGGTACAATTTGTACCAGGAACTTTTTTTTACAGGTACTTTTTTGCCCCAGACCTGCTACTGTCTGTGTTTCCACTGCGGTCTTAAGTACCGTGAAGATTAGGCAAATTAGTCCAGAGACGTGGGACTGTGCATGACTGTTCCAGTCAGCGACGGACAGTAATAATTTTTGTGCGATATTGTCTGCAACAATAACAAGTATGGAGGAGATGCAAGCAGCGCTGCTTTTGCTAGTTATGTATTGGTTTACTAAAGATGTAATTAACAAAACGGCGGAAAAGAGACAAGCACTGATACTAAAGTGTATTCTGAAAGCTTGTAAAGCTAGATTTAAAATAAAACAACGTATGTTATAATCAGCTATTACGGACATTGACGGTGCGATTGCTGAGACAACGCGCGCCATCGGACGGAAAGAGCAAGACAGATATTTACTGAACGAAGAACGAACCTCGCAAGACTTTTAAAAATGCCGGTTGAAATAAAATGCTGCGTGAGCTCAACCAATCAGCATGTTCAGCCCACAAGTCCCACCCCCGAAAGTTCCTGAACTTTGAAAAAGTACTACCTCGCGAACAGGGCCGTTTGGAGGGGGGAAATATTTACCTGGAACTTCGTTTAGACCCTGGTTCCTGCGGTCGAAACACACCGAGTACCACCCCAAAGTTCCTAGTTCCTGGGGAAAGTTCCTGCGGTGGAAACGTGGCTTATGCTGGTGAAAATCCCCATGAGACAATCAGTATTTGTTTCTGGAGGCGTTTATTCCTGCTCTAAATCTAATGCTGTGATTTCTCATGAATCCATTTGTGTTCAGAAATATGCTGAACCAGGTTTGGTTTTAAATGGGATGGTCTACTTGAGGTCTTTCATCACAGCTCTGTTTGGAATCTATGACAAATAAAAACCTCCATGCTGGGTGTTACAGCTGTCTGGATGTGGCCTGCTGGGCCTTGTTTTTAAAGGCTGTAATGAGCAACAGATTTGCCCAACAATTAGCACATGTTGCTGTGACACATGTCACAATTACTATGCTTCCTACAGTCACAAACTTGTGTAACATGTTGGGACTACAAAGTGAGGTCCTCTTCAGGATCTGATTAATGGGAATGACAATTATTTTCAGTATCCAAGACTTTCCTGAATGCATTTGTGGCGAGCAGCGAGGTCGAGGGACCGTGAGGGCGGGACGAGGCGGCGCTCATCAGAGAGGATGAGCGCCAGCTGCGAGCCGGCCCTCGCGGAGGAGTGAGGGAGTATAAAGGAGGAGCGACGACAGTGAGGGACGAGAGAGGACCAGGCCTGGATTTTGTGTTGTGTTTTATTTTAGTTTTGTTATCCGCTGCAGTCGTCCGTGAGGGGCTGCAGCCTTTATTTTCATGTTATGTTAATTTGTGTTTGTGTGTAGGCGGCAGTTGGCCGCGAGGGGCTGCCGCCGCCATTTTATTTTGTGTTTATTTTGTATTAAACGTTCTCCGGTTCCCGCCTCCTTCTTCCCGTACAAACGAGCTTTACTACAGCATTGAACTTGTATTCATTGCGTTCTGAAACAAAAATCGGGAAGGGCTCATGTCGAAATTCTTTGTTGATGCTGTTGTCCTTGGATATTTTCTGTTTTTAAGAAACTGACTAGCAAAAGCAGGTTTAGCTGTATTCTGAGCTATTCAGCATTTATTAATCCAGACCTGAAGACACATGCTCTGGAGTGAGAGATGAAAGACAAGCAGATCTGTTCCCTTTATACTGTGGATCTTATCTTTCTGGATGACTGAACACTTGAACTAATGCTCAAAGGAATATGTCAGTCATGACAACTGTTGAAGACTTGCTATTGCTAAGAAAATACATCCATCAACATTTACTCATCTCCATGTCATTCCAAACAGTGTGACTTTTTTCCATGGAACACAAAAAGAAACAAAAGACAATTTCCACACAATTACAATAAATGGAGACTAAAGCTATCAAGCATCAAAATACTTTACAATCTTTCAACAAAAAAACAAAAAGAGAACATTTTAAAGTTGTTTTCCTTGCAGATTCATGCCTGAAGCTTTTCACAAATATATAAAACTGGTCCATACCTGTACGACTAGTGAAGTCTCAAAATAATTTTGCGATTGAACACAACAAATTTTACATTTTTAATGAGTGTCGAGTTGAACTGAAGAACCAGGTCATTCTGATTTGTGAATCAATCATTCAGACCTGTTTAGTGAACCAGATTAACTTATTCACTGAAAAGATTCAACTCAAAAGAATAATTTGTCCATTAAGATGAATGTCAAAATTTTCAGTGAACAACAACTTCGTCTGACTGAATCTGCTACATAAAGCTTTCTTCAGTAGAATGACTTCAGTAGAACATGAATAATTTATGGAAAGCTTCAGTTCCGATTATTTTTAAATTCTTGAAAAACAACTATCAAATGTTTTTCTGTGTTTTGCAGAAGCAAGAAATTCATACAAATTGGAATGACATGCTGGTAAATGATGGCAAAATGGGTGAACTACAGTACTTATTTACGGCCAATGCAACATTTAAAGATCTCACCATGAACCCAGCACCTAAACAGAACAGATCTGCTAAATATGATTTCCACAAAACAGAATCTTTGTTTTAAATTGCAGCAAGATGTCCCCATGAAGTATAACCTTTACTTTAGGAAAGAAAAACACATTTTCAGCACTTCATTCACTCCTGACACACTAAAATGAAATACGAGACACGTGGAGCTTGGTGACATAGACACAGACTTTATAAGTTGCTGAGATATGATCCCCGCCAGCTGCACACAGTAATGTTAAGTAAGAATTGATGGGAAACTCAAATTAAGCTTTGATCTAATGAACCGTCTTCCTGATTTGTCATTACATTTGAATGACATTTGCATCTACAGAACATAAAGCTTATGGATCAACATTTCAACAAAAATGGCTTTGTAACAGGAATGTTGAATTTGGAAACTGAAAGTAAGTTGGCACAAATATTGCTGAGGAACGGCTTTGGAAACAGGTCCACTGGATCTGTTGCCAGTTTGCTATAGTTGCCAACCAAATTCGAATAAAGTTGTTCTGCATAATATCAGCAAAACCCACTTGTTCACTCTTTCTTTCTCAAGCGCTCTCTCTCTCTCTCTCTCTCTCTCTCTCTCTCTCTCTCTCTCTCTCTCTCTCTCTCTCTCTCTCTCTCTCTCTCTCTCTCTCTCTCTCTCTCTCTCTCTCTCTCTCACACACACACCCACACACACACAATGGTGGATATGTGTAATGCGTATAAGAGACACATTGAAATCTATCCCAAAGTCCACTCTGCCTGCGTAATGCCCTCCACAGCAGCTGCATTATGTCAGTCATTGGAAGAAGAAGTACGCAGCTTTATACATAAACTTTACGTTTTTAGTTCAGGTTCAACTGTTTTGTCTGGACTAAAAGATAAAAGGTCATGAAGGATTTGCCGTCAAACAGATTAAAAGAATGTGTTATTACTTCACATGATCCAACCATAAATTATGTCTCCGAACAATTTTAAAACAAGCCAAATTTTTTTTGGTTTTTACTTAAGTGCATGAAGAAAGGAGAAACTTGAAAGAAAAGCAAGCTCATTTTTCTGTGCCTAATTTGCTCATTCAAAACAAATGTCGAAATTAATTTTTGTTGTTGTTTCAATTTCAGAGATAAGGATGATTCAATGCAAAGTTAAGGTTCCTTAACCAGTTAAGGTTCCTTTCCCTCCAGAAAGCAATAGACAAAAAAGTTAAGCTGTTATGTTAGTGGATCTGAATGACGTTTGTTTAACGGGGGGCAAATAAAATCTGTCATCACTCTTCAAGACCAGACACTTCTGCCTCATAGAGACAAAACACAACATGTTCTAACATGAGAAATGCACAAGGACTAGTTGCCCAACAATACATTGGTCGAACAATTCAAGTGATGCATGCATAATTAAATTATTCAGTAAATATGGTTTTAGTTAGAAATCTGGCTAATTCCTAACATTTATTTTTTATCTACTGGCAATGTCCAGGCCTGTTCAAGAACAGGATTTGAGGAGAATGTCTGAATTTATCTTCATGCCAAAATGTTCCTATTCCTGGGATCGCATGTTTGATTACATCATGTCTTATGCAACTAAACGCGACTAAACCAAGAATCCATTTTTCAATCCAGCTGGGATCTGGCCATAAACCCACTGGGCATTTTAACACATTAGTAATTATAACAATACAGCAAGTTATCCTTTACCATAAATATGCTCTTGAACTGTGTACCATGGAATTTTCCAGAATTCAGTATATTTTAATAACCTCAGATGACCATTAATACAGACGATATAGATTAATCATATCCCCATGGAAGCACTGTATCTATGCCAACAGCAGCAACACAATGCTGTTCCAATCGGCTCATGGATAAACGCCAAACTAAGGATGTGAGTTTTTTTTTTTTTTTTCGTCTGTGAATGTTCTGAGAAACATACAGGCTAACTAAAAAAATATAACAATTGCTTTGGTAAAACATTTTTGATCTTATCAAATGTTAATGTATTTCCCCTATAGCAACTGAACTACACACTACAAATGATACACATCTGCTCACATATAGAAACGAGTCAAAACACATAAACACAAGAAAAAAAATGGTAGAAAAGGTAGACTGAATTTGTAATGGTTACTAAAAGGTTGGTTTTGGGCACTTTTTTTCAGTACCCGGAGACTGCTATCCCTATTCCTAACTCAACGCTATTGTGAAAATATTGATTATGCATTAGGCTGATGTTTTTATCAAAGTGACTTACAGTGCTTTTAAGATCACATTTTTATCAGTTCATGTATCCATTGGGAATCAAGCCCATGACCTTGGCATTGCTAGCACCATCCTCGAATGTTTGAGCTACGGGAATTGTATCCAGATAATGTACAATTAAAACTCCTGGCAGTCATTTTTAATAAGAGACTTAATAATAAGAGATTTAATCTACCCCCACAGGTCAAAGCGTTCCAGTTAAATGTAGTCCAGGGTGGATATTTGGAATGGCTCAGACTGTAAAAATGGGCCTGCCAAGAATGACAGTTCTAGCTCAATTTCTAGTTGAAGAAATTAAGTAATACTCTATAAAAAAATCAGATTGACTATAACAATCTCTACAAGATTTTAGGGTTATATTCATTTCCATGACTTTTCTAGGCTTGGATACCACACTTTGATATGATAATTATATGATATTTTACGGTTGTTTTACTGCTGTTTCAGATGCAAAGTGAATGTCATAAATGGGATTCTGTCACTAGCTCTCGTCTAAAATATATGTGCTCCTAAGTATAAACATCTTGTGAGGAATTGTCATTATTTGATCAGTGAAAAACACCAACAAACAACATTTGGAAATGGACACATCAAAGCCCTCACTGCAGGGCAGGTTGTATTTCACAGGGGTAACTGCGGTTAATTTTTGAGGTGGTATTAACAAACATATCTGGGGAAAAAAAGCCTCAAAGGCATGCCAGAGATAAAAGCAATCAAGTCCCCTAGTGCTTCAAACACATTTCATTTACACAGTCAAATCTGATGTTTCATGTTTACGCAACTCTGAGAACAAATGTAAACTGCATCTAATAAACGCAAGACAGTTCTCAAAGCTGAAAGTTGCTCAAGATGATAGACAGATGTGGCAACATTTCTTCCTACCAAGCAATAATTCACTCAAAAGCTGAAATCCTCTCATCATTTAGACACTTTTATGTTGTTCCAAACCTGTACAACTTTCTTTCTTCCCTGAAATATTAAAAAGGAATTTTGAACAATGCATTGCTTGTGAGTTCGATTTCCAGTGATCTCGAGCGCCAGAATTTGTTTCAGTTTTGTGACCTAGATGAACTGATTCAATTTATTTACAAATTGGACACCATGACTTCCCTCATGAAGGAAATTTGGAGCACATGTCATGACACAATTTTCCTTTTTGGGTGAACTACCGCTTAAAAAAATATCCAGAAACATATTGTCCACATCGTTTGAATGAGGTTGCCTCATCCAGAGTCATCAGACTGATGAAGAGACTCACAAAGTGCTGGAAGCCTGGAGGCGGTGCAGTTGTGAAAGAGACATGTGGGTCTGCTTCCCTGCACAGAGACACAGCGTGTAATTTAAAACCAGGCACAAGCTTGGGGGCTGCACTGAGCGTCACACACACATATGCTCATGCACATACACACACATAGTCAGACCGAACGCCACGCAGAGTTCAGGCATCCAGCACAGCACAAAGCTCATGACAGGACAAAAAGATCAGTTAACAGGACATATCCAGATTGGATGAGTTTTCGGATGCATTTCCCTGTGCACAGGTACCTGAAAGCTTACATTATACATGTGCTTGTTTGCATGTGTGTGGTTTATGTATGAGAAAATCTTTCTCGCAATGGCAGTGCAGATGGATGTACAGTAAGGCGTGCACTGGACTGCAGTTTTGTAACCGAGGGCTTGCATGCTTCCTGCAATCTAAATTTTGGCTGGGATCAGGGCTTTGGCTGGAATCCGTTTGTGTGAAAAGTTTGTTTAGCAATTGTGTCTCAGAGAGAGATGCACTGTCTATCATCACATGCTGATTCAAAAAAGTAGCAAAAACAGGAGGAGAAAGACTGGGTGATTATTCTAAAATGCATGTGTGTGGTCTTCTATTAAAACCAAAAAACTGGACAGAGAAAGTATTGCTTTTTTTTAGGTCTATGCTTAAATATATGTGTTGAGGAGGTTTTTCATTTGAATAGACATTTAATCATCGTATCACTTGTTTTTTAAAGGCTGAGTTCAAATTAATTCAGGAAAACACTCCGATAAATAAAGTTTTTTTTTTTTCTCCCAGTGCAGGAAGTTCAAATGGTTTTAATTAAGCACAGCTGGCCATGTAAGCTTGTTCTCTCTCACACACATACACACATTGTCCTGATAACTGGGATCACAGTTGAGGAGGGGGGTAAATTCTTCTCAAGGTCTCTAACCTATAAAAGACAAGGGTGTCCTTAACTTTGGACCTTTTGGATACACCGGCTAACCTAGAATTTAGGTGGCATGGAAATTTTAAAAAAAAAAAACAGAAAGGAGATGAAAAGAAAATACATACTCCCCCCTCATGTTGGACAGTGAACAGTGTTCTGCTCCATTTCCCATTGAAGTTTTCCATCTCTCGATTCTCATTTCTTTCTATTATTGGAGTAAACCAAGGCCATCGTGGCAGCCAGGGTCTCACACAAGGGCTGCGTTATGATGGTTAATTCACCTGAAGCGCTGACTGCTTCCTGTAAATGTCCGCTCCATTAGCAGAGCTTATATGTCCTAGACAGAAATCCGCACAGGCTCTCTTTATACCTGGGATTAACATGCATTTCGGTGATCGGATCACACTTTATGTATAAATGTAGCCAATGTGCATTGCTATCAGACTGGTCTCGAATCACTGAAAACAAATTAGAAAGCAGTTAGGCTAAAAGTCCACGTATTATAACCCAGTAAGCAATAGCCATCATTTCATCGTCTAGGTTAACTATAGACCCGATATATTTCTGCTATGAGTAACCCACTTCTAGCCAAAAGAACCTTGAATTTGATAACGTTTTTGCCAAAATAACTTGCGAGATGTATGATATTCCATCATGTAAGCAAAGTCAACAGTGATTACAAGGTGTTTGGTTTTTATTTCTTTGACATGTTGATGATTAGTCTATTTTTGGACTATGGTTAGGCATCTATAACATTTTCACTGACAACCCAAATTTTAGCCTAGATGTCAGGGCTGTGTTTGGACGGCTATTAGACGTCTTTTAAATGCGAAAGTGCTTGGGATTTTATCATGTTTTGCCTCAAACTTCAAATCGTGAGATCTCAAATTGTTCTAGATCTCTTTAGTACAAAAGTTGTTTTCTTGTGATCTTGACTTGTGATTGTTTTTCTAGATCTCAACGTTACAAAAGTAGTTTATTTTTTATTTTGATAGATTTCAACATTAAAATCTCAACATTTGAAACTTTTCTTCTTATCTGTAATTCTGCAAATTACAGAATTAATGCAGCCTCTACATGGCATTTTCCGTTTTGCTTTGGTTAGTACTGAACCATAAAGGTGTAGATGAAACCCAACAACAACAACAACAACAAAAATAGACACAAACACATGTTAATTCACTGATCTGCACAGCAATGCAATGCATTGCAATTTGTCATAATATGGACATATAGTTCGAAATAAGAACATTGTCAATTGGCATAACAACAAGTGCAACAAGTTTGTGACAAAAAAAGTAGGAAAAATAAAAAATACCACATTCAAAAAAGGGGCCAAGTGATTATCACACAGCGTGTTCACATGATGATAACATGGAACAGTTCCTGCAAATACAATTTCTACTATTTAATTGCATGTTACAAACCATGCAACGCAACTGTAGACTGGAAGAGTGTAGCCTTTCAGAGGTTCAAGGCTTGCCAAGACCTGTTACTAGTTTTACAGTGTCTTGAAAGGCAGGGAAAGCCCTGAAGCCTCAAAAAAATCAGTGAATTACTGATTTCCACTGATATCTGCTAGTAAGGAGGACCAGAGTGCTAGTAGTGCTAGTAGGAGGATCAGAGTGCTAGTAAATGGTTCACCAGCGAGTTACTCAACAGATTTTTTGGGCAGATGTTCAGGACTCACTACAAACAGAAAGATCAGGCTAGCAGCCTGGTTCAAGTTAATGTGTTTTTACTAGAGATGCCCTTCCAGCTTGGTCCTGTTTCTTTTGTTAGCAAATTATCTATCATCTGTATTATATATCAACTATCTGTTAACATTCTCATTCAACTTAATTGACACACAGAACTACTCAAACAAACAAAGCAATGTTCTACAGAGAAAGTGCTACAGAGCCACAGTCTTTATACATTTGAGGACGTGCACTCAACAAATGGTTTATAGATGTCTCTTCACAATAAAATGGGAGCATTGCACATAGCACAGTTACTCAGGACAAGTCTATGGGAGGTAATTATAACACTAATGCATGAGCAAACTGACAAAAACTTTAGGAAACGAAGATGACTTATTTGTCATTGTTATTAAATAGTAAAAATGTAGCATGTAGCCACAAGGCAAATATTGACATAGCAGGGTGTGGGCTCATGAGTATTATGCCACAAATGTGGTTGTATTCTGTTTTTATGCAATCACTGGGGAAAGCAGTTATCCAAATATTTTAGTTAAACAAAGTTTAAGAGGTTAAGTAAGGAACATATTATGAAGGGCCGTTTGATCATTAATGCATAAACAAGGTGGCAATGCAGCCATGACACAAAGTGGATGTCAGGTGTGCATTAATTTCAATAATTCAATGCTTATTTCATACTTAATTATATCACAGTTGCCATATTGTCTATAATGTGTTTATTTCAAGATATGTTTTCATCCCTATACTGATTCTGTGTCTACATCTACTTTTTTATGACCCATGCCGCCACTGTTACTAATTCGGAAAGAATGTGGCAAAGTGATATTCAAAGGTAATGCAGTCCACAAACCTGGAACTACTTCACAGCCATTCCATATAGAAAAATCACATTGAAACATCTGGAATCAAAAGAATTCAACATATTATTATCTAAAGATAATGAATACATTGATTGATGTTTGTCACAGGTGATGATAAGCAGTAGACAGATTTTGGAGATGATGTAATAGGACTGGCATAAAACATTTCCTAAGTTAATAACATAGGCCATGTTTCTACCGAAATTACCCGGAACAATTTGTCCCAGGATTTTTTTTACAGGAACTTCCACACCCCCTCCCCCCAGACCTGTTGCTGCCTGCGTTTCCATTGCGGTCTAAAGTACCGTGATGATTAGGCAAATAAGTCTGGTGATGTATAGGACTGCGCGCAACTTTCCAGTTCCAGCTGGATTTCGCCCTCCACACATAAGCTTAATAAAGCCTGAACCTCGTCGTCGGTCTATCGCTCAAATTTTTTAAACTCCATTGTTGATTCGAATAGGAAACAATTCTTACTGTACGCACTCAAGTCCACGCATGCAAGTCCAACCAACCTCGTGAGCAGGGACTTTCTGATTCTGAGGGGTAAATCTTCATTTAGACCCTGGACCCTGCAGTTGAAACACACTGAGTACCACCCCAAAGTTCCTTGTTCCTGGGGAAAGTTCCTGTGGTGGAAACGTGGCTATACTTACAATGAAAGTAGGTAGGGATAGGCAATAAATGCTAAGAACATAAAGGTGCTGGTCATATAATTAGTTCAATAAAAAGTTGATTTATTTCACTAATTCCATTCAAAAAGTGAAACTTGTATATTATATTCATTCATTACACACAGATTGATATATTTCAAACATTTATTTATTTTAATTTTGATGATTTTAACAGACAACTAAGGAAAATCCCAAGTTGTCCAAAAGACAACAATTGACACCTTACAGGGCAAGACACAAAAGGTCATTGCAAAAGAGGCTGGCTGTTCACAGAGCTCTGTGTCCAAGAAGATTAATAGAGAGGCGAAGGGAAGGGAAAGATGTGGTAGAAAAAAGTGTACAAGCAATAGGGATAACCGCACCCTGGAGAGGATTGTGAAACAAAACCCATTCAAAAATTTGGGGGAGATTCACAAAGAGTGGCCTGGAGCTGGAGTCAGTGCTTCAAGAACCACTACGCAAAGACGCATGCAATACATGGGTTTCAGCTGTCGCATTCCTTGTGTCAAGTCACTCTTGAACAATACACAGCGGCAGAAGCGTCTCGCCTGTGCTAAAGACAAAAAGGAAAAAAAGTGCTTGCTCGCCTCACGCTAGCTCTCTCTCTCTCTGCAAGCGCACGGTAATACTAATGGATACCTTCATGAGTGATGTGCGAAAAAAGCTAAAAAAAACAACGAATATAAAGAAGTTAAACCCATGGGCACCTCTTCTGTCTGGGCATTCTTCATGCATATTGTGGACAAACATGAGAAAAAAGTAAGTGCTGTCAAGTGTGACGTACTGTTGAAGTTTGATTTGAACTTATATTTAAATAATATATTTCAAATCAGCAACAAAATCTCATCGGTGAACTGTCACAAATGTTTTCTATGATGCTCAAATTGCGTAAAAAAACTCATATTTCAGGTTGCTCCAGCCAACGCGCATGTGCAGTCTCAAGCGCGTCATGTTTCTATGGCAACCCGAGCTTCTGCAGTGACTGACTTTAATAATAATATGAATGAACCGTCTTGTTTAATCTTAAAGTTTTGGTGGTCAGACTCGGCTCACAGAGATGAGAGCAAATAAATAATGCTGACGTCAGTGGCCACCGAACGAGCAATCGTTATTATAGTTCAAAAAGGCAAATAGTCAAAGTTATTATGCAAGTTAACTTGAGGCGAAATGCAAATCTGCAAAGACGCATTTGTCATCCGTCACCGTGACATAAAGTGGACTTTTAAAGCTGAAATGATGAGTGAATTAAGCATGCTTGGAATAACAAGAGAGGAATAACATGGATTTAACTTTTTGGCAAGGATGTAATGCATCACAATCAAGTAACGTTACAAGGAAGGGAGACGACGGCTATAGGCAAGACAAAAAGATATATGTTTCGCAACTTGTTTATTGATTTGTTAATATCAGTTTATTGTGGAATATGTGACAATCGGGTCCAGTCGGGTCTGTGTCTTTGTGCCGGGTTCAGTTCCAGCTTTTAAATAATAGACGGGTCCAGGTCGGTTCTGGGTACTAAATTTTTGGCATTGCTCGGATCTGCACGGGTCCGGGTCCGGGTCCAGCTATTGAAATAATAGACGGGTCCGGGTCGGTTCCGTTTAGCACATTACGGGTCTCTTCGGGTTCGGGTATGAATTTTTGGACCTGTGAAGACATCTAGTCCAAGGTCAACGCAACCGTATACCAGTAAGTTTTAGAGCACTTCATGCTTCCTACTGCTGACCAACTTTATGGAGATGCAGATTTAATTTTCCAACAGGACTTGGCACCTGCACACAGTGCCAAAGCAACCTGGTTTAAGGACCATGGTATCCCTGTTCTTAATTGGCCAGGAAAATCGCCTGACCTTAACTCCATAGAAAATCTATGGGGTATTGTGAAGAGGAAGAAGGCCACTATCAGAGCAACCTGGGCTCTCATAACACCTGAGCAGTGCCACAGACTGATCAACTCCATGCCACGCCACATTGCTGCAGTAAATCAGGCAAAAGGAGCCCCAACTAAGTATTGAGTGCTGTACATGCTTTTCATGTCCATACTTTTTGTGCCCTCAAGATTTCTAAAAATCCTTTCTTTGTATTGGTCTTAAGTAATATTTACATTTTCTGAGATACTGGATTTGGAATTTCCCTTAGTTGTCAGTTATAATCATCAAAATTAAAATAAATACACATTTAAAAATATCAGTCTGTGAGTAATGAATGAATATAATATACAAGTTTCACTTTTTGAATGGAATTAGTGAAATAAATAAACTTTTTGATGATATACTAATTATATGACCAGCACCTGTAAATCAAATCAAATCAAATCACTTTATTTGTCACTCTACCATATGCACAAGTGCAACAGTAGGTGAAATTCTTAGGTGCAGTCCGAGCAAACATAGTAGTCATGACATGTCACATGTACAACATTTAAGCAACAACAGATTACACATCTGATGCGCACACAATTACTCACAGCACAGTATACACTACAATAAACAATAAATAATTTACACAATGTGAGTGTAGTTCTCACAGCTTTAAACAATATACACATACTTACAATATACATATACTTTAAACAGTATACACTAAACATACATTAAACAATAACAGTATACATTAAGCTATAGTAATAATATACAATGTACAGTATACAATATGTTCACAAATTGAAATCCAAAGTGCAATAGATGCTGTATGATAAATAAATGTGTATATAATGTGTGTGTATCTACAGTGGGTTGTGCGGAGTGATATTCTGTCCAGTGTGTGTTATGATCCTGATGGATCAGGAGTTAAGTAGTCTGATTGCTTGTGGGAAGAAGCTGTTCTGGAGTTGGCTGGTGCGTGTTCTGATGCTGCGGTACTGTCTGCCTGATGGCAGCAGTGAGAGCAGCTTGTCTGCGTGCGTTCATAAAGTTCAACAATGATAACCATCCAGAAACGGTCTACAAAGTGCTGTAAGCAAAGTCTTTATCTGACAAATCTAAAAAGTTAATCTGCCTAGAACAGTATTTTTATGGAAGCATTAATACAAGCGCTTTAGCAATAATATGAGCTTCACCTTGTGGCATTTAAACCCTTCAGATGCTAGCACGAAGATGAAATGATTTGTTGTCAACTGAGCTTAACTTGTATTAAAACTGCAAAATTCCTTTAAAAAGAAAGCACTGTCCTACAAGGTTTTACTTGTCATGTATTTACAGTCAGACAAAGGTTCTTTTCACTTGTACATATGCCCTCTCTCTCTGTTCAGAATACAGCTCTTGGTTGTGCAGTTATTTAAATTTCCTTTGCCTTTTTTCAGGGACTGCAGCTGTGCCCTCTCACTCTGACAAAAGGAGGCTCTTGGTTTATCGAGGTTACGCTGAGACTTCACTTGACTGGTTTACCCAGCTTCTGCTTATTGCAATGCGGCTGCTCTGCGGTCTGCTGCTGCTGCTGTGCCTGGTAGTCTGGGCAGCTGATGCACGAAAGGATGTAAAGAGACGTCGAGTGCGGAGTCGAGACCATTCAAGTACAGTCAAGCGGTTTGCTGTAGACTGCAAGGAAAGTTTGATCAATGGGGAAAAGTTCTTGGACTGCCAAGAACGCCAACTGACAGCGGTACTATTGGGCTGGCCGGAGGACATTCACCACCTGCAGTTGGCACGGAACAGGATTCAGGTGCTGCGAGACAACACCTTCAGTCACTTCCGGAACCTGAGGAGCCTGGATCTTCAACAGAATGAAATCTCCCGCATAGACGAGGGAGCGTTCAACGGCCTAAACAGCCTCACCACTTTACTGCTGCAGCACAACCGTCTGCAGGTGGTGAGCGAAGGCACGTTGATCCCCATGCCGCAACTCAAGTACTTGCGACTCCATGACAATCCCTGGAGGTGTGACTGCCAGCTGGACACCCTGGTTAGGTTCCTACAAGTGCCCAGTAACCGTAACATTGGCAATTACGCACGATGTGCAGAGCCTAGGGAATTGTGGGGGAGGCAACTGAAGAAGCTGGATGCAGAGCTGCTGTGCTCCCCTCAGCAGGGGAACATACCAATACCGAATCAGGAGAATCAGCCCCTACCGGCTTCACAAAAAAAGTCTGATGCAACCGCTCTATGCCACACCTACGTCCACCCTGTGCCCCGTCTAGACTGCAGGAACAGAGGTGAGAAATCTATTTATTGCTCAACAATGTGAGGTTCCTTTTGTAGAGGAACATTTGGGGAGAAGTGGGAGTAAAATAAAGTTGTGATTATGAAGTAAAAGAACACATTGCTTTGTTTGGGAAAATCCAATCATTCACAATTGGCAAACCAGTGACCATAATGGCCAGGGTAAAGGTGCACACAGTATTTTCGTTTTATGTTGTGATGTTGAAAGTGTCTAAAAACAAGAGGGTTACTTAGACAGAGTAAACAACGTTGGACTAGTTGTGTTACCTCAACGATGGTATCATGAACAATTCCAAACACCAAAGTGATTTTATTGGCTAAAAGCTTTTAACAGATACTCTTTTCAGTGATTAGCATTCCCACTAAAACTATTTGAATACCAAAGAAAAACTAAGAAAATTAATCAATTCAACCGTACTAATGTACTACTCAGTTTATTGAATTATCTGTAATTATTTTTCAATCATTTCCATGAAACATGAATATGGAAAGATTTGCCAAATGAAATGCAAGTAAACAATTAAATCTGACAGAAAGATGAACAGGCTTAGTTTGAAAATGTGTGGTTTCTTTTAAGTGAATTGAAATGTTGAAACTATTTTTTCAGTGTCATCATGTACTCTAGTGGTTACTCTGCAGTACCCGTTAGGGCAAAGTGTAATTTATTCCATAATAAACACTCACTCACACAATGAGTAATGCTTTCCTCAAATCCCTAAAAACTCCCTTTTTATCTGTACTGTTTAAGAAATGATACATGCATACACAGACACAGTATGCTGAAATGTTTGTGTAAATGTGAGAAACAAATTACAATAAAAACATGTCAACTTCATGGACAGATAGATTGATTGATTTCTGAAGAGACTTTTTTGAAATATTTATCATTTCTGCTGACTCAGCATGTGGTAAGTTACTCTAATTCACAGCAGAGTGGAACAAATGCCTGGAAACATGAAATATAAGATGCAGAGAACTAGCGGAAAGGGAATGAGTATCTTTCCAGCTTCAACATCTGGAGACCCTACTCTAAGGACAGATTAATGCCATATTCAGACTGTTATCAAGACACCACAACTTTTCTAAAGCTTGAATCTCAGTATTATATTTCAAAAGGCAAAGCAATGTTCACATAAGATCTCCTTGTGACTCTATCTCCTAAAAAAAGTCTCAGTCAGCTTCCAAAACCTTAGGAAATACCACATTGCTATATGGCTATACATGCGAATCTCCATGGGAATCCAAGAACAATGCTGTCTGTGTCATATGCATGTCTTACAGGGTTTTGGGGAAGAACTTGGGACAAGAAGGGATTTTTCTGATGAAGAGATGGCTGTAAGATATGACAATTCAGTGTTTGAAAGAGTCCTTTGTCATTGCAACATTTTTTTCTCTTCGTTTGCAATTAAATCAAAGCAGAATTGTGTTATTTTTCCAGAAAGTCAAACACATCACCAATCTGCAGATATTTTATTAAACTGATATATTGAACACTTCAAATTGCACATTTCTGTTACAAAAGATGTAACTGTTACTGATTAGGCTAATCTATAAAAAGATCTGACAATCTTGTCTTTTTCCACACATATGTTTCACTTATATTCTCTGGAACACTCAGTTTCAATCTACTGCACATGAATCTTGAGTTTACCGTCTTGTAAAACAAAGTTCATTATTTTGAAAACCTAGCTAAATGTGCTCTGACATTCATAACAAGACAAGAGACCTAGCCTCTCCAAAGACGGAGTCATCAGGGTTAGATGAGGCAAGCAAAACGTGCGTGATACAAAACAGTCAATGTGAAATAAATGAAGTCAGATGGGTTTCCAAGTCAGTGGGATTTGGACTTCTCCACTTGTCAGAAATAGTGAGTCAGCAGTCTGGAGCTGAGGGAGGCATCCTGAATCACTCCCTCGATCAAAAAAGTCACACTTTTGTAGCATTACATCATCTGTTCTGGGACCTAAGGGATGGCTATTTCTTTTGTCAGCTTTAATCGCAGAAACCCCATACAAGAATTTTGTGGCAAGAGCGGGAGACTAAAAGCCAAGTACCGGTATTAGTAATCTCAGTATCTGGGAAGGCTTTTCCTTGAATTAGTCACAAGAATAACGACATGCTAATTTCTTTGGGTACAATTCAGAAGCCTCCAGATCCCAGAGAAACTGTAAAGTAGTATAAAATCTACTCTAGTAGCAACTGTGGATACATCTGTTTATATAGGTGACAGAACAAAATGTAGCCTGCAAAATGTCAAATCTGAGCAAGATCTTTCATTGAAGGCACTCTGGGGTTTAAAACAGGTGCTCTGGCGGGTCCTAGCAGGAAGTGCAGCTGCATCTGATCTGCATGCTGCATAGCTTTCACACATGTCAAGCTGACGAGTCCCACGATAACATTTCCGAATATCATCGACAGTGATGTCTCACAGAGTTTCGAGTGTGTACCACCAAACGTGTGCCATGTGTACTATTTTAATAGCTTTCTCCGTGGTGATATAAATAAATATGGCCAGGCACGGTTTGCTGGAGCCCTCTAAAAGTGTTGCGTTGAGCTTTTGAGTGCCCAGATTCTTCCAAAATAAATAGAGAGCGCCTTCACAACGATTACTGTCACACACGTGTTGCATACAATTTAAGATCCATATACAGATACTAGTTAGTTTGCATGCCATTATCAGTGAGTGTCTGAGAAAACGACCACCAACGAGGAACCAACTGTACAGAACTTCCAACAATTGTTGTGGCAGATGTTTCCATGTATGGTTAGCCTGCTGGAAATCATTTGGAAACACATAAAGACCATCAAAGTGCTTTGCAAGACAATTTTGTACTACACAATATCACAAACGAAACAAAAATGTTTTGCCAAATGCACTGTCAATCAAACATGTAATTGTGCTAATTATGCATTTACAATAAATTACAGTAATTAAACTCTCTCTTCCACAGACCTTAAAACTGTGCCGGCTGACATCCCGTTGGATATTGTGGGATTGGATTTATCCAGAAACAACATCAAGCAGCTGAGACAGAAGGAGTTTGTAAGCGTTAAAGACCTAAAGCTCTTGAACCTGAGTGGAAACAGTCTGGAAAGCATCGACACAGGTGAGCCAGTGGTACACAACAAAATCCAGTCATCAAGATGTATACTTATTTGATGGTTGAGGGATGAAAAAACAACGAGGAAGCAGGTGTTTGGTACAGCAGTTTTGTGAGTCTCGATAAAGAATGAGTCTGAAATGAAAGCTATAAAACATCTTGTCAAGCACTGAATGAAAAGACAACACCAGTTGTGGAATCCATAGAAATCATTAACTTTCCTTTTCGTTGGACTCAGAACATGAGCAAACGTTCTCTTTGTACATGATATTGGTGAAGCAATCAGTTCCGTCCTCTACATCAGGTTAAAGGAATTATGTCCCACAATCATTTCTCAAAAGAAATGTGTGGGTGAAAGGGCCCAAGAAAATGATGAGGTTTTATGGGAAGTAAAGAAAAGAAGTCATGAGAAAAATCAAAGCCTGCCTCAACCATGCAGCACAGCTATCAAGAGCTGTTATTGTGGAGAAAGCAATAAACATCAGCATGTTAATTTTCAAGCCTTTACCAATTAGAGCAACCAGAGCAGGGGGTTCACTGAATACGATTGCTTGTAAAACATTGTAGGCTATTTCTTGCTGGGCAGACACATTTAGCAGCTTTGGGAATCCTGCGTTCATTCTTCCATGGAATACAAAAGGACTTGTGTGTTATAGTCAGTTTAAGCGTAGTGTTTTGAAAAAGAGGGATCTGTGGAGATGATGTATAATTTGAAATAACATTTGCTAATGATGGCTAAAGTGATAACAAGTCTGTATAGCTGGGTTGGCTGAGAGCTGGATCCCTAAACTTTAGGTAGTACTTTTTTAATCTTGTGTGTCAGATACTATACAGCCAACTATGTTTGGTTTAAAGCGAAACCATTTTAGAAGTCCCTTTTATGTAATTAAAAGGCATACATTTGATTAACTGACCAATGTATTCCCCTGCCTGCATTTTTTACAATCAAGTCTACCCCAAAAAATGCTTCCTCAGAAGTTTTTTGGTACAGACATAGTCGCATTAGTCTTCTTCTCTCATCATGGAGAGAAATACAAACAAAAGCTAAGTACTTGCTGATGTTGCTATAATTATAAGACATTAAGTCTTTCTAAACTGCTTCAAAAAATGCACTAAATCACAGTCAGTTGGGCTCAAATGAACAGACCGGCAGGGTGTGTCATCTAATGGTTCCCAGGAGAGAAATGATAACACTGATTCAGTCACACCACAGGCTCAGGAACGACAGTCTTCCTTCTGTTTAATTCATCAGTCAGCTCAGAGATCACAGGGAGAACACAGCTTGAACAACAGTCGATTTACCTCACTTCAATGTAAAAGATGTGTAATTCATTCAGACTTATCCTCTTATTAAAGAAATGAGCTGGCTTCAAGTTTGTAAGCAGTAAAAAACAACAACAACAACAACAACAACAACAACAATAAAACAGTAATGCACAGATATTGTTGTACCAGAATGATTAAAAGCAGAAGTGTCACAGTCACTCCAAAGGGAGATATTCTCATATATCAGTAAGCACTGTTTCTGAACTCCCTGAAACGCCTCGATTGTAGTCTTAAGTGGAATGTACACATCACAATATTCCTCATTTAAATCATTACTGCCCAAGGCAGAGGCTTATGCAAAAGAAGACCTGGTTGAGTAGTGAGGTGAAACTCGTGGTTATGGTAAGGGATGTGACATTTCCGAAACTCACTCACAGCTTCATAGAGATGGGAATTAAACAGAGAGAGTCACTGACAGATTGGGAAGAGAGTTGCTGCAATAATGTAAAAATAATGTTTTTTAAATATTCAAGCATGAAAACCCAGTAGACCCTGGAAACGAAATCAAGACTTTAGAAAATGGCATAATAGGTTGCATTTAACTGAATTATTCAATTATAGAGAATATATTTATATAATCATATCATGTATAAATCACAAGTATGTAAAATCATACACTCTAAAAAATGTTGGGTTGTTTCAACCCATGTTTGGGTCAAATATGGAAAAACCCAACCGTTTAAATTTTAACATTTTAAACCCAACGGGTTTGTCCATATTTGATGCAAACGTGTTGAAACAACCTAGCATTATAGTGTATAAATCTATTTTATTTATAATAACACATAACCAGAAATTCATATTTCATAACATTTTAATTGGTATTCAAAAGCATATCACAGTTGAATTCAATAGTTTAATTTATACTTTTTTTTAGTTGTAATTAGTTTATAATGTGATTTTTAAATGTATTTATATGTATTTAAAATGTTATAAAAGAAATCTGAAGAGACTGTCTATTTACTGTTTTTTTTTTGCAGCTGCATTTACGGGTCTGCTGTACTTGGGAGAATTGGATCTGTCCAACAACAGCCTGCGATTTTTTCAATATGGTGTTTTGGAGGACCTGTACTTCCTGAAGAAACTGTCACTGGGGGACAATCCCTGGATTTGTGATTACAACATTCATTACTTGATCTACTGGTTAAAGCACCACCCCGGTGTTTCCCACACAGGTCTGGTGTGCAGTGAACCAGAAGAGTTTCGTGGTTGGCCGGTGGAAAACTATGTGAAGACCTACAACGCTGAATGTGATCCTAAAGGCAAGCAGCTGGGCCAGTCACTTGGCACTGACCCGGCAGGCATCACAGCTCAGGAGCTCACTGCTGAAATAGACGAAGAGGAGCTGGTTTCAGAATTGGGGCCCAGACCTTACAGAGGGTACAAGAAATATGAGATCATCCGTCTGTCTTAAGGTGGAAACTGTGATGCTGTTAAGAACTTTTTATTTTATTTTGTTACAAACAAATAGTTTTTCCAGCAAAATTTAGACTGAAACATTCATTGCAGATTAATTCAGTCCATTGAGATTTCATGCAGTTGATGTTCAAGTATTGTGTCTGGTATTTTTTATGAGTAATTTTGTAAATTGAAACTTGATAAATAAAATTACAGATTTTTTTTGGTCTGATGTTTGTCCGGTAACTAAGTATGCACACAGTCACAAATGTGTAAAGGGATAGTTCATTTAAACATAAATATTCCGTCATCATTTACAGATCGTTTATGTATATTATCATTCAGTGAGTATGTTTTCATTTACCATTGACTTCCATTCATACACATGCAAATACGTCACACTGGAAGCGCAAGCTCATGCTATGCGAAAAGTTTTGCATTTTGCTCCATTCCACTGTTCAAGTTTGGTTAACCTGTGAATGACCACGGCATGACCTTCTGGCTGAATTAAAAGAATGCATATTTTTGCAGGAAAATCAAGTAGATGTATATATTTTTATACTTTGAATGTATTACTATTTGTTATATGTTGAATTCATGTTTATAAAAAAGACGCCACAGAGTGGGATGTCATATCAGGACCGTTACAGTGTAAAAATGTTGTCAAGTGTGATCGTGGTCCACGGATTCTGCATAATTTTATTAAAATCAATTAACTTCCTCATTAAGATTCTCTTCAATATGTTGCTCTGTATCAATAGTTAGAATGCAATGATAACGCAGTGCATACAGACGTGGTGTGAATTTAATTCACATTTTAGGATGCAACAATGCATGAAATTGTTCACATACTTGCGCGGAGTATGTTTCAGGCCCATGTAAGCATAAATATGATTTATTTTTCCCTGCAAGGCACCCACATTGGTGTCCCACACAAGTTGGAGCCCACATTTGTAGTCCATAAGCTAATTCTCCAACAAGATGTAACACAGAGAGAAACCGCACATTCTATAAAATGGAGACATGTATATGCACATGAAGTCAGTCCTGTGCTGTATATGTCTAGAGAACACTGGCCATAAATGACTGAAACATTAGAAAGGCATTTTTCTGAGGGGGAAGGGCAAGCATAATACCAGAACCTTTTTTTTTCTCTTTTTTATCTTCATCCTGTCTGAAAAGAAACAGATGCAATCTGCAGTTTCTGTCACTGATTTGAGAGAATGCAATGGGTGAAAAATCTGGGGAAAATGTTCTGCAGTTCAGGTGCAGGGCCATATGGGGACTCTATGCATTTAAGGGGGAAAACATAGCTGGCGGGGATTCAAAGTAAATAAATGGATGAAGAGCTCATCCTTTTAATAAATAATTGTTCTCAGAAGCACAGATGTTTTCAGCATTGAATCTGAGTAGTGTGATTCTGCTTAACTTCCATTCCTGTTGAGTGGCCTAGAACATGAAGAACTGTTCTTCCGCTACTGTCCATGTTTGTCCACGTTTATTCAATTGAATCTTCAACGACTGTCATAAAAAGACAACAGACTCAAATACTTTGGTTGACAAAGTGAAATAATTATAACTGGACCAGTGTGACATCAAATGAGTTCCTTGGAGAGGGGGGCGCTCTGGTTTGAGTGATAAATACCCTGAGTCAGTGAAAACTGAGGCGCTGGTTAAGCTCTCAGTGGGAGTGAACCTACCATCATACTGTGACCTACAATGCAGAGCAGAAAATGAGAGCAGTGAGTGCTGTTACATTTTCCACATAGGCTTGCTGGGAAATGCAGAGCTGATGTCACACAATGACGGGAAAACAGCTGATAAAAGGAATTATTGAAAAAATCATAGTATAGTCAAAGATTAATATATTCACATTAAATGTGCTATACGTTAATTTTGTATTTTGGCTAACTGTGTCATACTAAGCTTATGTTCACACTACACACAAATCCCTTTTGGCTTTCAGATCTGATATTTAGGGCTGATTGTGCTGTAATTTGTAAAGTGTAAAGTGATGAAATCTGTTCCATTTGTTCAGACAGTGTAGACAATATCTCATGTTATAGAAATTATGTAAGCATGAGCATAATGCCAAGACACTTTGCGCCCCAATTCACGTACTTGTGCACTATTCTATGCCATTTTATATTATAGTATGAATAGTGTGAGTAGTATGTTCACACTGAAAAGAGCACTTCAAATACCCAGATGATGCACTTAATTAAATGAAAAACCCGGTGCGGGTTAAGAGGTTAAATATAACGTCTGACCAATAAGTATCACAAGCGCTCACTTGTGTGTCTCCCTTCAACAAACTGTGGGAAAAACAGTGGCTATTTCAAGAGTGGTTAAATCTTTTGTCCTTTTAAAGATAGAGTACTTACCGAAAACTATAAATAACTTTCATAACAGCACGAAGGCTGGTTCAAGCCCAGACTGCAATGCCAAAATAAAAACACTTGCGCCAATATCAACACATATTTTGTAAACGATGTAGACCTATTGAAACATGAGGCCGAGGGGACAATAATGTAAAATCAAATAGGAAACCACAACGAAAGTTTTACACAGACATAGTTAGGCTTCATAAACTGTGGCGTCCTGCAGTTATCATCCTTTACAAATACAAATAGAAAATCTATCCCCCCATAATAGAGAGCTCTCTAATTCTATTGTTACTAAAAATGAAATTACGACAAGTAAAACTGGGAACAATTTAAGCTAAAACTGCTTGCCATATCTGTCTGGATATCTAGAGCAGGGGTTTTTCAAACTTTAAGATGCCAAGGACCCCGAAATATGATTCACTTTTATGAGGGACCACCTTCCTTAAATCCATCTATTTTTATGTACGAAAAAACATTTCAACTGTAGATAAATAGCAAGTGTGACATTATAAATACAACATATTGTTTCCCAACTTAAATTGGCTATTAATGTTGGATTTATAAACCCGAAGAATAATATTTTCAATTAAAAAGTATTTGTATAAGCAACTTTCACAATAAATGTATGCAAGCAGCTTACGCACTGCGTTAAGAAAACTGCCTTACAACCCCAGTGAGCATGATAAAGGGGACTAGTGAGAAAAACTCACTAATGATCCAAAGCAAACATATACAATTCTGGAATGTATACGGCAAGAAAGGAGAGAAACATTTAGAAATGAAACCGTTAGAATATTCGGTAGACTTTATCCATTTTTGCTTTGTCCTTTTATTCTTTGAAATTTTCTGGGGGACCCCTTAGAACCTTCTGGAGGACCCCTGGGGGTCCCCGGACCCCAATTTGAAAACCCCTGATCTAGAGCAGCCAGTAATTTCCACCCTCTGCTGGCAGAAAAGTGTTATTGCATATAGCATTGCGACCTGATTACGACGTTCACCCCAAAAAGACCAATAGGCTACTTCTGTCCATAGATATCCATAATAAAGGCTAGATGTCTCGTCCGCGCTGCTGGCCAATGGAGGTCGACGGCCGCACCTGGCGGCCATCTTGTCACAGGCAGCTCGCTCACTCGTAACATTGTTTTCATGGGTGCTTGCACTTTTTAAATAACCATAACTTGCTCAATTTTGTACCGATTTTCAAATTGTTTGGTTTGTTATAAACGTCAGAGATGTAGTTATGACACTGCATACTTATGAAAAATTATTCATAATTTGTTCAAGCATCCATAATTATAGCCACGTTAATAACATTTGTAAGAAACCAAACTATTTGTAAATCCATCAAGATTTCAGTGAGATAAGAGTACTTTTCACTCGCCTTACATCAGGTACCACAGAGCCCTGCCTGTGACAAGATGGCCACCGGTGATGACGTTAGAGACTCTGCCGTAAGACATCTAGCCTTTATTATGGATATCTATGCTTCTGTCATCATTTACACACTCATGTTGTTTTAAACACAACACGTCATGCCTTTCTTTCCTGCGCAGAAAACAATATAGAAAGATGGTCTTTTCCATGCAATGACAATAAAAGGTGTGTATATATATATATATATATATATATATATATATATATATATATATATATATATATATATATATATATATATATATATATATATATATATATATATATATATATATATAGCCTAATATTTAAGTAGGACCGAACAAAACACTAAATTTGGTTAAGGTAGGCCTATTTATCTGACAAAAACATTTGGCAAAAAATGCAAATGACAGATTAAGATTTTATTTTACTATACAAAAACAAACAAACAAAAAACAACATGGAAAAACAAAAAGCTCCCAGAAAAAAGCATACTTTAACTAGAACCAATGCAGTTCCTAATATTTCGTTGGTTTTCTCTTATTTTGAATGTCTTCATGATTTCTTTGTGTGACAGCCTGGTAAAAAATACAATCCACATACAATCACAACGAAATATGCTTTAAAATTGTTTTATTAATATTTGAATAAAGTGTGAAGATGTCGATTTGTCTAGGCCGGACATGACTTTTAGCCATAAACAAACGGAAAGTGTCAAAAGAAGTCTTTTATTTTGAAAGACAGTCGACTCTGGCGGCCATCATCCACACGTAACAGCGCGTCGCTGTCAGTGTTGTGGTTGTATCAGGTAACTTTACAGCAGCTACTAAAATTGTTAACTTTTTCCCCTTAACGCACACATGTATTATTAGGGTTTGTACCGTTTTGAGCGCATGCAGTAGGTTGCACCAGCAGAGGTGTTTATTTATGAAATAAGTGCAGTATGCAGTGTTGATCAAGCACTGTTCTCTTGACATTTCAAGCAACAGTTAAAACTTACACTCAAGGACAACACGAAATGCTTCATCTTGCGCTGGTTAAAATGCACGAGGTTAGTTTCCCTAGTGGATCGGTTGCTTTGACAACATGGGAAGCCGTTTATGCTGGAGTAGCTCTGTTTCTACAACACAGAGTGAATCACTGGAGACTGAGCTTCACATCTAATCACTTGAGAGCAGAGGAGCCAATAAGGACTCTTGTGCTGCACATGTAGTGATTAGATGCTTTGTTCATGCTAACTAAGCTCTTAAAAGTAATTTCAAATAGTCAGTCCTGATGAGATGTGGCTGCATCTCTTGACTTTGCTTTGCTGAAGTCATTTGTGTTGATTTGAGGTCCTTTTCTAGAGTGTTAGTGGTCTCAGAGGGAAGTATAAAAGTCTTTTGCTTTTGTTCCCTGACTCTTTTTTCCCTCTGTCTCTGCTATAGACCAGATGAACCCTCCAGCATTAGGGCAGTCATCTGCCCTGTTCCCAAACCTGCAGCCTGCAGGAGCAGGTGGGAAAGCATCAGTCCTCCTGGGGGGCTCGACAGGACTCACCAGCTCTGAAATGGAGCTCCAGAAAATGCTCATTGATGAGCGAATGCGCTGTGAGAACCACAAGACCAACTATCAGACGTTAAAAGTGGAGCACACCAGGTGAGTAACTGTGCTTGATTTTACTGCATATTTATATACAGGATACTGTGTTAAACCTCAAGGTTGATCATTTCTACAGTTGTGGGATGCATTGTTGGGTTAAATTCTGCATATGTGTTTGTGTGCAGACTGCAGGATGAATACACTCGGGCTCAGAGTGAACTGAAACGACTGCTCAGTGATCGGCAGGTCGCTCAGGAGAAGCAGCAGCTGCTTCTGGCCGAGCTCAGAGGAGAACTGCTGGATAAAACACGGGAGTTGGAGGAGCTCAAACTGCAGGTACACATTACTGTCCACTTTAATCTTCATTTTACATATATAGGCAACACATATTATGCAACTTTCAGTATTTATTGTTAGTAATTTCCTTATAAGTCACTCAAAAATATTATGTAGTTTGACATACTAGTTGCTACTAATTAAACCGTATTAATACCAATACTAGTCGCACATATATTCAGATATGAATATATATGAAAATTCATAATACACCTACTTATTGTTTATTACTACGAATATGAATGAATAATGACTATTATTGAATTAATATATAATGAATAGTACTATGGAAAAATATTAAATGCATGAAATCTTATATTTATCTTCTTGCCACACCACAATGCTTTTCTAGATATTTTAGAGAAAAAAAATTGTGGAAAGGATGAAAATGAATGAAATCAGGACTATAGAACATTATTAAACATTAAAGATAAACCAGTTTTATTTTAGTATTTAAATACTATTATAGCATTTTAAATGAGCTTTTATTTTGTATTTTTATATATTTAATTTTATATTTTCTATTTTTCAAATTTGAACTTTTAGAAATATTATAATTTTTTTCAGCTTTATTAGTTTTTTGGGGCTTTTTATATTTAGCTTTAATTTATTTTTATTTAATTTTTAGGCATTTTAGTACTTCAACTTATGCATTTCATTTTTAATAGTTGTAATTTACAATAACGCTTCAATTATGGCCAGTACCATAGCTATAATGATTATGATAAAGATGTAGTCCTAAAAATCATTTTAAATATTAAAAGAATAGCAGAGTCCACACCACACCACAACTATAACGATAATAATTATACAGAGAAGAAATATCGTTGGAATCACTTTCAGAATTTTTTTTTCCAGCTGATGAACAATAAAAACATTGACAGCCAATCAGAATCCATCCTGCTTTAAAGAGTTTGAGAATTTAAAGCACTAGGTGACGTACTGTAACTGCACAAGCTTATCATAAACATATTGTGCGTTGGTGTGGACGCTAATATAGTTATCATTCTTGGTGTTGAACAGACCTTTAGACATTTTGCTGACAAAGTAGCACTTTTTTGTGTTGTTTTGATCATGTGTTTGCTTATGTGTTTAAGGTGCTGACCCCTCAGCGGCTGGAGCTCTTGAGAGCTCAGGTGCAGCAGGAGTTGGAAGCTCCCATCAGAGAACGCTTCAACAAACTCCAGGAGGTAACAGACGCCCTTCCGCAACAGCTGACTCCCACTCCGCGACTATTAACTCCTCTTGCCATGACAACCACATGAGTACATGCTACAGCTAGAATCCTGTCCATCACAGATGGAAAACAATCTGATTGCTTTGTCTTTACTGCACATTATAAGAGACATTTAGTAACGAATGTAGGTTTAGTCTTAAAATGTTCTTCTTTATTTCTCTGTGACAGGAAGCAGAGAATTACAGGTCAGAGTACAATAAGCTTCGTTATGACCTCACTTTCCTCAAATCGGAGTTTGATCACCAGAAAGAGGAGCACGCTCGTGTCCTGGAGGAGAGACGGATACGACATGAAGCTGATGTATGTTTTACCAATTTTAATCTGTATTTTGACCCAGCAGTGTCTCTTTATGAAGAAGTGTTATATATATGATTCTGCAGGTGGCCCGACTCGAGCATGATAAGGAGGATCTGGCCACTCAGCTGCAGAGCGGAGATCCGGCACGGAACGGGAAGCGTGTTGAAGCCCTGCTGAGAGAGAAAGCTCAACTCCACCAGCGGCTCAAAGGCCTGGAAGCAGAGGTCACTGAACTCAGAGCAGAGAGAAATAACTCGGGTGCTCAGGCTGAAAACGTGCAGCGGATTCAGATCCGGCAGCTGGGAGAATCCCAGGCTGCAGTAAAAGCCCTGGAGGTGAGCGTATTTAAGTAAGGGCTTGTAGGTTTTTTGTGATACGTGTAAGTTATATAAATTAAAACAATAAAGAAGATATTTAATCAAGATCAATCTGTTAATGTGCAGGCAGAGAAGCAGTCTATTCGTATGCAGTTGGACCGGACCGAAAGTGAACTTCGTCTATCTCAGGAACAAAACACACTCCTCACAGGCAAACTGCACAAAGCTGAGCGGGAGATCAACTCACTCAGCAGTCAGGTACACAAATACAGCCTGAGTGACTTGACCAGTCAGATTCTATGATCTCACATCCGAATGCTTGATATCTGCAGTAGTATACCCTGGTAATTGTGTGTGTTTTATTGGCCAGGTTGAAGAGATGAAGCACACGCATAAGCTGGAGTTGAGCAACGTAAAACTAGAGTGTGTCAGAGCCAAAGGAGAAATGGAAAGAGACCGAGACACACTGCAGTGCCAAGTAGAGGGTAAGCATCTTCTTCCTTCTCTTTTACTTTCTTTTCTTTTAACCTGTTTTACAATAATAGAGTGCGTTTCTCTCTCAGGTCTGCAGTCAGATATTGAAGTCATGAAATCAGCGTTGGAGAGAAATAAAGACTTGATATCAGAAAAAGAGCGAGAGATGGTGCGCAGGGTTCAGGCAGCGAGAGAGGATGAGATACACAAGATGGCCACCCTTCAGGAAGAGAAGTAAGCACTAATATTATCAGACAAGGAACTGATTGAAAGCCTCATTCATCTTAATGCATTTATTTAATTGTCACCAGGCTGGAGCTGGAGAATCGTTTATCTGAGCTCGAACAGCAGAGAGCTCTTCAGGAAGCAACAGGGAACTCTCAGAAAGAGGAGTGGGAGGAGCGTCTCCGTGCCACCCAGCAGGGGGAGGAGTCTGTTCGTAAGGAACTGCAAAGCCTGAGGCAAGCTTCTTGAGGGTCATTTATTTTTGATTTTGAAGTCCATTTTAATTGTAGAAATGTAAGGAATTACTTACAGGGATCGTTTACCAAAAAAGAAAATTCTGTAATTTAATTACCATAAAACTTTCATTCATCTTTGGAACACAAATTTTCTTTTTTATAAAATCTGAAAGCTCTCTGTCCTTCCGTTGGCAGCAAAGCAACAACCACTTTGATGCTTCAAAAAGTTCATAAAGGGATTGTATAAGTAATCCATATAAATTGAGCGGTTTAGTCCAAAGGGACTTGATAGCTTTATATAATTAATAACAAATAATAGTAATGACTATGACTATTTTTCATTTTTGAGTGAACTATCTCTTTAAAAGCTCAGAAGCAGTAAACGGAGAAAATAATATGATTTCCTGATAGAAAAAATAAATCTGAATTTATTTCCTATCTGATTACAGAGCCAAAGTTCAGCAGCAAAGTCAACAGCTGGAAGAGCTGGAGACCTCGAGAGCAGAAAATGCAGAACTGAGACGAGTAAGTCCTATAAAATAAGTGAAATTACTGTGAATGCGCATATTATTGAGGTGGAAGTCATGATGTATCATACGTCAAATAACTTTTGTAAATTGGGTTTATCAGCAAAACGCTGAGCTGAACCTACAGATAGGAACTCTTTCTCACTCAGAGAGTGAGATGCTGGACACCAACAGCAGACTGCGAGAAAGTCTGGAGAGAGTGAGAGAGGACCTACGGAGCGCTCGCACACAAATGGAACGGACCCAACAGGAAGCCGAGAGGTACGCCTTATGGTAACCTGGATACTAGCAACACTGTCAAAGGCAAACTAAAAATATTTCAGAGAATGCTGACAGTTTGCTGAACGAGCATCAAAATGTGCTGTTTAGCATTTCTTCAGATTAGAGCCTTTAGATTGCTAAAATGAAATGTTGGTTTCAAAGCAAGATTTAGCTTGTATGAAAGTGCTTGTCATCTTCAATGACAAATATGGATGATTTGTTGATAATGGTACATTAGACTCTTTTTTTTTGTTGTTGTTGTTGTCCTGAAATCATGTTAAAACATATCAACAAATGTTAATATATCAGAGCCATGGCCTCACTTTTTTTTAATCTCAAGTGTACCTAAAATAATATAGATTTATTTTTTCTGTATGCAAATTATTTATCCTGTTTGTCTTAATTGTCTGTTTTTGATATGATTTTACTTAAGTAAAAATAGCCTTAGATGGCATAAAACAATCAAATAAATTAATTCAACTACACTTAGAATACAATTTGTTACATTGTAGTGGACAGTAAATTGTTAAAAGTAAAAAATGTCATTGTTTTATCATCACAGGTTGGTGGAGGAGAGGCGAGTGGAATGGTTGGAGGAGAAACACAAACTGCAGGACAGAGAAGCAGAACTACGGGAGAAATACAGCCAGGCTAAAGAGCGCCTGCAGAGGGCAGCGTTTGCTCAGAAAAAGGTAGTGCATAAAGTCAAGAAACTTTTTTGTAACATGAGACGTTTACATTTTGCTTATACTTTGACTCTCTTTTAGCTTTTTTTTTTGTTGTTGTAACTTTTTGTTTTTATTCTCATCATGGTTATTATTAAAGGTGCATTATTGGTCTGCTTTCTTATCCAGAGGAAAACCTTGACTGAATTAAAAGAAAATAAACTTCAAGACAAGATTCAGCTCCTGGAAGCCAAAATAGAAGAGCTTGAAATGGAAGCAAACACTGCAAAAAAGTACTTTCTTGTTCTGTTTATAACACTTATCAAGGGCCCTGTAGAGAACAATCTAGAGATGATATTTTAGTTGTTTTAGAGTCAACGTGACATTAAGAGAATATATATGATCATATAAATTAAATTATAATAAATGTAAAATATTTTATATTGTGTGTGTGTGTGTGTGTGTGGTTTATGGGGCCATTTACACAGAACGCGTTTTTCCATTCCACTGCGCTTGTTTTTCAATGTAAACACACTATACGGACATCTTTTAACTTATTTTTCAGCGCCTCACGCATGATACGCCATTTGAAATTTTGGGGCTAAAGTTAAAATAAGTTAAACTTTTTAAAAAAGTCTTGTTTCTTCATTCCACTGACCTGTGTCTTGTGTTTTTAACAGCACACATTCTGTGTGAACCGGCCCTTTACTTTTTTATTATTTATGTGTTGTTGTTTTTTTGTTTTTTTTACATAATATTTATTTATTTTTGTGTTTGCATGCTCAGGAAATCCTCATACTCTGAAGAACACACTCAGCTCAGCAAGCGTCTAAAAGAGCTGCAAAGGAGACACAACGAGTTTCGCCGTCTGTTGCTGGGCAACCAGATGACCTCCTCCACCCCTTTGGCCCAATCCCTTCTCATCCCAACAGAGTCAATCTTCTCAAACATACAGGTGTCTGCAAACATCCCATCCACAAAGTAGAATATTCTCTTGTCAGCCATAACAAAACCCAGGATATAAATCTACTGCTTTCCCATCCTTCTCTCGTTCTCTTATCCCCTCTTCTTCCCACTCATCTGTTCCTGCATTTCCTGTCTCAGGAGGAGCAGCACCAGAGGGAGTTGTGTGTGCTGCGGAGACGCTTAGAAGAGTTGGAAAACAGTCAGCAACAGCAGCTGGAAGAGCTGGCTGCTCCTCTGGACAGAGACCGAGACAGAGAGAGACTCTCAAGCCCACGGGACGTCCTTCCAGACCTTTCTTAACCACTACTACCTGTGTGATTACATACATCCTGTGCCAAAAAACGGACATACTGTGACATTTGTGAGCCGTTTTCTTTTAAATGACTCATAGTGCTTTGCAACAGAATGGTCATGTTTTAATAAAAGCCTGTTGCAGTATTTATTAACTATTCGTCTGGTGTTTTTTTTCTTCTTCATTAAAGTTTACATTGTGGGTTTGTGTTGCATAAATTGAAAATGTTCTGTAAAATGTTTCAAACCCAAGAAGCCATGTTTTATATTTTATTTTTTCATTCACCATACCTTTGTGAGTTGGACTGGAGACGGGCTGACATTGTGTATGTGTATCGGTCATTGTGTTATATTAAAATGATTTAATTCTGACAAGAATGTCTCTTAAGAAGGCTCACCCATGAAATGTGTTTTTAATAAAGAACTTTTTTAAATTCTTGATTACCTTTGACCGAATAACGATGTGTAAATGTCATAACGTAAAGTAAGCCTAATCGATGAACTGGAACGTCTGCCAGAATTGATAAAAATGTCAATTTAATTTAAGCGGTGGGTTTCACAGACAGGGTTTATATTAAGCCAGGATTAGACCTTAGTTCAATTAGGACATTTAAGTAGTTTTTTATAAACATGCCTTAGAAAAAAGCATTAGGCTACTGGTGTGCAAATTGAGACAAAATATTTTTTATATATTTTAAAATATGTCAGTGCAAGGTGCATTTTAGTTTGGGACAAGGTTTGTGCCTTGTCTGTGAAACCAGGGGAAAGATAAATTATTTCATTTTTAAAGTTTAAATCTGCTAAACCTGCTTCTCAAATCCTATTGAGTTTACCCAGGCAGCACATGCTCAAAATCCAGGGCGCGCATAACCTGATCTCATGAGAACACACATTTTAGTGACTTCATATGAATACTGTAAGTAAGCATAAAGGCCCTTTGTGGGTTGTAAGCAAATAATTCGAAAACGTACAATCAATTGAACTCACCACCAATTCGCCAAAACGTAAAATAGTCACAAATTACATTCTGCGAATGTGATGCTCATAAATCCTGCAGTTGATGCCCAAAAGTGCTGTACACCATGCAATTATTGCTTTGTTAGGCTCGTGCAGCATATGTATCAATCCTGCTGACTCGGAATGATATGCTGTTGAGGTAGGCAGCTCACTTCGCTTTGAGACACATGCTTTGAGTCGATACCCGGACAGTGACGCTCACTCCTCCTCCAGCGCGCATCTTCTGAGGCACCAGGAAACCTGCCGCTTTCTATCTGTCATACAGTCATGAACTGGACACTGCTCGTGTTCGGGAGTGTGTGCTTGCTGGTACTGGGTGAGGACGCGTTCGTACAAGGGAAGCGCAACGGTCGAACAGTAACTTTCTCTCGAACTGAACGCGGTCACTCGAGACGCAGACGGGACACCTGGACTGGACAAGCGCTTTTCACAGCATGCAAGTCACCACTGTCTCCCAAAGACCGAGAGCTTCTGCTCAGCCACACACACGAGGTGAGAGGGAGATACCGAAGTTCACACGGTCCAAAATGAGTACCTATGTTTTTTTGTTTATGCTGGTTTAGTGGTTTCTACTTTTGACATTGAGATGAATGTCAAAAAGTGGCCTAATTTACCTCAGTTCATCCTACATTTATGGCGACAAAGTTTATAGTCGTGTTAAAAGAATGTCTGTACATATTTACTAGCAGTTATATATTAGCCTATATATTTTAATAATATATTAGTCATTTTAATTTTAAAATATTAGTTTTTTAATGAAATGTGTTTCATTAATATATATTTTTAAGAATAAGAACCATATTATATTATCATTTATTATCATTATATTTATTATTAGGGTTCTACAGGCCTGGAACAACGAGGGAGAGTAAATATAAAACAAATTTGTGTGAACTATTCATTTAAATGACAGACAGAACAGGAAAGTCCACTTCCATAGTGCAAGTCTGTCCTCTGGTCTTTCTTTCTAGACAGGGTTTCATGGTGATGATGGATCCAGTTTTACCCTCACATGGGTTGGAGATGGAACTGGGGTTAGTCATTCTTGCCAAATAACCAAAAGGTTAACTTAACAGTATAGATATCTCATCACAGTTCTCTATTTTAAGGTTATTGTATTGAAAATATGGATGAACATTGTAGCATTTGTCATATTTAGTCATTACAACAAATTGTACATGATAAAATGCAGTTTGTTTAGTGTGTGTGTGTGTGTATTGTGGAATTATGCAGAAGTAGTGTGAACCCTTTTCTGTCCATCTCAGGTAATCCTGGTTCTTTCCACACTAAGCGCTCCCTCAGATTCATTTTATGAAGGCGGTTCGACACGCCTTTACAGGAGGTCAGTGGTGCATTTTTAACAAGCATCAAATAACATGGAGCTTTTAGTGCTTCTGTTAATCAGCTATGCAACTATGATAACAGGCTGATGCCAATCTAAAAAAAAAAAGCCAAATTTCACTTGGTTAATGGCCTAGACAGCAGTTTACAAGATACATTGTAAATACAGGACGTCCGTACTCCGTACTGATAAGTTGAATATTTTTACAGTGAGGACTATGGGAAGTCTTTTCATGATATCTCCCATGCCATCAACAACACATTTATAAAGAAAGACTTTGGGATAAGTGCTGGACCTGGGAACCCTCAACAGGTAAATAATTGTGCTAACATTAAGTCTGTAGCCATGGCTTTATCTCTGAGAAAGTCACTTGTCAAACTTGTCTCAACTAATTCGAATTAATTAGTTAATGACGAATAGACATAGCAGATTACCAATATGACGTGTTCAGTAAAACTTTGTAATTGAGCCTAGTTGTCAGTATGTGCATTTTTTTTTTCTTTTCATTTTGACGCCAGACAGATTTTGTCCAATCAGAAAAGGCCATGAGGTTTACGACCGAAAACAGACATTTCTATTGACAGCAGCCACGTAGTGTCAAAGCCCACCACAAACCTCAAACAACACATTTTTTTTTAGATTCCTGTGAAGCGGGGTTTGTGTGAAGCTAATTTTCTGCTGTTGTACCATTATTCTTTGGGACCCATATATATTTTTAATAGGGTTGTGATTATTTCACCAGAATGATAAACTTTTTGTCGCCATTACAGGTGATTCTAACAGCCAACCTGCCTTTCACTGATATGTCAGGAGGAGTTATTCTTACGTCGATGGATGCTGGTGTGACGTTCAGATCAGTGCAGCTTCCATTTCACCCCTCACAAGCCATTCAGTTCCACTACCAGGAACCAAAATACCTTGTGGTCATCAGTATCGATGTGAGTAAGCTTTCCCCACCTGTTTCATGAAGCCCCCTTAACAGTTTGTGTGGTGACTCAGGCCTTTTCCACCCACTTATTGTATTTTTACTTATTCGTCTTTTGTCTTTTAACCTCTCGCTTTAGGATGAACTATGGCTCTCACAAGACTTTGGGAACAGTTGGTCTGAAGTTCACGAAGGAGTTCACACATTCACATGGTGAGAACAATAACACAATAACAGGGATCTGAATGAGTTTTAAGAACACACTAAAGATTTGATAATGTCTGTTTTTGAATATACAATAAATATGACTTTCTTTTATTCCTTTCAAAGGGGATCTGGAATTACTCTTTTCTTCAGTTCCAGCCCAAAAGGAACAGGTGCATCTTGTTTTTTTTCTTTTCCATTAAATCCTCATTAGACAAGAATAATCAATCTTCTTTGAGATACATTTTTATGTATAGCAGAACAAAACTGGTCATTCAATTTAATGCTAATGAATTGATTTTATACATTAATTAACTCTATTCATTTGAACCAGTGGAGGCAGCAAGACGAGGCGAGCTTGTTCTAAGACGGACACAGGATTATGGCAAAAACTTTGCCACCATCGCCAAGAACATCTTCTCTTTCGGATACATCGGTGGCTTCCTGTTTACCTCGGTCATGGAAAAACTGGTGTGGATCATTACAGACAACATGCACACTCAAGCATGTGTTCACTCACATGAAAACACTCCTTTTCACTTTCCCTTCTGTAAGAATCGTCATGGCACGCTTGATTTATGAGATGTTGTGTTTACAGGGCTCTCCCCGTGTCATCTATGTGTCCTCAGACCAGGGTGACCATTTCAAAAAAGCGCAGCTACCATCAGCCACTACAGAGCAGGTGTGAAGAACACACACAAGCTTGAACACACTTATGATACAAATTATAAATAAATGTATTACAGTCAAACCAAAAATTATTCAGACACTAGATATCATTTTTTACTAATTGCTAATGCGACCTTTTACACCACAGACTGAACAAAATGAAGCATTGCTTGGTAATTGGTTGACCTAAATTGGGTATTATCTAATTGTGTACTTAAATTTAACAGCCGACAGCTGATTGGTTGATTGTAATCCATTACATGCCTTTCTATCAAAGTTATCAGACATTATCAATATGAATTTGTTCTGTCGCAGTTTAGCTCTGAGTTCTTGTCATATTTTATTACCATTTTCGTAACTATAACGAATAAATTGTGATAATGTGAGAAAATGTTGACGGTGTCCGAATACATTTTGGTTTGACTGTATAATTAATTAATTTGAATTATACAGTACTATTAATATAATTAAATGTATTTATAATTATTTGTTATAAATAATATATGACTGATATTATATTATAATTACTTACATACAATAACAAAAATACTTTTATTTATTATTATTATTATTATTAATAATAATATAATTAAGTGTATTTATTTATTTCTCATAAATATGTTTGGGGAAATGTTGTGCTATTACTTCCCCTTCACCCTTCCAAGTTGGTCCTGCTGATTTGCAGGAAAAAAAAACCTGACACAAATATAATTCAAGAGCTACACACTCATAACACTGTGTGCAACTCTTTAACTCACTGTTGATGTCTGTTTGCAGTTCTACTCCGTTCTGGACGGCGACGAGGACATGATCTTCATGCATGTGGACAACCCTGGAGGTGCTTTTTCACGCTTTTTAACTTCCTCTATTCCTCTTTCACCATATTGTCAAAGCTGTAAAAGAGAAGTAACGTTATTATTTAACAGCTCAACCACTGTTGCTGTCAGTTTAACAGTGTGGAGGCAGGACTTGTCAAGCGAGTTCCATTTTGTGCTGACATATCATAGAATGTCTCTGCACAAGTTTCTAGACCCTTTTGGGTCAGCGTGTACGCTATTCATCTACGAGTCTGGAGGTCTTTGTGCAGCGACGATCACTGGAAACAGATAAGAGTGAGGATGGTGTAGTCTTTCAGCCAGGTCTTCGCTTTCACGCTAGAATAAATTGCACACAAATACACCCCTCATTGTATTTACATGTATGTATGACATACAGTACATGGCTCATGTGAAGAGTTATCTAATTTCCCATCATGCATCATGCAATCTGTTTCTCACTGGACGTTCAATTCACATTCCCATTTTGTCACATGAAGCCGGTTAGATGGGTCTGCTGTGTGTTTGAATAATGATGCTCATGGCTGATCTCTTATCTCGTCTGAGAGAAAGCTGTGTCAGCGGAGTGTTTGTGTGTGATGTGATCTCACATGCTTACAGAAGATACTTATTTTGGGACAATCTACACCTCTGATGACCGTGGAATCCTGTATTCTAAGTCTCTGGAGCGCCACCTGTTCGGAGGGGAGGGGAAGAGCGATTTCACTAACGTTACATCTTTGAGAGGGGTCTATCTCACCAACGTACTTGAAGAGGGTATGAACATTTGTTTCATGCTATTTCAATTGTCCTTAAAGGTTTAGTTCACCCAAAAAAGAAAATGCTCATCAAGGATCCACCTTTGAGCTTCTGTTTACCATATTTGATGTGCTCCATAGATGTGTGTTGAGCAATGTTTATAGGTTAAGAAAAGCCATAATTACATTTACTCGATTAATATGGATTAATTTTCCAATATCTTTATGAATTTTAGTGGAATGAAGGGACAGAAATCACTCAGGTTTCATTAAAAATATCTTAATTTGTGTTTCGAAGATTCATTTATGGCCGAACTATTAAAAAGGAATAGTTCACCCAAAAATGAAAATTCTGTCATCATTTACTCGCCCTCAAGTTGTTCCAAACCTGTATGAGTTTCTTTCTTTTGCTGAACACAAAACAAGATATTTTGAAGAATGTCGTTAACCAAACAGTTAATGGATCCCATTGACTTCCTATTTTTTCCCTACTATGGAAGTCAACTGTTTAGTTCCCCATATTCTTCTAAATATCTTCTTTTGTGTTCAGCAGAAGAAAGAAATTAATACAGGTTTGGAACAACTTGAGGGTGAGTAAATGATGACAAAATTAAAATGTTTGGCTGAACTATTCCTTTAAGTACCAAATAAATAGCCAATCACACTTGTAGCGGCACTGAAATCATTTCTAAAAGATGTCATACTCTTCTTGGGCCGCAGATGGACGCATCCGTTCAGTCATTTCATTCGACAGAGGTGGCCGATGGAGATTTCTGAAGAAACCAGACAATGTGGATTGTCCAGAAAACTCGAAAAGGGTAACAGCTGAGGAATGAGTGATGAGAAATTGTATCTGTTGAAGTTTTGATGAGCACAGTTTTCTTTGCCCAGGAAGTTGGGCAAGAACACATTGAACATATTTTTTAAATTAGCCAAAATTAGAAAAGCCTATTTTAAAATGTACATGTACTAAAAATGTTTATGAATACATTTGCATATAGATTAGCCTCAAAGCTTTTGAATTTGCGATGTAATGGAGGTAGTGACAGATGTTTCCTTCTGTATTGTGATTGTAAATGTGAAACGGATTATCAAAATAGAAAAAATGTAGGGCAGGGACTTGGTTCTATCTATCAGTTGTTGATTGGATGGACAAAGATCTGAATGTAAGCTTTCAGTCTGTAAGGTCAATAAAATGCATTTAGAAAATAGATAGTGTGAATTTTCATTTCATACCGACTTTAAAGGTTACTGTAAATGTGTGTTCCAGTGTAACCTGCACATCCACGGAGAGCACAGTCATTTCAGCGGAATCACTCCCATGCTGCCTCTCTCTGAACCCGCCGCCATTGGTCTGGTCATCGCCCATGGTACTAGTCCCCCCCCCTTTATGCTCACAACTTCCACCTTGCCCAACAAACTAGTCTAAATGTTAAATGTTACTGCAGGCAGTGTCGGAGACTCCATTTCTTCTGTTCGGCCAGATGTGTACGTGTCTGGGGACGGAGGTTACTCCTGGTGGGGGACTCTGAGAGGACCTCACCACTACAGCATCCTGGACTCTGGAGGCCTAATAGTGGCTGTTGAGGCACATAGAGACAGACAGATCAGCTCCGTAAAGTAACACACTATCCCTTGCCCTGTTGAAAACATCTCTTTTATGATAAATGGAGTCATGAAATGTTATTTGTGGTCGCTGTTGTATATGACTCTATGTGTGTCTGGATGTTTTCAGGTTTTCCACAGATGAAGGACAATGCTGGAATACATATAATTTCACAGACCACCCGATATTCTTGGCAGGACTGGCATCCGAGCCGGGCACTAAGACAATGAATATCAGCATTTTCGGCTACCGCCCAGATGATGATGATCAACCCATGTGGGTGGCCGTCACCATAGACTTCGAGCACTTGATCACCAGAGAATGTAAGAAACTTTTCAAGAATTCATGGCAGAAATCAAATACTGTAATAAGTATTATATAAATATAATCAAGGCTCAGACCAGTGTTGAGGAAAGTTACTTTTTAAAAGTAATGCGTTACTTTTGTGTTACTTTTTCTCATCTGGGCTGGGCTTGCTGTTTGTTTTTTTAATAACAAAAAACTAAAGTTATATTTTAAAGGCCTTTTTGCACCAAAAGTAAAATGAATAAGCCTCAGGGTGAAGAAAAAGCAAATTCACTCCTGTACAGTAGAGGGCGCAGCTCAAACAAACCTTTCAGCTGTGCTGCAATTCTGGATCCTAGAAGAATAGGATGCAGGAGAAGAAAGTTTGGCCCTGTCCCAAATGGCACTCTAAACACTCATGGTTTTAATACGAGTCCGCACTTTCGGACTGCCGGGAAGAAGTCTGCTACGGAGCACGCACCAGTGTAGGCTCGGGAAAAGTGTGCAAAGAGGGCACATATCGACCGCAAAGGGGGTGCTCATGAGCACTCTTCTGAATCCTAAAATGACAAATGGAACACCCTACGGTCTCATGGACTTAACAGACATGTGCACATGGCAGCCATTATAAGTCCACAAGAAAGCTGCATCCCAATGTGCATACTATCCACCCTATCTGCCCTAAACAGTATTTAATATTACTAATGTCATATACTATTTAGGATGGAAGTACTTCAGCAATAAAAACAAACAACATTTTTTTAATCTAAAATCAAGATTGCTTAGTCTGATGGAATTGGGTCATCGAAGGTGACATCATAGGGACAGGCTCCAGAAGAGAGCAGAATCACATTGAGCCCCATGTTAAAATGCTGAGTTAATTATAACTCAGTTGTTTACATTATATAAAGCCTTAAAGTTCTGCATAATTAAGGGCGTGGCCACTTCGAGTGACAGGTAGATAGCCATTTATCTGCTGTCATCGCATCACTTCAGCTCCACCCATGTTCCGTCTCTTTGCCCATTTTCTGTTATCCGGGAGTGACGCGCGATGACGCGCTGCCAATATGGCAACGGCCATCTTGTCCATACTTTGCGCTTCAAAACTGCTCATCAGAACCCTATGGGTGACGTCACGGACACTACGTCCCTATTTTTTTTACAGTCTATGGTTTACACACAACGCCTCTGCACTTACTCACAATTTCTTTCAACATGAGGACAACAGAGCTGTCACTCAATAAATGGGAAACCAAATTAACTTGCATTACTTACTGATTTGAAAAAGGAACTTTTGGATATTTTGTTGCAAATTTAAAAGTAATCTGATTACGTAACTCACATAACTTGTAATGCGTTACCCTTAACACTGACTCAGACACCAAATCGACATTACAGAACTTGCGGCGATGACTGTGGTGTCGCTTCACGACGTTTACGTCTGGGCCAAAAAAATTGAGCTTGATCACACTGCAAAGACTACAGCCAATGTGTAACAATTTTTGTCCTCTTATCTTCCGTTTTTCTTCTTGTGTACTGGTTCACTAAATTGAATAGCCAATCATAGTAATCTCTCACCGACGTGCAATAAAAAGAAACAAATTACAGTTCCTTTGTAAATTATTTTTTTTTATTTTTGAGTTCTTGCTAGTGTAACCAATCCTACTCAACACACTCTGAGTGGGTTTTGAACCGGGGTCTCCGGCATGGGAGACAGGTGCGCTAACAAGGACGCAGCCACTAGTGTGCCTCTTGAGGCCAGGGCAGTGTAGTTTATACACACAGCTCTTACTGGTCCATGTCCGTTACACTCACCCCCCTAAAGCTCACTCCCATCCAGGTCAACGGCACCAAAATTTAACCGGTCCTACTCTACCCACTCCGACCAAGATTTTTTCCTAACATCAACGCTAAAGGCTGCAGCCTCTGGCGTCAGTCGCTAGTGCGACTCTTGATGCCAGGGGAGTGAGGTGTACGCACACAGCTCTTACTGGCCTATGTCCGATACACTAGGTGGTTGCTTACTGGCTCAATTTTCCATGACATTCTAATCCTTTAATAGGGCTCAAATATCTTCTTATAAGAAAACAAGATTTTTTCACCAGTTTTATCATCTACCAGTACGATTGCTTAGAAAAGTAACGCCATTGCCTACACAACTCAAATTCATTCATATCTGTACCACAAATGTGCCAATTTAAATAACAGGTTTAGGGGTTTGTTCAAATCATCATATTTCGTAGGTGGTGAACAGGACTATGTGAAGTGGTTGGCGCACTCTGACTACGACTCTGACCCAGAGACAGACGGATGTCTCTTGGGCTACAAGGAAACATTTAGAAGACTGAAAAAACTTTCAGCATGTAGAAACGGGAGAGGATATGTGGTCAGCAGGCAGCAGCGGCCGTGTCTTTGCACGAGACAAGACTTCATGTGGTAGGAAAAATTGCACCACACTGATGTTTGGACTTCTGCTTGTCACCCCAAGAAAGTGTGTTCTGAACATCTCTCCTGTCAACAGCGATTATGGCTTCTATCGGCATGAAAACACCTCGCAGTGTCTTCCACAGCCTGACTTCCTGAATCATACCCAGGATATTTGCTCAGATGGGGAACTAGAGGACCTTCAGACTTCAGGGTGATTAAATACATCTTGTTTTCTATTTCTAACAAATTACTAAACACAAACACGTACTTCACTGTTATAATTACACCACTGTGTTAAACAGGTATCGTAAGATTCCCGGTGATAAATGTGAGGGTGGTTTCAGCCCTCCGAGAAGAAACAATGCTTTCAAAAACAATTGTGGGGAAGACAGTTCACCTACTTCCTCAAATTTGCATACTGAGAGATCAGTAAGTGGTCCATTTCTGAGAATAATTATTCATTTCACTAAACAAGAGGATGGAGAGCATATGAAGAGCATAAATACTTTTAATAAGTAAAATTTGATTACGCAATATCAACAAGAGCTGTATTTTGGAATATCAACATGACTGTCTGTCATATTGATATTTGATATTTATTGATACATGATATTTTCAATAGTTAAATATAAAAGATGTTGTTGAAGAAAGTATATTGATATACACTCCCCTAAAGGATTATTAGGAACACCATACTAATACTGTGTTTGACCCCCTTTCGCCTTCAGAACTGCCTTAATTCTACGTGGCATTGATTCAACAAGGTGCTGAAAGCATTCTTTAGAAATGTTGGCCCATATTGATAGGATAGCATCTTGCAGTTGATGGAGATTTGTGGGATGCACATCCAGGGCACGAAGCTCCCGTTCCACCACATCCCAAAGATGCTCTATTGGGTTGAGATCTGGTGACTGTGGGGGCCATTTTAGTACAGTGAACTCATTGTCATGTTCAAGAAACCAATTTGAAATGATTCAAGCTTTGTGACATGGTGCATTATCCTGCTGGAAGTAGCCATCAGAGGATGGGTACATGGTGGTCATAAAGGGATGGACATGGTCAGAAACAATGCTCAGGTAGGCTGTGGCATTTAAATGATGCCCAATTGGCACTAAGGAGCCTAAAGTGTGCCAAGAAAACATCCCCCACACCATTACACCACCACCACCAGCCTGCACAGTGGTAACAAGGCATGATGGATCCATGTTCTCATTCTGTTTACGTCAAATTCTGACTCTACCATCTGAATGTCTCAACAGAAATCCAGACTTATCAGACCAGGCAACATTTTTCCAGTCTTCAACTGTCCAATTTTTTGTGAGCCTCTTTTTCCTATTTGTAGTGGAGATGAGTGGTACCCGTGGGGTCTTCTGCTGTTGTAGCCCATCCGCCTCAATGTTGTGCATGTTGTGGCTTCACAAATTTTTTTTTGTTGCATACCTCGGTTGTAACGAGTGTTTATTTCAGTCAAAGTTGCTCTTCTATCAGCTTGAATCAGTCGACCCATTCTCCTCTGACCTCTAGCATCAACAAGGCATTTTCGCCCACAGGACTGCCGCATACTGGATGTTTTTCCTTTTTCACACCACTCTTTGTAAACCCTAGAAATGGTCATGCGTGAAAATCCCAGTAACTGAGCAGATTGTGAAATACTCAGACCGGCCCGTCTGGCACCAACAACCATGCCATGCTCAAAATTGCTTAAATCACCTTTCTTTCCCATTCTGACATTCAGTTTGGAGTTCAGGAGTTGAACAGGTGATCCTAATAATCCTTTAGGTGAGTGTATATATTGAGAAACTTGCACTGTGGTCCCAAAATGGTCAGTTACTGTTGGCCAGTTTTTGCTTTGTCTGTTTTTTTCAGTGAATTATTCACATTTGCCGCAACCCACTAGTTTAACAATATAACTGCAGATCAAATCAAATACAATTCCCTCCCTCCAAAATGCACAGACTAAAATAAAAAATATATAAGATCCTTCATTATTGTTGATAAATACATTTACTGTCTTTTATATTTGCAGCCAGGCATGCTGGTTCTTATTGTGGCGTGTACTTGTGTGGGGGTCATTGGTTTGGTTATTACCGCAGCTTTAATAATCACTTCAAGGAGAATAAACTGTAGACAAAGGTAAAGTAACACGATAAAACTTCCATTGTCCTGTATTTGATATTACATCCATTTAAAGCCATATTTAGTATCTAACATACAAATTGCCTTGCAGAAGTCACATTCTCTTCTGGTCAAATTCTGTCCCCTGCAGGTCACCTGCATATCGCTTTTCTGTTCTGCAACTGCAAGAAGATGATCTGTGTGTTAGCAATAGCAACGAGAGCAGCCCCAACGGCAAGATAAATGGTTTCCAGGTCCAGGAGGATTCAGATGATGTGAGCTTGATGAATTAAACTATATTATCCTCTCCTGCATTCATTCAGTTTGGCTGTATTTCAAGTTGAACATATAATACCCCCCTCATAGTAATTCACTTGCTAACCTTTTTACCTTTTCTTTAGGATCTCATTGAATGAACAACATATCAATTGGAACTACTCAAGATTTGCAGACAGTTGTGAACTTGTTTGAAATGAATCTCTTCTCAACCCCAGGCACTGTGACAGGACAATAAATGGCTATAAATAATGGTGAACTGCAAATGATATCTTGCTGCGGTCAGGTTCCTGTTTTGTTCTGTGAAGTGTCTTATATAGGGACCAGAGGATAATGTATCATTACGAGTGAATTTACCTTCGCACTCTTTGTCTTTTGCACTGGAATCATTCATATTCCCTCAGGCTGCTGCTGGCAATCCTCCTTGAGCTTTGGGACTATGTATTTTCAAATAGACCGATCTACTGTTTTTGAATTGTAAATAAATTAACATGCATTTAAACAGATTGGATTATTAATGCTCTTCCTATTATCCACATTTAAATAATTATTTTATCACACTATGTTAAGTATCTTTATATAACAGAGTATATAATTATAAAATGATTTGAAAAAAGTTTCATATACAATAAAGTGTTACATTGCATAGTGCAGGAAATTGCTCTGTAGTTTATACAATACCACTATATACAGAAAAAATGGCAAATGTGAAAGACCAAACAGTTGTCTGTCTTTGAAAAACAAATAAACCACACGCCTCAAAATAACATACGTTCACCTCACACCTCACATTCTCTCACGCATACACTACATACTACACTACACACTAACAGACACACATCTTCACACCTACATAAAACACCCATCTGACTCAAGAAGAATATTTTATAGCAACACAGGGTACACGACAACATAAGTAAAATAATGATACAATAAACTGTGTATTATTGAACATACATTCACATATGCTGTCCACACTATCTATAATTTCCTATAGGCATAGCTTACTTTAGTTAACGCAACAAAGGATGAATCTGATTACTAATGTAACATCTACGCAGGTGGGCGTGCCTCCTGTAGGACACGCCCCCGTATTGACGTTTCGGTCTTAAGCACACGTTCACACACTCACGCTCCTCCTTACTTGCGAGTGGACCCGGATGTGTCGGGATATTCAACAGAACAGCACTGTGTCGCCGTGGCACCAAGGAAACCAGGTAACTTCATACTATTCTCCTCTACTATATTCAATATCAGTCTATCTGTAGATCAGATGGCTTACACACATGCTCTTCAAATCATACTTTCTGTGTTTGAAGGTTTATTGTTGTGTTTTGTTTTTATATTCGTCTCATGCTAACGGCTACTGTCACTTTACACCACTTCACCCTAAAAACCGTTTAATTCGCTTCTGGGTCATTCCTGTTAGACAGTAACTTTTCTGTCTCTATGATTTACTTACTCACATTTTCACATATTTATAAGAAATGTGTTCAATTATATATTTAGCTCTTCTTTATCACTTAAACAGATATAATTTACATTAAAAAAATACAATTTTGTATTGTGCACACTTTTTTATTTATGCATTACATTTTATCATGTCCTTAATGCAAAGCAATCAAATTCCACAAGAACTATAAACCATTAAATTATAAAAATCTCACAATATTTTTAGATTGTTACAGAATAGGCTAAAATGCCTCTAATCATACAATCATGTGAAACTATCTTTTTACAATGTTCTTCATTTGCCGTGTCCCTGAAGTCATCTTCCACCTTATTAGTATGTATTTCTCAACTTTATTATTCAACTGTACAAACAGGGTGGAAATTCTAATAGAATAAATTATATTATAAATTATATAAGCTTATACATATTATATTTAAATAAAACAATATTATATAGGTGCAGTTCCACACATTACTGATGGCAAATGCAGGACAATGACGGAAAGCACATCCATTGTTATGGTGTTTCACTCTATTATGCTCCATTCCAACCTGTTAGATGAGTAATTTAATAATAATAATTTGACAGCAACATTAAATGTTTTTCTTATTTTTGGAGGTGAGGAGCATTAACAGCATATACAGTATGTGTTTTTGAACAATTTTCTTTTACCATCCTGTTGGCAAAAATGGGTACAAAAAGTACCTGTTCTTAATAATCAAGACATTCTATTCAACAATAATTGTTTTGTTATTGTTTCAAGAATAAAAAAGTGACATGATGGCATAAGAGACATACTATCCAATAAAGTTTATTGTTTAACATTTACATTATTAAGATAACAGGGTGGAACACCTTCACGGCCAGTGTCTGAACAATGAATCTACCCGTATATTTTTTTTTGTAGCTGAGCTTGACCAATATGTATTCCTAATAATTAAACATGTCACTATTATTACTATATATTTTATAGAGTGCTAAAAATATGAAAAGCATGCAACTTTTTTTTTCAAAAATTATGAAGCCAAAATGTTACTGGATAACAGGAATGACCCTTCTGCCATCTTTGTCAGGAGGTTTTCAGGATGTGTGTTTTACACGTTAAATCATGAGCTGAATTTAAAGCTAACATTTAGTAACATTGTTTTTGTTGGATGTTTAATTGGCTGATGTGGACCAGAATCGTTTTCAGTCATCATGACAATCATTACGTCATCAAACTAATAGGGGTATTATTAATATGATTTTTTTTAATGGCTGATACTAATATAATAACGCAATATTTACTTTACCTAACAGCCTGGCTGTTGTTTCCTGATAATTTGGATTCATTTCCTGCTGTAATTCCTGCTAGCAGTGTAGTTGAACTATTTAGGAATTTAGGCTTTTGTAATATGATGATATTTGATCACTCAGGTGTGGTTCACAGTGCTTGCTGAGCCATCAGGATGATGCGAGCAGGAGGTTTGTTCTGCTTCTTTCAAACTCACAGTATATATTACATGCAACCAAAGACAAATATCAGGTTATTTGTCATTGACAATACGTTGTGGGAATGTGTGTGTATGCTTGTAATAATTAGAAAATTGCACTAATCCTAATCCAGTGTTTGTTTACTGTACAAATGTATACACAAATAAAGTAAAAATGAAGTATAATATTATATTATAAATGATAATTTAATACAACTATGGACTTTATAGGTTTAAGAACATGCAAAGTGTGTTTTTAACAATTTAGGTTACTAAATATGTTTGTTATTCTCATTGTACTATTTGCATTAAGCATCATTACCCCCCTTTTTTACAGGACTTTTGAAACTCGCTGTGCTGGTTTCTATTTTATTCCTGGCTGTGTTCCTGGCCTTTGAGCTATTGGAGACTCGTATGAATTTTAATATGGGGAAAGTCTTTGGTGAGTTCATGCATGCATCTTCTGCAGCCTTCATCACACACACAGGACTTGAAGTTGAAATTTCACACGTTTTCTGTTTGTAAAGTAACCTAATTTGCGTGTTTAGTTAAGGAATGGCTTAGATTTACCATCTTTCAGTGTTTGACATGGCACATTGCTATTGGCTAATCGACATCTGTTTCTCTACAGCACGATATGCACCCGCAGAGACTATCCGTGAGTACATATTTACTCAGTTTTACGTTTTTTTATTTATTTTTTTCTACGAGAGCTGAGGATTGTAAATGAGTTCTATTCCTTGATCCTCCCTAGCTCTTCTTGAACATTTGTTTAGAGCTCCATATAACATTGAACTAGAAAATGCAGTTATAATAATGGAATAAAATAGCAAACGGAGATGTGCACAACTCAATCATAGCCTTCCATATTAACATTGAGTATTAACAATATGAATGATTCATATGTAGGTTAATGGTGTGTGTGTGTGACATGAATAGTATGTAGGTGTTAGATTCCTGATATCAGGGACATTGTTCCATAATTGTCTCACTGGATGTGTTGTTCAGCTGCCATTTACTTAATCATTTGATAAAGTTGGTGTGGCCTTTTTTTTATAGTTTAATCTACTTGAGAAATGTCTCTCAATACAAAATAAAAAGTGTGAAATTGATTCAGCGTGAAGATGCCTGACCACTAAATGTGTGCATAGATAAACAACTAGCCCAGACTAGAGCTTAGATCGGGCCCAAAAAATCGAGCCTTGCACGTTGTGTCCGAGCCCGGCCCGGCCTGGCCCGACACGACACATTAGCTGTAATTATGAGCCCGAGCCCGATTTAAACCCGACCATTTTTCTGACGAGAACGAGCCTGTAATGAGCGGAGCGGTGTGACGCTCAGCTCAATAATCCACTCTATGCAGGCGTGCTCCACTCATGAACCGCTCACCGGTAAAATTAAGTTCGCTCAAATCCCGCTCAGACCTGTAGCCTACTATACTTGTTGTAGCCATTAAACAATGTATTTTGTTTCATATTTATGTTTAAGTATTATAATGTTATTTTTAAATTTCATCTAGGCTATTGTTTATGAAAAGTGCAAAGATGCGAGTGGGTCAGAAATTATTTTGACCACTTCATTTACATTTAGTTTTATAGAAAAGCCTTTCTTTAAAGGGAATTTCTTCTTAATTTTAATCAACGTTTCATCAGACAATTGCCTGGATTTAATAAATAAGAAGCAAATAGGCTATAGCAGACAATAATCATGACATGGAGGCACTGGAGTGATCAGTTGTATTGCTCTTGAAAATGTCTCATAAATAGACCAAAACTCAGCAGGCTACTTGTCTCACAGGCATGAGAATTATGTGTATAGAAAGGTTGACATGTCCACTTTTAAACTAAACAATTTGAAACGAAAATAAATAGTTAAGCAAAGCACACTGTTCACGCAAGCAGCTCATGACTGGTGTCTTCATTGCATGTGCTGTGAGTTTAACACGCATTTTAGACTAATCCTGACTTGTGCAACTTTGTACACATTTGTTTCTTAGTTGTAGTATTAGTTCTTACTTTGCAAAAAATATATATTATTTCTGATTATGGCATAGCTTTCTGCCCACCCAGTTAGGCTAATAAAGTAATGATTAAAAAACACAAACGCTTGTTTAAGGGCCCGAGGATAGTGGCGAAAAAAAAACAAAAAAACAAAACGAGCGGGTCAAGTTCGGGCTTGGGCAAAGAATCTAAACTCTAGGCCAAACAGAGGGCAAGAACATACCTAAAAAAGAAATTCTCAATTTTTTCTCTTTTTTTTTCTTCTTCCAGCAACCAGGCCACCGCGCCACAAATGTGACCTTTCTAAATCATGTCCCGGGGAACATTTTGCCTTTAAGATCACCAGTGGAGCAGCCAGTGTAGTTGGACCGAAAATGTGTTTTCAGGACAATGTGTAGGTTTTACACAAATCTTATTGTACACACTATTGAAAAATACAAATCCTGTCTTCTTTGTGCATTAGTGAAGCTAACTAAACATTTGTAACTAAACGACTGTTTGAACTCTTTCTTTTATCAGATTAATAAGCGGAGTGAAGAACAACATTGGACGTGGTATAAACATCGCATTGATCAACGGTACGCCTCCTTTTTGTCTTGTTGATGCTGAAACCTTTTTAAGTGATCACAGTGGCAGTATGACTATGTAGGCAAATCGTTGTTTTATGGTTATGGTTAGTAGATCCTGAGAAACGTTGGACTGCATTAATCCACAATCTGTTTACAGGGAAGACCGGCGAGCTGACCAAGACGGATTCTTTTGACATGTGGTCTGGAGGTAAATCTACTTCTACACTACATATCTGGTTTCCATATGCAGATTTTGCATGTGTGCTCGGAGATCCAGTCACAAGTGCATAGTGCATTCTCAAACTTTTTGACTACTATTGTCCAAAACATTATTTGAAGGCCCACATGTAGGCTAAGGTATTTTGGGAAACTTTAGTTGTAATGAAAGCTGCTCATTTCCATCTTAGGAGTGGCATAATATAAATTAATTAAATAAAAACAATTTTATAATTTAAAGGGGCTATATATTTAGAATTCAGAAACCCTTCTTATTAGCGACACTGGTGGCCATTAAGTGAACTGCAGCCGGCAACTTATTTTATTACTCGTGCACACATAACGTACAAGAGACTGAACTTGATTCAAAGCCCATGGGATATACTCAAGGCATAGTTTTTTGTGTGAGTTTTGCTTAGAAGCAAAAAAAGTTGGAAATGCCTTGCAGCGATTATACTGTTAATGAACATCCTAGCGCCGTCCACGCTGCTGAGAGCAACTTTTAGATGAATATCTAAAAAGCATGCTGCATGCTTTCCTCTCAATAACCAAATAAACGCATAACAAAACATGACAGCGGTGACAAAACGGCAGTAAAGAAAGCATCTGATTGTAGCGATGTGGATTTGTTTGCACAAGCTCTACAATTTACCGGCATCACGTGGACAGTTTGATTATAAAGGACATAAGGAAACATGGACATTATAGTACAGAATAGCTCTTTCTGCATTATCTTTCTGCATTATAACATTGTATAAGCGTCTGTTTCATTTGTCATAGAAGGGAAGAGAGACTCACGGGAGTGCGTGTGAATGTCAGACCCACACAGTTCACACATTGGCAGTAAAAAAAGAGCAATTAATAAAATTGAAACAATTAAATTCCATTATTTCCAGGAATTTCAAGACCTGAATGTTCTCCAGCATTCACTCTTTATTATGGGATCATTTTTTTTCTTTTAATTATTCTTATTCACAAATAGCTATTTCTACCTGACAAAATATTTTAGTGCCTGACCTAACTAGAAAAAAATCTATTCATTACAGTAATTTCCATGACTTTTCCAGGCCTAGAAATAACACTTTTTATAATTCCCTCACAGGGTTTTCAAAGACTATGGGAACCCTTATTCTTAAAGGAACTATTCTTAGCTTATTCACTGTATCCCCCAGAGTTAGATAAGTCCATACTATTCTCATCTCTGTGTGTGCCATAACTCTGTCTGATGCACACACCGCTAGCCTAGCTTAGCGCAAAGACTGGAGGTAAACGGCTCCAGCTAGCCTACTGCTCAATAAGTGACAAAATAACGCCAACATTTTCCTATTTACATGTTGTGATGTGTATAGTTACATCGTGTACTAAGACCAACAGAAAATGTAAGGTTGTGATTTTCTAGAACGATATGGCTAGGAACTATACTCTCATTCCTGCGTAATAATCAAGGAACTTTGCTCCTTGGTTTAATTGGCTCACAATAGACTGATATTAATACCAGTTGTAAACTGGGCCACTGTGTCATGGTTTCATTGGTAAGAGGATGTAGTAGGTATGTGAAATTCCCTTTGAATCACTTACAAAACGTAATATTTTTAAATAATCATTCTTGTCTAGATGTCACCTTGCTCATCAAATTCTTGAAGGAAATAGAAGATGGAAGCATTGTCATGATGGCCACTTTTGATGATCCTGCCACAAAGTGAGCCGCTTCCCTACATCTTTGATCAAACCTTTACAGAGGTCTCGATTTGTTTATTTATTGCATTTATAATTTTTTTTTGTTAAATTGTATACAGGCTGAATGAAGAGGCCCGAAATCTGATAGCAGATTTGGGCAGCTCAAGCATCAGCATACTGGGCTTCAGAGATAACTGGGTGTTTGTTGGAGGAAAAGGGATCAAGACAAAGAGCCCCTTTGAGCAGGTAAACTTGTCTTATGTCTTTTTTTCAGACTGCAGCCCCCAATAATGAGGGACCATGTCCTGTTCAAATTTTGGAGTAATATCAGTATAGTAATAGTCTAATAAACCATCTTGTGTGTCTCCAGCACATCAAGAACAACGCAGAGACCAACAAATATGAAGGCTGGCCAGAAGTTTTGGAGATGGAAGGATGCATTCCTATAAAACAAGAGTGAAATGTTCAAATACAGCCTGGAGAAGATTGCAGAACTTCCAATTGAATGTCACAAATATGCAATGTTGTATTGTTTGTAAGAGTAGACTAGATTTTAAATTTGAAGTCTTGAATCTTGTGTTGAGTATTTGCTGCTCTATATTTGTATTTATTTAACAGGGTTTCCACTCTTTTTGAATTTCCACTACTTCCCTTACATGATCACTAGATAAACTCATTTGAAATAGATTTTCAAAGAGCAATATGTTGCCAGTAAAATATTTGACCAGAGATCTCCACAACTTCAATTATTGTTGTGAATTTTCCAGCCCTGAAAATCACCATTTTAAAATTCCATGCTTGTGGGAAGCCTAATATGTAGGTTTTATCATTCCAACTGGTCCATAAACAGACAGTTTTCTGCCATTTGTGAGGATCCAGTGTCATAAGGAAAAGAGAGATATTGAACCTGGAGATGTCTCGTGTAGTGTTTTTTTTTTTCTCCCTGAAAATGAAGGTAGATGATTTGCTCTTTTTTTTTTATTATTATTATTTATCACTGCACTGTGACACTAAATGTTGACCAGACTGGATTGAAGCTAAATGGCAGAGGGCTACTTTCACCAAAATAATGTTTCATTTTATTTATTACATTTTTTTGTTTTGTTTGTAGTTATATTTATGCTTCTACTGGCAACAGGATTTTGACTGTTGGGTTTTATTCCTGATGGTAGATAGTGAAGAATCTTTTATTTTTTAATCTTTGAATTTTAAAACCACCCATACGTCTGGTGTATGATGGGATAGTGTTTTTATTTTTATCTTCTACTATAAAACTACTGTCTCCAGTTGTATGCTGTTTGTTGTTTTTAATAGCTTTTGGGAATGTTACATTTTGGGGCGTTGTCGCATTCAAAATTCAAAGATCTCCATCAGGTCTGCTGATAGTGCATATGGTTTCTGCATATTCTGAGATGATTTGAGCAGTACGTCTAGAAGCTTTTACACACTGTTGGTATTCATATCAAGCAATACTATCATACTATATAACTGCTATCATCCCTAATTGTGCCTTCTGCAATATCAGTAGTATGCGCTTTCCTACCAGGTAGTAAAATGTCCCACAATTTTTGAGGTATTAGAATGCAAGACCATCATCTTTACTTGTTAGTGTTATAATTCCTGGCACAATTGTTACCATTTACTGTGAAGTTGTGGAATGAAACCCCCCTTTTTTTGTAAGAACAAATTGTGTCTTTTTTTCTTACCACACTGATTAGTTATGCCAAGTGATTTTGTGAAATATTGTTGCACGCCATTGCCTTAATATGTAAATGTGTTTTGAGGATTTCTTTAATACAAATTCAATTTAAATCAAATGAATTGTGTGTATTGTGATTGCAGATTTATTTTAAAAAGATGTTAAAAACAAAAAGTTGAGTAAATGGTTGTTGGTTTCATTCCTGGGTTTTGTCTTACCTCTGTTTAGATTAAGGCTGAGAACCCCCAAGAATAACCCTAGCATCTGTTCTGCCTCATCAAAGCATGCTACACACACACACACAAATTGGTGCATGTGTTTATAAAGGAGATCGTAGATTCCTGGAAGGCATCCATTCGGTTCTCATTGGCCTAAGAAAAGACCAGAGAAGGTTTCAAAGTACACAGCTGCACAAGAAAGAGATGGCGAGTTTCACTCCGTCAGCTTAACTGATAAAAATCATTTCTCTCAATAACAGATTTATTCCATTCTGAAAATATCAAAATATATATAGGTACTGATGTAGGCAACAATATAATGTACAGACCCAGTCTATACAAATGTCAATTTGTTATTGGCCGAGAACTACTTTTTATGCCATCGATGAATACCTTATATTCTGACAAGTCACATTTAAAAACTATCTCCTTGTCTCCATTCTGAATACTTTAAAACAAATGACTAGAGGGAAGTGCTGAACGTGATGTGATTTGAAATACGGTAATCAATTCATTTCTCCTGCAGCATCTGTCCTTCCCCTCCACCTGCTCAAATCCAGCATCATTATTATGACATGTCGATATATAACCATTATTTACAAGTGCATAAAACACATCCATGAATTCCAGAGGGAGAGAATTTGAGAATTGTAGGGAGCTTGTACAGCTGTAGAACTCGTTAAAATGTTCCAGGTTCAATGCTGTCAGTTACCACAGAATAATTTCGACCTCTTTAGTTTCTAATAAACAAAAATAACGTTTGCTTTATACAAAAAAGTGTTTTAAGCTGTTGTTGTTGTTGTCAAATTCGTAATTTATCAACTGTTCTAGTCCAATTTGTTTGTTGCTTGGCCAAGTAATAATGGCCGTTTGACTACATTATCCTGCTAACAAGAAAATAAGGTTACACTTTATTTTAAGGTGTCACTGTTACAGTTATGATGTATTTAAATACTGAGTTACTCACTATAGGGTTAGTTACCTGTTATGCATAACTTACTGTTATCACTATAGTAAGTACATGTAACAATAATACTGTAAAATAAAGTATTAATACATAAATACGGGGAAATTGAATATCGATTCGAGTTGAAATTACCTGATTTCCTCCCTTAGGAGATATAAAGGAGACACTAGATGGCGACAGTTTCGTTTTAGTATGAAACGGAAGTGTGAGCGTTGCAACGGACGATAGCGATTGACCAATTAGAATCGAGTATTCCAAGTGGCTTTATCACTTAACTACATTATTAATATTGTCTAATGAAAACTAAGAAACAGCGAGAAATTAAGTTTATTCCAGAGAAATGGAATTAAATTTACACTATAAGCGGATTGTACAAGTTTAAACAATCTGAGGAACGAGTCAAAATTATTTTGTTGTAATACAATCGAACCCGGAACAGTCATTCAAATTAAAATCTTTTTTTGGCAGCTCTCGGAAATAATACAACAACTGTTAAATATCAATCTGTGTCACTGAGACTCTTGGGACGATGAATGAATACAAGGCTTTTAGCACTCAACCTATAGCTGTGATGTACAGAAACAGTCCAGACTCCAGACACATGAACAGAATTGAACAGAGAAATATTTTGGTTGCTGAAAATCACATAAATTAAAATCTCTACAATATGTAAAATAATATTGGTTAAAGTTAAAAATAAGATTTTTTTTTTTTTTTAAAACAGTTAAAGAAAATAAAAAGGCAAATACATACTTTTGGCTTTGGAAACAAACCTATTTGAACATGTCAGAGATATAAGAAGCAGAGTCAATGGAGACTTTACACTCCAGAGGCAAAGACCACGAAGAGCGAAATAAACATGGCGTTCCAATGCATGATGGGAAACCAGGTCTCCACACTAACACCTCAATAAGTGCAAAATAAATAATGCAACATCCCAATCCTGTAATCCAACAGATTTGGTACCATCGTAAGCTTGCAGAGATATGATGCGTGTATTGTGATAGCCAAAAAGATTCCTTGAGGAAAAATAATGACATGATGTTCAGGATGAAATATTACAAGAGGCGGATCTTGGTATTTCCAATGAGAGCTACCGGAAGGTTCTGAGACAAGTTCAAAAAGTCTTTCTGACAGCATACAACGAGTTCTGATAATAATTTTAAAAAATCTGATGATGCATAACACTGTCCTGTGGAGTATTTCATAGGATCTAGTATACTAGGAAGTTGGGGCAAAATTTCTTGGCCTCTGGGGAAAAACAAAACATGTGCTGCATTGGCACTGATAAGGATGCAAACTAAATTGTGGTGGCGGGCGGCTCTTTTGTGACCGAGTAATATTTAAAAACAGACAAAAAAGCCTGTTTGCTTTGAGGCAAACCCTTCTGTCCTGTTACAGGGATTTTGAAGGATTTGTAACTTAAGGCAAAGGTCATTATGATTACTTTTAGCTTTAAACTCATGATTCAATTTTCAGAAAGCTTAAGCAGTAGAAAATTAGGTAGAAACTGTTTAGTTGATCTAAGGGGAGAAAAAAAAATGGACGAAATGTAATTCAATACAATCAGAAGGTCTCGACTAACTAAATAGAACGTTGTTGGAAAAACAGTTTCTTGTATATGCTTGATAAATAACTTTTTACATGCAATGAAAAGAAAAAGTGGAAAAAAATTCAAATAGGCCCATCCCCATCACGAATGTAGAGTTTACGAATGAGTCGAATTTAAATTAAATGGCTAAACGTTATTGCACAAGTGCCAACGTGGACACCATGTCAGAGTATCAACTCTAATTTCATACATTTCTGCCCCAAAGCACTTCAGAACATTCAAATACATGATTTAATGAGATTAGGCCTTAATAATATGTTTAAAATAATCCTAAAAGTGAACTTGGCGGGGCGGTGACCTGTGCAGAAAAGTGTCAAGCATTACAGAACACTTCAGTTGTGCTTCAACGTACAGTAAATTGTCGCAGAGGCTGTTGTCAGGCAACGAGGCTTTCGATTTTGCATGAGGAGGCGTTAAGCTGTGAAGGACGAGCCTGTGCTTTCCGATCAGGACCTTCACATCCCTGTTTTCTACCATCCAAGGCTGCGAGCGAAAAATAATCCAGAGAAATTAAGGGAGGGACACAAACCGAGGAAAACAAAAAAAAGAAGTCCTGACAGATCCTGTAATCACACGCGGTCACTGCTACATTTAAAACTGTGCATATCCCATACAAAGTTGAAAAGATTAAAAGACTAACACCTCTGAGCACTGTACTGGTTACTGGTTTGTGTTACATGCCCCTGGCTTCCTCCTCCAATGATGGGCTGATTGGCAGTATCCAGGACCAATAACATGGCAGCATTCTTTATTTAAACACCAAAAGTGGTATTGAGGTTTGGGGGTTCAAAATGGAAGAGGTGGAGAGTGGGTCGGACTCCTATTCAGAGCCTTCAGACCGGTCCGTTAGGCGTAACCTCAGCGGAAGTGGGTGCCTCGACTCTGTAGAGGCATAGGAGTGAGTAAGATAGGATGGAGGCAGTTTATCCATCATATAACATCAGCTTGATACACATTCACTGTTACCTCGTCTCCGTCACAGTGGTGGCGTCTGACTCTTCTGTAGGCGCTGAAGACTCGCTACCGTCGGTGATGCTGAGCTTCTCCAGAGCGTCAGTAGGCACCTCGCTGCAGAGAAAAAGTGCAGCCACCAAATACTTTTATGTCCTTACACATCAATAAATCACTCTTTGAAAATCAGTATTCAATCGTTTTAACTCGTTTATAATCACTTAGACAAGTAGAGTGAGAGGTGCCGTCACATACATTTGTGGGCAAAAACGGTTATAAGGACGCAAATGGTTTTATTAGTCCATACCTTTGGGATAAAATCGGGTGTGCCAATCCATTTATTGTCCAGTTGGCATTTAAAACAACAACCATACAAAACAAACGCAAAAGAAAAATTCCAAACTTAAAGGTCCCATGGCATGAAATTTTCATTTTATGAGGTATTTCAACATTAATATGAGTTCCCCTAGCCTGAATATTGTCCCCAAGTGGATAGAAATGTTGATCGGTGTAAACCCGAGTTCTGGCTGTCTCTCTCTGCCTTTGAGAAAATGACAGGCCAGACGAGCCAATCCTGAAGCCTCCTGTTTTGACGTCCAAGCAGGAACGGTTACTTCCCTTTCCTCCGCCCAGAGAATCTGGCACGCCCATGCAAACACTCGAGACCATTAACGTTACTTGTGAATGCTGGCAGTTTCTCAGTGTTTGGATGTACAAATGAAAACAGAAGTCTTTCTTCAGTTCCTTCTGATCTGTGATCTCTTATGTGTAGCTAATTATTTATTATTCGTGCACACGCAGCGGCTTCTCTCTCCAGACAGAACGGTGTTTTCTATCTTGTGAGTCAGTGTTTTTGTACGTCCTCGTCGCGTCTATCGGTTCTAAAATGTGCATACAGTCTTTTCTGTTTAACATCAGCAGCCACATCTTTAGAGATAAACCTCACACACGCCGAAGCTCGGCCTCCAACATCCCCGACCCCCAGTACTGCATCTGGCCCACAGCGGAGGCACCAAACGCGGCGTGAGATTAAGCAGAAGGAGGGTAAGCGTGAGAATATCTGGGCTAGGCTAGCCATCTTTCCCCACAATAAACTGGATTACATTCGATTACTGTTGTTGTGTCTTTGTTTGCGCTGTGTAACGTTACTCAATGCGCGTCACTGACGCTATTAATATGATTGGAACATATCTAGAAATAATCAGTGTTGGGAGTAACGGCGTTTAAGTATAACGGCGTTACTAACGGCGTTAATTTTTCAGTAACGGAGTAATCTAATTAATTACTTTTCCCAATGTTGCAACGCCGTTAGCGTTACTGAGAAAAAAAATGCGGCGTTACTATAATTGAGCTCACTGAAGCGGTTTTCATCCGAACAGCCTCTCTGTCAGTCGGACCTGCAACGTGCGTGTGTGTGTGTGTGTGTGTGTGTGTGTGCGCGCGCGTGGTACACATAACTGATGATGATTGGTGGGTGGGAGACAAGGTTGAGGTTGATAGGTTGAGTCCACACACACACACACACACACACACACACCTATGACGCACAGTCGCACACGCATATGCACAGTCAGCGATGGCAAGTCCAACGACTTCAAAGATAGCTTTCGCAAACTGGAAGTATAAGCGCTACTCTTCCCTCGTTGAGGTGAAAGGTAAGAATGTTTATGTGACGTGCAACTTATGCCCAGGAAGAAAGAGTCTCTCCACGTCTGTGGCCAGTAATTCTAATCTAATGAAGCCTCACATCATCACAGCCACAAAATGAGCGGCTAAAAACCCAGGCGATAACGTGAGCTCCACTACCAAAGGAGTAGTAAAGTACTGATAATATTTACACTATAGTAGGTCTACTGATAATATTTACAATATATTGAATTTGATAGGTGTCTCTCACATTGTCCCACAGCAACATTACAATAGTGTACATTAATGTACAATGTTTAGTGTCTAATTCATTCATTTAACATATTTAAATTGGGGGCATCCAAGTTATTTGACATATTTGAACTTTTGACAAAAAAAAAGTAACGCAGTAATTACTTTCCCTGGTAATTAGTTACTTTTATAATGATGTAACTCAGTTACTAACTCAGTTACTATTTGTAAGAAGTAACTAGTAACTATAACTAATTACTTTTTTAAAGTAACGTGCCCAACACTGGAAATAATGCTATACTCAACACTTACTAACTCATTCATCTCGCTGTAATGGTACATTGCATGTGTTACAAAGTTGGTAATAATGATGAATACGGACTCGGTGTGACTGGGACTCGTGTTTATTCAGAACTCTCAGATACAAACACTATAAACTCGCGCTGACTGACAGCGCTCTCATAACTCAGAAGTTACTATAAATAACTTTGTTAGCAATCGCTCCGTCTCCATGATGTCCGGTTCGGGTTCGCGAACGAATCATTCTTTTGAATCGGTTCTTTTTAGTGAACCGAACCAGTTCACCAAATCGGACTGAATCGTTCTAAACGGTTCGCGTCTCGAGTCAGCGCTGATCCATCATTTACTAAAGTTACTAACTTTCTGACATGAGTGACAGCCCCTCCGACTAGAAATAAACTAATAACCTGAAGTATATGCTAGTAACTACAACAGTTCACCCTGAACTGAGACTGAGAACTGATGGGAAGTGAACTCAGGTCCACCCGTCGCTCGTGCCTCGTTAAACCACGCCCCCTCCGCTCATTTAAAATGCAAAGATGTCAGCCAATCACAACAGTGGGCGTTTTTACTGAAGTCTCACAGCAGACACGCCTCTTGAAGCAGGGCATTCAGCCACAGGGCAAACAGCAGTATAGAAAAAATGCCTTTTATTTCTAAATTATGACATTTTATGATGTAAAAATCATACTAACAATATAAGTACACCTCAGGAAACACTATAAAATAATAGAAAAATGCCATGCCATGGGACCTTTAACCTCGACTTTCTACTAACACAATATTCCATTCAAGACAAACTGTTACAGGCACAAACACAATACGCTGCACAGCACTGTGAAAAAGTTTGTTTGACCTTCCATGGCGCCCGCTGAAACTCATCATCACCTTCCTTATATGCACTCAAAATACCCATACACCCTCTAGTGTCACAAACTAATATTACAACTCAATATAATGGCTCCAACAGCAGTCCACTCCACTGTCAATTGTTCAGCGATGCATGAAGCACGGCTCAAACCGAAGTCAATTTCAAACCAAGCAGCTTTCTGTTGGTCGACACTGCACATTTGTACGACAAAATTAACCCATTGCGAAATCTTTTATGGTCACAAAAATTCCAGATTGTGTGGATTCTTAGGCCGTGTGTCCACCAAAGTGTTTTTTCATACTGCTGGCTGGCGTATTCAATTGTTTTCAATGGGAGCGCCGCGTTTTTAGAACGCCATGAGCGTAGCAAGGTGCTGAGCGAGTGTTTCACGCTCAAGCGCTGAGCGTTTTTTACTGGTCACCGAGAGTTGAAGAATGTTCAACTTTGAGTAAAACACAGTGCTCATCACTGTCACTTTTCACCCAGCAGTCCAATCAGTGGAGGGGCGGGACAAATACAACACCGACCAACCGGTCCGCCACATTCTGCTTGTACTGTACAACGTCAACAGATGACAAAAAGCAGTATAATAACGGAACAAAATACTTTAAAACAAGAGCCAGAGCAAATACTTTAGATTGTATCAGCATTTTTATATAGAATCAATACAGAAACTATCTGTGAAATGAGATACTTAGTAACACTTCCACGGATATTCCGTATCATAACAAGAAAAGAGTCTCAACTGAAAAAAAAAACGCTGCGCTGCCAAAATGCTCTCAAGGCGTTTTCAGCAGAGCGCCTAGCGTTTTCAGCTGGATAAAAATGCTTTGGTGGACACGCGTCCTTATTAAAATGCAAGGATTGTGTCTGTAAACATTTGCAGAATGGTAAATGTGACTGCACCTTAAGTCATTAAAGGCCCACTGAAATCAAAATAAAGTTTTTTAGCTTTTAGTATGATTATCTTAGCCTTAAGGTTATGAATAAGCTGGTGTGTTCCAAAACAATGACAAAATTTGCATTTAGGAGATATAAGCATTCAAAACGTACAGTCTCTCACTTCCGTTAAAACGAATCACAGATTTTGATGACATCATTGCAGACTTCACCTTCTCATCAAATATTCTGTCCAATCAAATGCACTCTAGAATCTGAAGTCCCGCCCCCTGCTTTATAAATAGACCCTGAACTATATCTGAAAACAGTCAGTTGTTCACGCATTTACCATTTTCTACATGGTGAACGGCACATAGCGCACTATATATGCGATAGGAAACGATTCAGACAGTGTAAATATGCTTTTAGTTGAGGCGAATGAAGTCTGGGTTCACAATAGTTTCACGTGCACCGCAGCAGCGCACACACATAGTCTAGAGCAGAGCCGTTGACTACAGACACGAGACCGCACTGCGGATCATATGCGCGAGTCGGCGCAGAAAACAAAACATATCGGACCCATTTAAATGCTGCACAGAATGCTGTATTTCATACCGATATGGAGGAGATTATGATGATAAACGGTTAGATTCGGAGGAAACTGGCTTTAAAAAACAAAGGCTAGTCAAACTGTGGTTATAACGAAACTCTATTGGCTGTTTCAAAAAAGGGGAGGAGCTGCTAACAGCTGGAGCCATTTTAGGGGAAATTACGTCATCACATTGAATCATGCTGCGCGTTCCAAGGCACCTCAGTGGGCCTTTAATGTTCTTCTGATATAGGTAAGTGTCTGAATGGAATTCACATTTTTTTGTCTAGTCTGTCATATTTCTCTCCCCTTAGGCCATGATCAGACAGAACATGTTTTTTGCAAGGAGAGGCGCCTTTTTTAAAGTCCCCGTGAACTGGAAGTTGCAACCGACTTTTCTCCAATGCTGTTACACTATTACTTAATCGCTCCTCCCTTCCATCTCTCGCTCATAGCAGACTAACGGTTGGAGGGGAGTGGTTAAGCGTTTTTCGACCCAAGCCTTCAAACTGAATGTCATCAAAGAAGAAACACCATTCAAGCCCGGAAGTAACTATTCAGATTTTGATTAAAGATTACCATGACAAACTATTTTTTTCTGTGTATTAACTTGTTAATTGTAGTAATATAGTAATATGCACCAACAAAATAAATAGGGTCAAATTTGATTTCATAACGACTTTAAATTGTTTTCTATTGGCAGTGAGCGTTTTGCACACTGTTTATGTGCCCCTGGCTCCTCGCGTTTTAACTGCCTGCTGTGCTTTGCGTTTTTGTAGGAGTGCATGAAGTTGAAAAAAAAAAAAATATCAAATCTGAGCAGAGAGACACTTTGCTTGCTATGATGTAGAATATCCACAGAAGTGTCACTAGTATATTTGTTTCTGTATTGTTTCTATATAAAAATGTTGATATAAATGTAAATGATTTGCTCTGGCTCTTGTTTTCAATGATTTTGTTCCGTTATTATTATTTTTGTATGCATCTGTTGACGTTGTGCAAGCAGAGTGTGACAGTTGGTCAGTGTGGTTTTTGTCCCACCCCTCCTCCACTGTGATTGGATGGCTGGGTAAAAAGTTACCAAACTTTGGTAACTTTGCGTTACCAAAAGTTAAACATCCTTCAACTCACGGCGACTGATAAAAAAGGCAGAGAACTCAGCGCTTCAGCGTGAAATAGCGTCTCGTTACTCTCCTGCCGTTTTAAAAACGCGGCGCTCCCATTAAAAACAATTGGAAAAATACGCTAGCCGTAGGACAAAACGCTTTGGTGGACACACAGTCTTAGAGTGTTTTTTTGGAGAGCATAATTTAATGATGATCACCACACTACGGGTCTTTTCATAGCCATTTAAAAATGGGAATATTATTCCCTTTCTGAAGTTATAAGAATCCTTTCTGAAACTTCATAAAAACACTTCTGCTGCTATTACTTTGCAAAGTATTCTTACCTCAAGGGTGTTGTTGTCTTGGTGCTGATGTCTTGGTTCGCAGGTGTTTTAGGGGAACCCTCAGCCTTATTTTCTCCAGGGTCCTCTTCGCTGTCTGAGCCTCCAGACGAGCTGCTGTCTGAGGCTACCAGAGGGGCTTTTTGCCCAGGACTTTCTTCCCATCCTCCTGTAGCTGAATCACTGCTGGCTGCTGAAAAGAAAAAAATCCAGAGACCTTAAGGTTCCAAACAGCTAAGTTTTTCTAGTGCATCTTCAGCATTACTGCACCATTCCATTAACATGTAAATGTAGGCAATCATGTGTTAATGTTTTGGGATTTCCGATGTCAGGAACTTCCAAATTATGCATTTTTACAGCTCAGATTCCATAGATGGGCTTTTTGGACTGGAGAGGAAGTTTTGATTTACAGGACATATTACTGGTGCTCAAAAGATCAAGGAATATGTGATTCCCCAAATATTACAGCTTTAAATTTGATCAGGTAAATTTAAGACAAAAAAAAAAAAAAAAACAGATGCAAACAGAGCTACTCACATTCCTTCCCTTGGCCTTGTTGAGGTTGCCCCTCAGTGTTGCTGTAATGGATTAGGAGAGATAAATACATTTACATAATTCAAATATCCAAACAAAACAACATTTTCTGCTCACTTTAATAAACATTCCAAATCAGGTGTCATATGTAGCATTAAGTGTTCTTTACCTGCTGAAAGGCTGGAATTCAGTGAAGGTGGCCCAGCCTGTGTCCTGCGAACCCTGACTGCCCTGCTGAGGGGAGCCACCCCAGGCACCAGAGGAGCTCACCTCAGTCTCACCAAAACTCGCTGCCCAGCCAGTGTCTGTGCACAACACAAATACAAAGAATGTTTATGGAACGAATTCAGCTGAAAGATTCAGAATTGTGGGGGATGTTTTAGCACTCACTCTGAGTCTGAGCTGCTGTAGACTGCTGAGGACTGCCCTCTTCCTCAGCATCCTCTTCCTCAGAGGCCGACCCGCGGCCTCCACCCCCATTCCTCACGGCACTCTTGGGTGAACTATCTGAAGAAAGAGACACCCCGAACCTGGAAAGAATAAATAGAGAATGTGAATTCAATAAGCAAAACAAAAATCAATTTCCTCAAGCATATCAACTGTGTACTCTACCTCGATCTGGATTTGATTTGTGTTGCATAGTTAATTTCTTTTTCATCCCAAATATCCTCCTCTTCCTCACAGTCATCGAACTGCCGGATTCTTTCTTTACAACACGCCTCAAAAGCTGCAGCATTAGCCTAGAGGAGCACAACAACCCGAATAAAGTGTCAAAACAAACACTTCTAGCAGGGTTTAGTGATTGTTTGAATAATGAATGTTTTTTTCAGTGACAGACACTTACACTATGATCATCTGCGTCTATATTAAAGTTAATTTCAGCAATCCGATCGAATGCAGCACTGTAAGATTTAAAGAGTTTTTTTTAAAGATCATCACTGACAATCTTCACCGCAAAACATATCAAAGCTGTACATCAATGCAAGTCTCTGCAGCATTTTGACATTACTTCAACACTTATCACTAGATCTGAGAAACATTTAAACGTTTTAGACACATGCAGACACACGGCATCTTTAGCACTCACTTGATATTTTCATCATGTTCACTGAACTCTTCATCATTAAAACCAAACTGATCCACAAAGTTGGCGGTCATCTGCTGAATCTGATAATCAGAGAACGCCTGAAAAAAAATAACACACTTATCCAGTAAGGAGCTAAAAGTAGACTCATGCTGGCTCTTTATTTGTTGCTTCTTACCTGTTGGATAGACAGATCATTGGGGAACGGGCTCTCCATGTCATCATCTTCACTAGATGAGTGCAAGTTATGGGTGCTCACCTGGAACACAGGATGAAATCAGCGTTAAATCATGTAGCATTCTCTAAATTATGACATTTATTAAAATAAACCTCGCAATGTAACCCTGATGATTGGTGTCTACTATAGAGAACAGAGCTTTAAAAGCCATTTTGACGATTCAAGGTGTGATGTTGCATATTTATATACAGTGAGGAAAATAAGTATTTGAGACCGAAACCCAATAGAGAATCTTTGGAGGGAGCTCAAACTCCATGTTTCTCAGTGACAGGCCAGAAACCTGACTGATCTAGAGAAGATCTGTGTGGAGGAATGGGCCAAAATCCCTCCTGCAGTGTGTGCAAACCTGGTGAAAAACTACAGGAAATGTTTGACCTCTGTAATTGCAAACAAAGGCTACGGTACCAAATATTAACATTGATTTTCTCAGGTGTTCAAATACTTATTTGCAGCTGTATCATACAAATAAATAGTTAAAAAAAGCATATATTGTGATTTCTGGATTTAAAAAAATATATATATTATGTCTCTCACAGTGGGCATGCACTACGATGACAATTTCAGACCCCTCCATGATTTCCAAGTGGGAGAACTTGCAAAAAAGCAGGGTGTTCAAATACTTATTTTCCTCACTTGTATTTAGTATCTCAGGAATATTTACTATTATCATCTGTTTCAGTGGACAGATTTGTTAACTCTCTCAAAACACATTTTGGAAGAGAAAAAGAAGACCGGGAATGATTCTATTCTTGCTCTGAAATTAAAAGAAACAAAATATAATATAATTATATTATTATTTATTAATAATATTTTATTAGTATTTTTAATTTGTGATTGAAAAATTCATGCATCAGAAGGGTTAAGACTGAAGTCTCTTCACTAAAATCTGATGTAAATTTCCATTACATTGACTAAATGCAATTAAATGTGTGTGTGTGTGTGTGTGTGTGTGTGTATGCATTACTCACCAAATCCACTGTGTTTCTCCTGTTGGTCTCTCTTAGAGTCTCACCCACAAAACTCTCCCAGCGGCCTCTGCAGTCCTCTGGCAGCTCTATGGATATACAAGTCATTGTGATCCCAGTAACCACATCCTCATCTCAGCCATTATCACTACATAAACTATAATGTGGTTCTTTCGACATATTCCTGCACTACAAACCTTTAATTAGGTCATTAATTTGGGAGTGAGCCAGCCCTTTCTCCAGGTTTTGAACCACAGTGTTTGCAATTCTTGTCAGGTGACCCATGTTTCCCCTCCGCCTGCCCCCTTCACCCCTAGAGATGAAGGTAGAGAAACCATAATCAGCTAACAGACAGATAATCAAACGTATACTGACATAGTGATGGGTATGAAGATGAGCCTCATGGGACTGTCACACCCTGCATAATCATCAATGACAGGAAACAGAGGAGAAGCTCTTACTGGGTTTTGTCATTTTCCTCCCAAGCATCCAGAATCCTTTGCACCAGCTGACAATGCTGGAAGAGCTGAGGAAAGCAGACAGCCAAACATTGTGACTAATGTAAAACAGGTAACACAAAGAGAGTGTAGATAAAAGGAAAGACAAAAAAGAAAGAAAGAACAAAGCAACAAACAAAAGTGACACACAAACGGTGCAGGATGAAATAAAGGTCATATTTCAGTACTTGGGCTTGGTGGTTTGCCATTTGTGCAATGCACTACTATTCAAAAGTTAAGGGTCATGTTTTTGAAAAAAAAAAATTAGGAACAGTAATATTGTGAAATATTATTAGAATTTAAAACAACATTTTAAAATGTAAATTAGATTTGTGATGGCAAAGCTGAAATTTTAGCAGCCATTACTCCTGTCTTCAATGTCATATCTTTCAGAAAGCCTTCTAGTATGCTGATTTGGTGCTCAAGAGACGTTTATTATTATCAATGTTGAAAAGAGTTGTGCTGCTTAATATTTTTTGTTAAAACAGCATTTACTTGAAACCAAGAACTTTTGTAATATACTACTTATACTATCAATTTAATACATCCTTGCTAAAAAGTCATTCATAAGCGCCAATAATAGCCCCATTACCCTGCTTCCTCTAAGCTAATCTGATAATCTGACAAGCGCTGTAAAAAAAGCAGTCATGATCAAAAACAGATATGAACTACAGCAGATGGCCTACATTGGCAACAAGAGCATCTTGAATTGGTGTGTTTGCTTGATCTGAGCTGCTGTTCTGGCCAGGTGTTCCCTCCTCCGCCTGGCTGTCTGTGCCAGTAGCAGGTCTCTCCTGGTGGTTCTGCAGACCTGGGTTCTGGAGGTCTGCGTGGGAAGAGTGGTTCAGGATGGATGCCACACACAGTTCCACTTGCAAGTGCAAGAAATTATTCCAGGTGTATTTAAAGAATAAATCCTGAAACCAGAGAGTGAGGGAGAGAGGAAGTGAGGAGAGAAAAAAAAAAAAACAAGATGAAAAACAAGATCGTCCACCCACAGCCAGCCCACAGTGTTGAGTCTGCAATATTCCGTGTGTGTGTAAGTGATTTACCAACAGCAGGTCCATGGTGTTGAGTCTGCAGATCTCTTGGCAGATGCTGAGGTCGCAAGTCTGCAGCAGAGAAGCCACCAGTCTGGCCACATGAAGGCGGGCGCTCCCCAGGGGCTGCTCCAGAACGCCCACTGTAGTGAGTATTGCACTTCTCTGTTTCACAGCCAGCGGCGGGAGAGTAACGCATTGTTAGAGGGCCATCACTTTCACCATTGCACAGTGATTGTTGAGACAGTAGCTGTTTCAAAACTTAGCAAGCTAAGCTTAGTAAGCCAACACAATTTAAGGCATCATTAAAATGATGCTCCTGAAGACTGTTCCAAAAGGTCAGCAGCAATATTATGCTACCTTCTAAGATATCCTAAAGTCACAATGAAATGGAAGCAGCGAGTTGCGACAGAACGTTTCTTACGAAATGTGACGTACAGCCAAGTGTATCATTAAAGAAAAAGTTTAGACTTGGTTCTACACATTGATTGTTGATTGGATTTTGAGATGTGGGCATTGCACTCCTAAATTAATGGGAGTTTTACAGTTGATTGTGGTGGGGTGGGGCAAGCTATGACATTTTGATTTAAAATTACACTATAAAATTAAACAAGTATGGACGAATAATAACATTGAAAAATAAATTCACAATAAGATCAATAACATGCATCTAATTCATTGCCAAAAATAATTAAGAAAATGTTTTAATTTAATGAAAAAAAGTTTTCCATTTGCCGTGTATTTTATGCGCATTGAAATTTATGTTAGCTTAGAAACATACTAACATTGGAAGCAATCGAGTATCTCAATGAGCTTATTGTGAAGAAGAGTGCTATTTAAGTGACAGGAAGGAGTTGTCCCCTATGTAGAGTGTTCAAAATAAATCAGGTTTCACTTCAGTTATGTAGGCAGCAAAGCATCTTAAGTTTTGAAACCGAGCAAGAGTCAACTGTGCAAAAAGCTTTAGCTCATATCTTTCATACAAAAAAAATCTGAACAAATGGTGCAGAAGCCTTGAGATGACATTTATAACCAAATAAGAGTTTAGTTGCATGCGTGTGCGTGTCCTGGTACCATAGGAGGGTTCAGTAGGAGCTGCTGGAAGTCCTTTAAATGAGGCTCAATAGCACGTAAAATACTGCTGTTGACAGTGTAAGACCTTTCACATCCCTGAGAATACAGGTCCATCAGACCCTCCAGCCTAACAACACCAAACACAGAGATAACAAAAGGTCATGGAAAGATAAAAAAAGAGGGAGAACAGCAAGCATCCGAGCACTGCTGTTTATTTTAGGTTTAATTAGGCTGTGTAATTAATGAACTCACCCTGACCTTCGTGACTCCAGTAACGTAAGAAGCACTTGCGTTCCATTGACGACAGATGCTTCAGTCCTTTCCCCTTCAAACATGTTCTTCAAAAGCTCTCCCACATTCTCTCGCCTACAAACACATCAACATGAGTGGATGTGATACTGTCTGGTCATCGGTCTTTATTGAGTGGATTCTTACACATGGCTCACTACATTACATAACTGTGATCTTAACTAATCAGATTGGACACTTACGACTCCAGGACAGCGAGTAAGGGGTCTGGTTCTGTGACCTCCGACAGTTGATTGGCCTGGTCTCGACTGAGTCGGATGATGTCACAAAGAGTCTGGGATGCATTAGATTGTCTCTGCAGAAGAATTAAGTGAACAAGAATGTACTTGGATGCTTTTTTTTTTTTTATTATGCTACCTTCATCTACCCCCAAGTTGTAAGTCGCTTTGGATAAAAGCGTCTGCTAAATGCGTAAATGTAAATGTAAACTTCCATAACTGAAATCATGTTGGCTGGATGTGAAAAGTTCAGCAGAGTGAGTGCAATTTCTACCTCTTCATCTCTCCCTGTGTGCATTAGCTCTGTGAGTCTCTGGATGAGTCTCTCCTCATTCAGCCACTGCAAACACACACATTCATTCACAGATCAGAATTACAGCCCCGTAATGACAAGTGAGGATTCAGCCAGGGCTTGGAGGTTAACAGGCTAAACGTGGGTCAATGTCTCATTTAAGCAATTGAATCACTCATTAGCATTTCTAAAAGATATGCAAAAGGTTCATGCTCCTAGAGGCAGAACAACGTAAAATGATTTTGAACAAGATTAACCATCACATGAACCTCTAAATTCACTTGTTGTAGAGTCAACAACACATGGGACCCTTCACACAGGACATGTTATTGCATTCAAATATAGTTGTATGCAAGAAAAGGAACAGAATGCAGCTCAGAAGCAGTCCCTTAAAAAGTAGAAATCTGTTAAATATTAGTGCGCTTACATTGAGGACCTCCATCCTCAAAGGGGCAGGCTCTACACAGCTGATGAGGCGCAGCAATAGGTCCATCATGGCCGAGGCATCAATGTGATTCAGCACCAGACTGATAAAGTTGTGTTTTTTCCTTAGGAAAGAGATTACCTGCATGTGGAATAACACACATCTTACTAAGAATACAAATCAAACAAATAACTCAGTATTTCCTTTGTGCTATCTGGTGTGCATTTATATTCCGAGCCGTGTGAGATCAGGTGTGCATACCTGGTCTGTTTTACGTGCAATCAAATTGCCGATGGTTTTGCTGAAGAAGGAGGCCAGTAGGGGATTAAGGGGCGGCTCCTGCTCCAGAAAGTGGTAGAGCTTCTCTAAAAGGGATTCATCCCCACCCAGTTTATCATTGATAAGTGCCACATCAGAGGTCAGGAGCTCACAGGCAATGTTTGGAAACCTGGGTAAACAGAAAAAAAAAAAATCCATATTACCTAGAAGTTACATGTGACAACACTATCTATCAAACAGCAAATGCAACAAAAAAATATATGGTGACTTGGCCTTTAACATGACAAACAAAGCCAATTCCTGTGGTTTCAACAAAGGCATTTCAAAAGTAACACAATTGTTCTGTAGCTCTACTTATCTTCCGTCACTCAGATAGCACTAAAGTAAACACTGGTCAGCTCAGTGGTGCAGTGTTGCAGGCAGAGGTGGGTAGTAACGAATTACATTTACTTCGTTACATTTACTTGAGTAAATTTTCTGGGTAACTTGTACTTTTAGAGTATATTTAAAGATGGGTACTTTTACTCTTACTCAAATACATTTCTTGTGAAAAAACTGTACTTTTACTTAGTTACATTCGGTGGCGTTCCTCTGCTATAAGTAAGTCAATATGATAAGTCAATATGACTTGTTTGCAAGTCTCGCGAAACGGAGAGGCTGCTTCGTGAGAGGTGGCTACGCATCACCTGCTTATAATTAGCGAGTGTTTAGTCGGAAGATGATGGCCGAAGCAGAGGAAGATGTGTGTGAGCTACGGGAGGCAAATCACCCGTGACATCAAGTTCAGTCTATGTTTTCACTCCAAGATATAGAATAGTTTCATAATGTGATGCATGCTGTGTGCACCAAAACAAACTGACATCTCAGCATACAAGAATTCCACCCTGAAAATGACATGTAGCGGTAAGTGTCACAATGATGCCTATATTTGAACACTATTAATGGTCATTTGGTAACTATGGGAAATGTTCCCTTATTGTACTATTTCACATACTGTCCGAGTGTTTTCCTCATATGCGCTTATGTGCAAGCAATGACAAATCGTTTGAATCCTCCAAACACACGTCCACGAACAAACGTTCACATCACACATTTACATATCCTTTTCTTCACAAAAGGAAACAAATAGAATAGCCTAATGTGACGTCTTGCATTTATACACAAATCCGGACAGACGCCTGTCTGAAGTGTAGAAAATACATACAAATAAAAACGGTATTGTATTTTATTCCAACCTAAAGAATAGACTAAGAACAAAGTATGTTTTAAGAAGAGCTCTGGTTAGCCCAGCACACCATTAATTTACACTGTTTAACCATTAATCTCTCTCTCTCTCTCACACACACACACACACACACACACACACACACACACACAACACACACAACACACACAACACACACAACACACACACACACACACACACACACACACACACACACACACACACACACACACACACACACACACACACACACACACACACACACACACACACACACACACACACACACACACACACACACACACACACACACACACACACACAAAATAAGGTTCATTAGCTTACATAAGTTAACATGAACTAATAATGAACTGCACTTATAAAGCATTTATTTATCTTTGTTAATGTTAATTTCAACATTTACTAATGCATAATTCAAATCTTGTTAACAAGTTAATGCACTGTGAACTAACATGAATAAACCATGAACAGCTGTATTTTTACGAACTAACATTAACAAAGATGAACTAATGCTGAACAGAGGTGTTGTTCATGGTTAGTTCATGTTAACTAATACATTTACTACTGTTAACTAATACAACCTTATTGTAAAGTGTTACCGAGAGGGGTGTGAAAGCTCTCCAATACCCCTTTTCCACCAAGGCAGTGCTAGAGCTAGATCGGAGCCAGAGTCTAGTTTCAAATCGGTTCTTTGTGTTTCCACAACCAAAGCCCCAGCTCCGAGCCAGGAAAATTGGTTCTTAAGAAGCACCAAAACATTGCTGGGCTAGAACAGGGCTAGAAGTAAGAACCGATTACGTCAGGCGCTGGGGGCGGGGTCAACAAGACGAACACAGACTTGAGATCCGCCATTGTTGAAATAGCAGCTAATGGAGCTAACAGCTGCTGCTCGTTTGTAATCTCTGTCTATACAAATTACGGCGAACTGCACGAATGCGTTGGATTCGCTGTGTTTTCGTTGTGTTTTAATGCCGATGTAGGATCATAAAGCCATGTGAATCAATAGTAACGCAACGTTTGCATTGTTGATGGAAGGCTTGTTCGCAGCGGTGCTGTGCAGAGACCGATCGCCGTATGATAACGAGTCCAGCGAGAGCATATGACTCCTTATGCTTTTGATTCACTCATGCGTTTTTTTAAATCCTACGTGGATCGGTCTGCGCAGTGCCGATGCATCTCGAACAAGCCTGGTGTGTTTGTTTCCCGCTAGCGTTGCTGAGAAAGAGGAGACGTATACAGTGACGTAAGACCTGGCTCTGTTGTGGCTCTCTAGCCTGTGGAAAAGCAAACGGTTCTTAGCAGGCTCCTCAGTTGAACCAACTATGAACTGGGACTAGCTCTGGCTCTGAACTAGCTCTAGCACTGCCTTGGTGGAAAAGGGGTACAAGTAGTCTGAAATTCAGGGTTTTCGCTTCTTATCAATCAGATCGAAAGTAATAGTAACTAACTACTTGAGTAGTTTTCTCATTGAATACTTTTGTACTCTTACGCAAGTAAATATTACAATTGTTACTTATACTTTTACTTGAGTAAATATTACCGTAAGTACTTGTACTTTTAGATTTTGGCTACTCTACCCACCTCTGGTTGTCAGTGCCACAAGAGAGGAGAATAAGCTCTGCATCAGTGTCTTATATCCTATTGTAGGATTCTGTATTTCACAAAAATATCACTAAGCAAAAAATCTGGATCAATGCTAGTGAGAACATATTTCACTCAATGTAATAACATTTCACAATACTCGGAGAGAAAAGACGTTTTGAGTGAATCCACTTGCTAATTTTAAGACAAATGATTCTGCCTCCTACACACAGTGAACCAAATGATTAGTTTTAACACATTTAAGCCCACTGGCAACTATAGTTGCCACAGTGTATAGTTGTCATTTTCCTTTTGTAAGTATTTTTCTAGACATTATCCATGTTTTATATCTCAATGACATGCAAGAAAACAACCAAATAAAGGATTTCAAGAGAGAGAATAAAAAGGTATTAACTTCCTTCCTGTCACATGAGACTGCCAACTTCCTACCATTACTTCCAGGAAGCATAACGAAGGCAAACCCTCCCAAAGACAGGTTATTTTCATGTTACTAATAAGTATTTTTTGTTGACATTATATATATATATATATATCTACATAATCGTGAAGGTATCTAGAATCATCCAAACAAAACAATTCTTACAGGAGATCTATAGTTTTTTGTATACTTAGTGAAAAGTCCAAGCGGCAACTATAGTTGTCGGTGGGCAAATGGCTTGTAAGTGCATATAATGGGGAAATGGGGTATACTGTGTTAACAGGATAATAAATCAAGATTTTTGGTCTTGTTTATTGCTTTTTGCTTTCATAATATCCCACCTAAAACATAACTTAACCCTTTAACTGGCATCTCTACTGTACAGTAGACCTTAATTCGATAGGGAAAAATATCATATTTTATGATATTATGTCTTGTAAGGGCCCAAATATTGAGGACCCTTCATCCAGTTTGGAATGGATGCGTTTCATTCTAATCGGTCAAGGACCCTCATTCTTTTTATGACTAGTAGCTTATGATTCAATTATAATGTGAAAATTCAGACAAGTAATGTGTTTACATTTACATTATTATATGAAATCACCTACTACAGTCAGCCATTGAATACTATGGGACTATTTATTTATTTATTTATGTTATATAGATGTAATTTTTTCGTCATTATATTAATTTATTTTCATTTAACTTTTTGATACACAATGCCCTGTTAGTTACTTTGTTCTGCACTATGTTCCACCACTTTAAGACAAATGTATTTGTTGTTTGTTGTATTTTCATATTCAACAGATTATAAGATAGATGCAGCTTTTTTGAGTTTGCATCGAATGTTCTTCAACTTTTATACATAATACATTTGTTTGTGATTGTTTGTGTAAAGATTGATCTGTTGAAAGCAGTTATTTTGAGTTAGATGCCAAATTTTCTCCTCCTAGTCAAATTTGACATTGAAGGGGTGTATACAACATATTTGCCCACCGGCAACTATAGTTGCCGCACATTCAAATACGATTTTCAAGAAAAAAAAAACTAAAACTTGGGGAAAATAAATGCAGAACACGTTCACATAGGACACTATTAAAGGGTTAGTTCACCCAAAAATGAAAATTGTCATTAATTACTCACCCTCATGTCGTTCGACACCCGTAAGACATTCGTTCATCTTCGGAACACAAATGAAGATATTTTTGTTGAAAGCTGATGGCTGAGAAAGGCTTCAGACAGGCCTCCATAGGGATTCAGTGCATTTACACTCACAAGACCCATAAAAGGCACTAAAAACGTTGTTACAAAGTCCATCTCACTACAGTGACTCTACAATAATGTTATGAAGCGACAATAATAGTTTTTGAGCGAAAAAATAAATAAAAATAACGACTTTATTCCACAAGTTCTGTCTTCCTCTGCCGTGAACTCACGAAGCACCACGACGCATGCGCGAGAATATGCCGCAGCCGGCGTTCGGACACGTGACCCAGAAGCGAGGAGATTTGTTTACAACGAGCAGAGGAAGACGCGCCGTATCTAAGATGTTGAATTCTACATTGATCGTGCTTTAGGTCTCAGCGTAGTGCTCAAAATGGGACTAAAGTGTGTATTTCATGGATTCCCGAACGCCGGCGCTACGTCATATTCTCGCGCATGTGTCGTGGTGCTTCGTGAGTTCACGGCAGAGGAAGACAGAACTTGTGGAATAAAGTCGTTATTTTGATTTTTTTTCCGCTCAAAAACTATTGGCGTCGCTTCATAACATTATTGTAGAGCCACTGTAGTGAGATGGACTTTGTAACGACGTTTTTAGTGCCTTTTATGGGTCTTGTGAGTGTAAATGCACTGAATCCCTATGGAGGCCTGTCTGAAGCCTTTCTCAGCCATCAGCTTTCAACAAAAATATCTTAATTTGTGTTCCGAAGATGAACGAATGTCTTACGGTTGTCGAACGACATGAGGGTGAGTAATTAATGACATAATTTTCATTTTTGGGTGAACTAACCCTTTAACATGACTATATGCATGAAACCATTCAGAAAAATGTGGGCACAAATGGGTTAAATGAACTGTAATCTCTTTTTTTCTGTCTCCCTCTAACCATATGGCCCCAACAGAGAGCGCTAAAACTGATAGATTTCAACCCTTCAGAACATGAGAATTTCATATATTTTACCCTGAACAGCACACCACAAAGAACAACTCTGTTTTAAAACGTAAAAGTAGCAAAATGCTATGCATGAGTATACAGATCACCTTTTAACAAAATCACTTCTTTTTTCTCTTTCCTCTTCCTTCATTTGTCAACTTAAAATGCACATCTCTCCACGTTTTATAGCTCTCCTGTAACCAGGAGCTCTGAGCATGCAGGGCCGCCACAAATGTCCTACCATCATAATTTATCAATTCTCAGTAGCAGTCGGAATACTTTTTACTGCCAGCTATATTTACATGTAGGTTATAGGTCATTTGCAGTGAATAAACACTTACGTTACAGCCACATTAGTGACATTTCTGCAAAATTCTGCAGTTACAAAAGGTCCACTGTCTATTGACAATAGTGTAGCGATGCATGAACGCTCATACAGAAGTCACTTTCAAACCAAGCAGCTTTATGTCAACTTGAACATGAGTAAATTCATGGGGAACTTTTTTCACATTTACGCAAAACTCCAGATTGCACAAGGTTTTGCAAAGCAACAGTAAATGTGATCGCACTTTCAAACTTTAAAAAAAGTTTGTAATTTCCATTACATTAGCATTACTTAGCGAAACTGAAAATAACGGCTGTTTCGAACAGGTTTCCAGCACACTTCCCCATCTGGCAGTTGTCAATGAAACGGGTAGCCTCGTCCCAAACTCATGTGATTGATTGAGCCAATGTTGTGGTGTCCATTTGGCCAAAATTAGCAAAATAAGGTGCAAAGCTGCGTTTCTCTTACTTGAATCGAGTTTTCTCCTCCAGATCAGCAGGAGGCTCCTCTGTGATGAGGGTGACCAGCTCCTGCATACATTGTTCCTTGGAGAGGAAGAGCAGGAGCTTGCGGTTCTGTGCTTTACACTCCTGCAGGACATCCTCCTCTTCCATCAACTCTCTCAGAGTCACGCCCTCTCGATCCAGCAGCTGGTCGATATGGGAGGTGTTGTTCAGGTCAAATTTCCAGAACATGATGGCGGCGGTGGCAGCTGCAGCAGGAAGCACAGGCCTGAAGAGAAGACATGAAAGTGAGGATAACATGAAAACCAGGGAGTGATAATGCACAGTGCACAGGATGTTTTTTTTTTAATGAAATATCTTTTGCATAGAAAAACCCAGAATGAGATTGTGATAAACACGATGAAAAGAAGAAAAAAAAATCCAAGGTTGGTTGATTCATTAAATGAAATGTAAGCATGCAGAATTGCCTTACCCTTTGATTCAAATGCCACCTGTTGTCCAACACAATATTGAAAAGCTCCCTGACATAGGTCATTTTTGGTATTTCTGCATAATTATGACAAATTTGCTTGTTTTTGTAGTTTATTATCAGAAAGTAGAAGTATTAGAGTATTTCTGGAATCGAATACTTGTTATAAAATACACATTTTGATTCCTCTTATCGATTTCTTTGTGTGCATTTTAATATGACTTTACACCATTCAATCACTTTTGTAACTATTTTTGTAATGTATAGTTTATTTATAAAGTGCAGTGTTATTTTACATTTGATTACAGTTTCTGTCCCTGAAAATCTTAAAACATTGTTTGTTTATTTCAATCGTACCTTTGTTCAATTTAATTTATTTGTGCAGTTTCTAATTTGTTTTATTTGTTCTTTTTTTTTTTAATTACTAAGTGTTTACTTGTCTTTAATAATGCTTGAAATTTATATTAGTTAGGCTAGTAATTTTTGCTATGCTATTTTTCAATCATAGGCAAAAGTTCCTTCTGTTCTTTAGCCTGTTGATTTTTGTGCATGGTATTCAGCTACACTGAAATGTTTTGCAATAAGACGAAGTAGAATAAATGTTTTTTATTTTACCTTATTGGAATCAAATTTAGGAATTGATAAGCAGAATCTGAATCTGTAAAATTCAAACAATACCCAACCCTAGTATTTATATATTAGATTAATTAACCACGATTCATTTTGTCATTTCAAAAGTTACAGGAACTGTATTTTCTTCAAATAATAACTAATAAAAATACATTATGATATTATATAAGAAATACATTTTACACTAGTATATAATTTAATTTCTAAATTTGAGTTTGATTGTAAATGGTTAAAATTGTAATAATTTATAAATTATAATACTTCTTATTCATCTTGAGGCCCCCTTGGAAGTTTGCTGAAGCCCCCTAGTGGGTCTCGGCCCCCTAGGTTGAGAACCTCTGATGTAGACGGTTCCAAATCAGTCACTTATTAAAGTTACATGATGTTAGAAAGCAACCTTAAAAAGCAGCTGTCTAAGTAGGCCGCCTAATAGGTTTTGGAACAAAGCTATAGAGTGAGTGGGAGGAGGGAAGAATACCGATGGAAAGCAGAACTAACAGATGAAAGAGAGTCTGGGAGAACAAAAGAATAAAGGAAGGGGACAAAAAAATAATTGACGGACCTTTAAAGCGTCCAACTAGCACATCCCACTCAAAACAAAACATGAAGCAACTGGAACATAAAGAGATACTTTCCTTTCAATACTGATTAAAATCACCTGTCCTGTACTGTGAAGATTTTCTAACAACTCTGGTCATGAACAAAGCAGACCTTTCCCACAAGATGACTGGTACCCACGCATCACACCCTTGGCGATACATTTCACACAGCCTGATAGGCTTCGCTTGCTCAAAGAGATGTGATCTGTTAGTGGGCCTGTGTAAAAGACTCATCAGGAACTCAAGCCCTGGGACATTAATAGCATTTGTTAAATAAATGTATTTTTACCAGCTGATGAAACGTGTGAATCCTTAGTTACACCTCCTCCACAGGCAGACAGGCATTTGAGTGGCAGAATGCAGACAGCACAGAATGACCTAGCATTAATCTGCATGAGGTCCACTTCCCACCAGGCCTTCCTCGAATGCACGCCTCAGACGGACTGACACTGGGGAAAAAAAAAGAATCGAGTATGAGAAAGTGCAAAGCAAACCCTTCAAAAATCAATGCAGGCACGGTATATATAACACTTTAAACCAATGTGACAAACAATGCACAAAGTCAGTATGATAATGTAGCAATGTATGAAGACGGGACGCACTGCCTCATATAGTCTGGGAACCTTGAAACACTCTGCAAGACTAAAATCAGAACTATGAAAGGTCTTGTGAACTGAAAATGTAGTGTTTGTACAACCATAATTTCCTTGACAACAGTGAACAAATGCACATACACGTTCTCTTCCTCAAATTCACCCCCATACAGACTCTCCAGCAGATACACAAACAGTTATTTTTAAGCATTTCAAGCTTTCCGATTTTAAGCATGCTATAGTTTGGCAATTTTTTGCAGGAAAAATCTAGCCATTTCAACAAGAATCCACGATTTGCAGTGCTGACCAACAGAAAGATGCTTGGTTTGAAAGTGTTTCATACATTTCTACATTATTGACTACAGACAATGGATCTTTTTTGCCCCCAAAATTTTGCTAACGTGATCTCACCTTCAGACTAAATACTAGAAAGTTAAAACAGAAGGTTCCACTTAAATGCACTGTCTTAAATGAAATGCGACCACATCTTGTGCATATGGCACTCAAAGCAACAGCTGTAACGGCTTCCTTGAACACTACACTCATCTGATGACAAACAGCACAAAGAATACATACCGGAAATAATCTCTATCATTGATCTGCAGCTGCGCAAGCTGAAGCACTTTTTGGGGAAAAGTGGCCAAAAAAGACAAGGGGACTTGTTTCCTTCTTTTATGTGGACATGATTGTGTGCACGTGCAGAGCTTAGTATGACAATAACAACCAGAGAACTCCCCAATGAACTCTACACAGGAAAGCAAATGTCTCTGCTCTACAATTCATCAAAAATAGTAACAGGCAGCAGCATTTGCACACAGCAAAGCTGCCACACAAAGCAGACACGAGCGGGGATGTTGCCTGGGATCTCTGACAGCAGCAGCTGAGGTCAAATAAGCTGCCTGATTGCACAACTGTCCAGAAGCTGCCTACTTAGGAAGTTGATCCAGCAGCTTGTGCTGACCCCTGGACCCCAGAAGGGGTGTTCGTTGCATTACAAAACTTAAAATGAGAATGCAGTCGTGATACTGAACGATCGTGTTGTACAACTCAATAGATATATAGCTGGAGAGAATAAACTGACTTCTGAATTAACGCTACTCATGTGGCTGCTAATGACAACTTGATTTGAATCCAGTGTTTACAATAGACGTCAATAACATACCAGAGCATTCTTCACACCTTATAAAGCCGGGACGGGTAAAGAAGACGTAACGTTAACGTTACTACTATCAAACTCACACATGACGTGACGATGATTATAGATGCAGAATAACAGTTTCAGCAGAAAATCTCGATGGTTGCATGTTTACAGCTGGGCCCCGCTAGCAAACGTTAGCATCAGCTGCTAATATTAACAAAACTGGTTTCCGTATTTTCATAACAATCCCAAACTCGACTCAAACAACTCAAATACACACTCGTTTATATCTCAAAATTAGTTAAGAGATGTGTAAAGTGCGCTTGGCTTTATTTAACGCTAAATAATTGGGTGTTTTTTTGGTTTGTTTGCTAGCTCGTCTGGCTAACTTCAGCTGAATCTCTGTTACAGAAGTTTCTTCTCCTCTAAGGGGAATTAAAACGACACATTTTCTAAGCAAACACGCATTAACAAGCACAGTTTGGTGTGAAGCAGAGACAGTCGGTTCCAGCAGTGCCATCTGCGCAAGTAAAACAGTGCATGTAAGCTTACCCCCGCTATGAGTGTCTGTAGACGGACGGGCTACTGGTTGTCAGTTACTGCTGGTCTGGCCCGTGCAGCGGTGGCGCTGCTGCTGCTGCTGCTGCCCCGCGCGCTCTGTGAAACCCTTCTGCTGCCACGAGACCGTTTTCCTCTCAACTATCTGCCCAAAGCTCGAGCCATCGTCCTCATTAAAGTTGTTTTTCTGTTCTCTTTTATGTATAAGTTAACGGTTAGGAAATCAGTCTGAGGTAAATCGCTACGTAGAGTTATCTCGGCCACTCACGGACGGCGAGGGAAGAGGGATCGGAAAATAAAAATCGTTCATATGTTTGTATTCAAAATGGCGAAACTCTGTCATAGACGCGCTCGTGCGCGTGCTGTCAGATTATTGCCTGCGCATCGAGTGCGCGCTTCTCGCGTACATTGCACTAGTTTAGAAAATATCAATATTATAATATAATAATAATAACAGAAGAACATCCTAAAGAAAAATGGAACAAGGTAAAAATACAATAAACTAAACAAAATAAATGTGATTATTTCCTGATAAACCAGACTTTGTTATAACCTAAACTTACTAATCAGTCTCCTAAAATATCCTAAAATTAAAGAAACATGAAAAAATCCCTAAACTGTAACTTAAAGCACAGCATAAAACAAGCATTTCCGACAGAAACTATAATGTATTTATCTTTTTGGAGATAATGCTTGGATTATTAAGAATGTTTTGTATGACTTAGACATTCTTTTGTTTGTTTGTTTGTTTTTAATGACAAAAAAAATGACAATGCAAGTTTTTGCTATACCATACTTTCGTATTTATATGCTATTTGAGAGTTTTATATTCATAAATGTAAATACACAAATGGTAAACCCCACATTAATATCTTTAAGCAATATTTTATTTTTTATTTATTTAAGTACACTTTCAACGTCTATTAATAAGAAATTAGTGTGACATGTTTGACATTCTTTCTTAACATAATCGTTTGTGTACAGTCTTTTTCTTTTCCTTTTCTTCTATTGGGATATTAAGTGTTACGGCCCGTTCAAAGATTACTATTATACTGTACATCATACTAAACTTTGATGTTGTAGATAGGTGTACACATAGTAGGCCTATGTAGAAATAGCTTTTTTGTATGTTGAATTTGAAATAATAAAAACGCATGTGGGATAGTTCTGTCATCATTTAGTCACGCTCCAGTTGTTCCAAACCTGTATAACGTTACATTTTTTTGTTCTGCTGAACACAAAGGTAGAATACTAAATAATGATGGTATAATGGCTGCCGAGATCTGCTTGGTTACAACATTCTTCCAAATATCTTCCTTTGTGTTCAGCAGAACACAGAAATGTATACAGGTTTGGAAAAACTGGAGCGTGACTAAATGATGACAGAATTGTTGGTGTGAACTATCCCTTTAAGTAGACAGATTTCAAAAGTGTCGGTTGAGGGAGAGCTCAGCTGTGCGTGTAAAAGGTAAACATATGAGAGGCATATATTTTTTTAGCGGATTTGCCATTTTAATTTCTGTTAATTTCTGTTAATTTCTGTTATTTAATACATAATTTAAAGTTTATTTAAAATAATTTAATTTATTTTGCGGCCTCCTTTTTGAGAACCAGTACCGGTATTATGGGAGTAACAAGACATTCCTCCCCGCGTGAGGGCGCCGTTCAGCCTCAGTGTCAGTGATTACTGAACGATGACCGAGGACGCGACCATCCACAAAAGCAAGCGGATCTCAAATGGATCCTTAAGTCAAAATGGATCCGTTTGACAGCTCCGATTCCCTGGAAGGGCCATCAAAGGCTACGGCGACAGATACAGAGGTATCGGAGCCGTGGTCGCGCTTCTCTGCTTGGCTCGAGTGTGTGTGTGTCGTTACCTTCGACCTCGAGCTCGGACAAGCCATAGAGGTACACAAATGATGTGCATGCACCGCTAACATGTGTTTGTTTACTTATTATTGTTTATTAGGTACTCGCAAAACCACTTTACGAGACAAAATCTAATTGTGAAAGATGCTGAAACGTCCTGGTCGTAATATTACACCGTAAGCACAGCAACAGCAGGCAGCATTACTGTGTATCTGTAACATTCTTTATGTTGCCAACAGCTCGTTTACCCCTATGATGTCAAACTGACGGAAAAGGAGGTAAGGGCAATTTAATTCAAATAATGAATTAATTTATTTTCCAGTTACAGTATTATAAATGTATATAATGTGTTACAACAATTTTCAAAACACTAATTTAATTCTAAAATGCCCCTACAATCATTAATTGCCTACTTTCTTTTAGAAAACAAGCATTTGTTACTTATCCTTTCCTGACTCATACTCAGGTAATGTGCTGGCAAAGGCTGATGCTACTCCGTCCTATCATGATAAACAGCTGAAACATGAGCTTTACAGTTAAGTCACATGAGTTCATGTCTATCCCAGGATGCCTCGGGGATACTCAGTTCAGCTTCAGACTGCGGCAGTCGGTGGGCCGCAGTAGCTCTTGGTTTGGACAGGAGGATGCGTACAACAAGGATGCACCTGTGAGCCTGCAGGTTAGAAATATGCTTTATATATTAAGCAGCACAACCGTTTTCAACATTAATAATATTAATGTTTCTTTAGCACTAAATCAGAATATTAGGATGATTTCTGATGGATCATGTGACACTGAGGACTGGAGTAATGGCTGCTGTAACTTGGCTTTGCCATCACTGTAATAAATTACATTTTGCAATACAGTTATTTTAAATTGTTAATAATATTTAACAATATTACTCTATGTAAGCCACATGAAAGCCACACAATTTTAATAATTCAAATGCTTTGAATTGAGACATTTCCCAGCACCACCACTGATTAACATCTGCTTTGAACCAATAGATTCCAGAAATAAAGTGTGCATGTCAATTATTTTCCTGTCTTTCAGAAGGAGCATGCACATTTCCACGGGTATGTGTATTTCAGGCAAGTGAAAGATGCGTCTGTCAAAAGGGGCTACTTTCAGAAGGTGTGTAACTGAACTGAAAGATACACATGTTAGTTCTGGTTTTTCATCATGAGCTGTTGTGGTCTCTTTAGACTTTATGCTTTAATTGAATGTATACAATATGCAATGACTGTTATGTGAATGTTGTAAATAATTTAAGTTTTTCTATATCCCTAGTCTCTGGTGGTGGTGTCCAGACTGCCTTTTGTGAACCTGTTCCATTCGCTGCTGCAGGTCATTGCTCCTGAATACTTTGAAAAGCTGGAACCTTGTCTGGAGACCGGTGAGGCCACCTTGACTTATCTTTATATATAGGTTTGGGGTCAGTAAGATTTTTTAAAAATGAAATTGATACTTTTATTCAGCAAGGACTTTAATCAAAGGTGACAGTAAAAAAAAAAAGAATGTTACAAAACATATCCGTTTCAAATAAACGCTTTTCTTATGAACGTTCTATTAAAGAAGTGTATCATGGTTTTTCACAAAAAGTATTAAGCAGCACAACTGTTTTCAACATTGTTGATAATAAGAAATGTTTCTTGAGCACCAAAATCAGCATACTAGAATGATTTCTGAAGGATCATGTGACACTGAAGACTGGAGTAATGATGCTGAAAATTCAGCTTTGCCATCACAGGAATAAATTGCATGTTGCAATATATACAGTGAGGAAAATAAGTATTTGAACACCCTGCTATTTTGCAAGTTCTCCCACTTGGAAATCATGGAGGGGTCTGAAATTGTCATCGTAGGTGCATGTCCACTGTGAGAGACATAATCTAAAAAAAAAAGAAAATCCAGAAATCACAATGTATGATTTTTTAAACTATTTATTTGTATGATACAGCTGCAAATAAGTATTTGAACACTTGTCTATCAGCTAGAATTCTGACCCTCAAAGACCTGTTAGTCTCCACCTCCACTCCATTTGTTATCCTAAATTAGATGCACCTGTTTGAGGTCGTTAGCTGCATAAAGACACCTGTCCACCCCATACAATCAGTAAGAATACAACTACTAACATGGCCAAGACCAAAGAGCTGTCCAAAGACACTAGAGACAAAATTGTACACCTCCACAAGGCTGGAAAGGGCTACGGGGAAATTGCCAAGCAGCTTGTTGAAAAAAGGTCCTCTGTTGGAGCAATCATTAGAAAATGGAAGAAGCTAAACATGACTGTCAATCTCCCTCGGACTGGGGCTCCATGCAAGATCTCATCTCGTGGGGTCTCAATGATCCTAAGAAAGGTGAGAAATCAGCCCAGAACTACACAGGAGGAGCTGGTAAATGACCTGAAAAGAGCTGGGACCACCGTTTCCAAGGTTAATGTTGGTAATACACTAAGACGTCATGGTTTAAAATCATGCATGGCACGGAAGGTTCCCCTGCTTAAACCAGCACATGTCAAGGCCTGTCTTGAGTTTGCCAATGACCATTTGGATGATCCAAAGGAGTCATGGGAGAAAGTCATGTGGTCAGATGAGACCAAAATAGAACTTTTTGGTCATAATTCCACTAAAAGTGTTTGGAGGAAGAAGAATGATGAGTACCATCCCAAGAACACCATCCCTACTGTGAAGCATGGGGGTGGTAGCATCACTTTGGGGGTGTTTTTCTGCACATGGGACAGGGCGACTGCACTGAACCGAAGCACACAGCCAGGATAACCAAGGAGTGGCTCTGTAAGAAGCATATCAAGGTTCTGGTGCGGCCTAGCCAGTCTCCAGACCTAAACCAAATAGAGAATCTTTGGAGGGAGCTCAAACTCTCTGTTTCTCAGCGACAGGCCAGAAACCTGACTGATCTAGAGAAGATCTGTGTGGAGGAGTGGGCCAAAATCCCTCCTGCAGTGTGTGCAAACCTGGTGAAAAACTACAGTAAACGTTTGACCTCTGTAATTGCAAACAAAGGCTACTGTACCAAATATAACATTGATTTTCTCAGGTGTTCAAATACTTATTTGCAGCTGTATCATACAAATAAATAGTTACATTACATTGTGATTTCTGGATTTTTTTTATTTTTAGATTATGTCTCTCACAGTGGACATGCACCTACGATGACAATTTCAGACCCCTCCATGATTTCTAAGTGGGAGAACTTGCAAAATAGCAGGGTGTTCAAATACTTATTTTCCTCACTGTATAGAGGGTATGTGTTGATGTCACTTTCTCGCCGGAACATACCCCCTCAGCCGGACTGAGTGGCAAAACATCCTGCCACATGACTGGCTCTAATAGGGGAAACTGCGAAAACGGAAGTAAAACGAACTACCAGCTTCTTAAATTAAAGGCAGTTGGACTTAACAGTGTTCCTCACAACAAAGAACCAGTGGTCCATGGACATCAGGCTTTCATACATAAAGGAAAGCCTGTGAATGCATTATATGCTAGACAGCACTATAAATACAATATAGGTACAGTCACACAAATTTATTCAGACACCTTCAACATTTTCTCACATTGTCACATTCACTATAGTTTAGAAAATGGTAATAAAATATGACAAAAACTCAGAGTTAATGTCAGATAACTTTGATAGAAAGGTATGCAATGGATTATAATCAACCAATCAGTGGTCAGCTGTTAAATTAAAAGTACACAATTTGATCATAAATGGTCGCATTACCAATTAAAGAAAATACACTTAAGCAAAACATGGTCAGGTCAAAGTCTCTGAATAATTTTGGTCCCAGATTTGTATAAATTGTACTGGTAGTCCACTATAATATGTCCCAGTTTACTTTATTTTGCTATTCTCACACATAAATGTCCTACACCCACTAGTAAAAACAAGTATATCTGGTGTCTGAATTTTTGGTTTGATTGTAGATCTAAATCTGTATAATCACTTATATCATAATCTATCTATCAATCGTATGGAATACTGGGTTTGTCTAACATTATCCAAACATAGTAGAACACAAAACTCATCTAATGGTTGTTTTTTTAAATAAATGCTCACATAAAGTTTACAGTTAAGCAGAATATAAGATGGTTTATATTTAATTGATGAGTTGTCAATGCAATATATGACCTAGGGTATGGTTTTTACCCCAATATTCAACATATCCGAAACAAAATGGCATCTGCAAATCCACGTTTCACTGCCTGGATTCCAGTTCTATTTGCTTATCTTTTCTGTAGCTTTCGGCAGCCTGTAGGAATATAGCTCAGATTTCTTGTTGAATCTGTTTGTAAAGTCAATTGCACAAGTCTTTCCCATTTGTGTTTTATGTGGTTTTTCACTGCATTCAAACTGAACACCAATGCTGCCAGTGCCACTCAGTGGGTGTATCTACTATCTACTGTCACGTCATGGTCATACAGTCTATTAAAATAGAAAGCAGTTATTTTAAATTATTTTATTTCACCATATTACTGTTTTCCCTGTGTTTTGATCTCGTAAAAGTGTAAGAGACTTCTTTTAAAACTTTTGAATGGAGGTGTGTGTATAACGTAAAGATTGAAGGCACATGAAAACCACCCACAGATACAAACATACTCATACATTGCCTGGAATGTGAAACAGGTCTGAAATCCTTAATCATATTGGTTAATGTGTTTTAGTCTGTAATGAGATTGACCAATGGCCAGCACCAGTACCAGGGCAGACCCTCAACTTACCTGTGATGGGTGTGGTGATGCAGGTGAGAAAATGATGGATTGAAAAAAAATGTTAGTTGGTGTTTTGATGTCTTGTATAAATGATTTAGATAACAAACTCACCTCCATTCAACTTCTCAAATGCTGTGAATTTGCAGGTCAGAATTCCCTCAAAAGTTGAAACGTCAGAAGGAAGCCCTGTAAAACAGCCACAAACTGAGGTGCTTAACTCATTTCACTATGGCAATCATTCACATATGCAGGGCTCAACATAAAAAAAAATTCCCACTGGCCCCTGGGGCCAGTAGATCAGAGTTTTGCTGGTCCCTTCTATATTTTTATTGGCCCTGAAAGAAATATAAAGAAAACTTTTCCATAAAACTGTATGTATTGTATACATTAGGATTAATCAATACAGCAAATGGAGTACATGAATTAAGAGCTAGAGAGCCCCTGGAGACATGCAAAAATAACCAAATTGTAATTGTAACTATGAATTTTTTTATTGCAGTGTATATATATATTTTTGTCCAACCAACAGTCGTATCCAATTATGCGTGACATAGGTGTTTTGAATCACGCTTCGGATCGTTCGACTCGAAACATCTGCGCTTCGGATCGCGCAAAGCTTCGGAACTACAGTTTTGCGTCAGCCATCCCTGACGTGCACATGAAACCGAAAGTATAATTTACTCGTCTCGTCTCGGTCTGTTTCGGAGCGCGCGCGCTGCCTTGGGAATGACACCCAAATTCACTGATGACACAAGTCAAGCACTCGCACTTTGGATCTATCAATTATGAGCAAAGTTACAGTGATATATTAGCTAGCTAGTTGAGTAACTTACCTTCGACATGCTACATCGGTGAGGTACTGAGAGCCAACGTCTTCGCCATTCTTCTTGAGAAGAGCGACCGTTCTCTCGTAGGCAGTAAAGGGGAGCTCACTCTTCACGATATGGTAAGCAGTGTTTATTAAAGGTCCCGTTCTTCGTGTTTTTTTGAAGCTTTGATTGTGTTTACAGTGTGCAATATAACATGTGCTCATGTTTCGCGTGTAAAAAAAAACAGTATTTTTAACACAATTTACTTATCTGTACACCGCTGTTTTCACTGTCCTAAAAACGGGCTGATGAGTTCCTTTATTCTATGAAGTCCCTCCTTCAGAAATACGTAACGAGTTCTGATTGTGCCAGCGGTTCCCGTGTTGGGATTCAACAGCAGCTTAGCGCACGTGGAAAGGTCACGCCTCTTAACGGGAGATGTATGCGCTTAATGATCTCTACAGCGTCCCTGGGAAAGCCAAACAAAGGTGATTTAACAGCAACATTACACACTAACTAAAGTTGGAACAATGGGATCACGAAGAACGGGACCTTTAACTTCACCATACGCTGGATTGTGTCGTTGTTGGCTCGTTGATTCCAGTAATGAAGTGGCCCAGCTGATGGGTTGTCCGCCACCCGCTTTGCCAACACACACTGGAAATGTTGGCGGCTTTTTTCGTGGGCATCTAAAGCCTGTTTTCTGTAGTTTTGTGTTCCCTTGTAAAATGACCCGGCCTGGTCGGCTTTTGTTGGAAATTGTCGGCAAACTAAACAGTACATGCCCTCGTCGCCTTTATCTACCCAAGTGTACTGTGTTTTCAATGACACAAGGAATGTTCTCTTTCTCTTATCAGCCTCGTAGTTCTTTGCCATTTTAATACGTAATAAAAATTATTGAAGTAACATTGACACTCTTCGCACCACTGGGTATGACGTTTGTTTTGCCTTTGCGGATGGCCAATCGGGCCAGTGACTGGCCATTCAACTAGCCCGACATACTCTTTTACTGGCCCCGGGCCATCGGGCCATTGCTTATGTCGAGCCCTGACATATGCTTGTTTTTTTTTTACATATGGTTAATATGTGGTTGCATTTTTGCAGAATTTGCTCCCTGCCCCCACGGTTCTTCCATCAGTTCACGAGCTGGATCTTTTTAAGTGAGTATTACGTGTTCTGTAATTGCTAAACCATCTGTTGATTTTACAGCCATCACTAATAGCTGCCCTAATTGACCTTCATCTAATCAGATGTTTCCAGTCAGTCCTGATTCACGTGCAGATGCTCTGGGAGCTCATGTTGCTAGGAGAGCCCATGGTTGTTATGGCACCCTCTCCAACCGTTTCCTCGGAGACTGTGCTGGCCCTGGTCAGGTATGGACATTGCGTTCTCAAAGCTTTCCTTCCAGAAGTGCATACACAAGTTATTTTGAGGAACTAATAGTGACAATAGGTCTTTTTTTCTTGTAGAGTTTATGCAGAATTTTATCCATAAAACACAAAATCCAAGAAGATTCTGTCAGGCGCTTCATATATAGAACCTTTTAGGGGTTCTGATCATTTTATGGATTTAGTTTTAATGAATTAATTTAGTTTGAATGCATTTTTTTAATTTCAAGTACATTATATGAATTAAACAGCTCATAAACATATATTATCACTAGAAAAAATGAGAAAGTATTATGCAATCATTTAAGACATTTCTCCTTATATAAAACCTTTTTGGCATAGAGTTCTTTAAAATTGAGACAAGAATCCTAGGGTTCTATATAGAACTCCACTGAACATTTATTTTAACATTTATACTAACTGTAATATGCAATCACTTTCCATTGCACTTTTACACTTTCTTTCGGATAGCTCTGTCCATAATTTATTGCACTACCTTAATCCACTGCTACATTCCTCATATTAGCCTAACATATTATTGTATACCTCTATCTGTAAAATTCTGTTTTAAGTAATAGCCATCTGTATATTATATTCCTAGTACATATTCACCTGTAAATTCAGTTATGTTTATAGTAATAACCATCTCTCTATATATACATATTTATATATATTCAGTACATATCCATGTCCTGCACTTACGCAACCACTGTATATCCTGCACTTGCTGCTATTGCACTTCTGGTTAGACCTAAACTGCATTTTCGTTGCCTTGTACTTGTACTTGTGTAATGACAATAAAGTTGAATCTAATCTAATCTAATTAAGATTACATTACAGCAACAACTCCAAGCCACACTATTTCATAATTTGATGTTTATTTAACATTGCTGGGGTTTTTTATTGTAAAACTATGAGCTTTTTAAATGCATATTTTCTTCTCAATGTTAATTAAATAAGATTATATAAAAGTCTGTTTCTTTTTTTCTTTTCTTTTTTATCAGTCTTCAACAATAAAAAATTGTTAGGCCAAAAGGTAGTTTTTTTTAAAAAATAAATATTTTATGCTTTTTCTTTTTAGCTCCATCACGCCACTGCGCTACTGTGGTGATTACCGACCATACTTCACCATTCATGACAGTGAATTTAAGGAGTACACCACCAGGACTCAGGCTCCGTAAGCAAAAACACACACTCTACGTTAAAGTCCGTCTTCACCCAGAAACGAAAATTCTTTAATGGTTTACTCTAGAGCTGCATGATTAATTGTTAAAAGATCTTAATCACGATTCAGACACCCACGCAATCTTATTCCTGAACGACAACCATTTGTCTATGTCTAAACCTTTGACAAGTATGATCACAGCGAACATTCAAATCTGCGTTCACACTGTTGCTGATCTAGAGAGAGCTGTTGACATGATGAGATCAGCTTCACAGTCTTTTCAGCCACTCATTATTTCTGTTACAATAATTCAAATTATCACAGAAGAACTGGGATAAATGTTTATATTTTGGAAAGAAAGACTAATGTCTACGGTAGCGATCAGCAGCCATATCACCCTATAGCCCAAGACTGGTTTTCCCCTGAAGCTAAGCAGGGCTGAGCCTGGTTAGTAGTTGGATGGGAGACCAACTGAAAAAACTAGGTTGCTGCTGGTAGAGGTGTTAGTGAGGCCAGCAGGGGGTGCTCTCCCAGTGGTCTGTGTTTGTCCTAACACCCCAGTATTGTGATGGGGACACGATACTGTAACAAGCACTGTCCCCTCGGATGAGATGTTAAACCGAGGAACCTGACTCTCTGTGGTCATTAAAAATCCCAGGATGTCCTTTGATAAAGAGTAGGGGTGTAACCCCGGCATCCTGGCCAAATTTGCCCATTGGTCCCTGTCCATCATGGCCTCCTATTCATCCTCATACATATATATATATATATATATATGCATGCATGCATGCATACAGGGAGTGCAGAATTATTAGGCAAATGAGTATTTTGACCACATCATCCTCGTTATGCATGTTGTCTTACTCCAAGCTGTATAGGCTGGAAAGCCTACTACCAATTAAGCATATTAGGTGATGTGCATCTCTGTAATGAGAAGGGGTGTGGTCTAATGACATCAACACCCTATATCAGGTGTGCATAATTATTAGGCAACTTCCTTTCCTTTGGCAAAATGGGTCAAAAGAAGGACTTGACAGGCTCAGAAAAGTCAAAAATAGTGAGATATATTGCAGAGGGATGCAGCAGTCTTAAAATAGCCAAGCTTCTGAAGCGTGATCATCGAACAATCAAGCGTTTCATTCAAAATAGTCAACAGGGTCGCAAGAAGCGTGTGGAAAAACCAAGGCGCAAAATAACTGCCCGTGAACTGAGAAAAGTCAAGCGTGCAGCTGCCAAGATGCCACTTGCCACCAGTTTGGCCATATTTCAGAGCTGCAACATCACTGGAGTGCCCAAAAGCACAAGGTGTGCAATACTCAGAGACATGGCCAAGGTAAGAAAGGCAGAAAGTCGACCACCACTGAACAAGACACACAAGCTGAAACGTCAAGACTGGGCCAAGAAATATCTCAAGACTGATTTTTCTAAGGTTTTATGGACTGATGAAATGAGAGTGAGTCTTGATGGGCCAGATGGATGGGCCCGTGGCTGGATTGGTAAAGGGCAGAGAGCTCCAGTCCGACTCAGACGCCAGCAAGGTGGAGGTGGAGTACTGGTTTGGGCTGGTATCATCAAAGATGAGCTTGTGGGGCCTTTTCGGGTTGAGGATGGAGTCAAGCTCAACTCCCAGTCCTACTGCCAGTTTCTGGAAGACACCTTCTTCAAGCAAGAAGAAGTCTGCATCCTTCAAGAAAAACATGATTTTCATGCAGGATAGGCTTGCTACGATAGTCGGTGTTGCCGGTGTTACCGGTGTCCAGACTCAACACCGGTTACATCACTTGCCCACCGTGGCACCGCCCACCGTCTTTTTGATTTTTTTATAGTAATAAAATAATTTAGTTCAGTTAGAGAACAGACAATACAAATAAAAACTGAACGTATCTGCTTAATAAAGCAGGATCCGACCGTGAGTCTCGGCAGCAGCAGGAGTCATTCATCAGATTTAAGAGTGAGGAGCAGACTGAGATGATCGCGGAAGATTTGGTTTCAAAGCGAAACGTAAAAGCGCCTATTTAAGGGAGTTTGTCATTTGTTTTGTTGTTGTGTTTTTCATTAAAAATAATAGGCTAATGAACCCACAATTCAAGCAACCCGCAGCCGAATTGGCGCTAATTCAAAACTGAAAGTAAAATGTGCACGGCCGCACAGAGCGCGCATTGTTTACTTTCGCCTGGCTCCGCGCATTTATTTTTTGCCGCGTGCACCCTCGCGCTCGTGCGGGCGCGTCGAGTATAAACAAGGGGACGAACTGTCATTCATTCATGGTGTGCATCTCAATCATAGACTGATCAATGCCTGATCAGTGCCCTGACTACTGAACTAGGGAACTGATTGAGACGCACCCATGGCCTCACAGAGCGCGCATTTACAGACGAGCTGTCATTCACGGTGTGCGCGCACTGGCGCGTTTTCAGTTCAGAGCGGTAGTGTGCATGTTACTTTAGATTTAAAAGCCTCCGCCGGTGATACCGGTATTACCGGTGTTGTCACACATCAATTAACCGGTGGGAAAATTTCCTCACCGTCACATCCCTAATGCAGGACAATGCTCCATCACACGCAAGTACTCCACAGCGTGGCTGGCAAGAAAGGGTATAAAAGAAGAAAATCTAATGATATGGCCTCCTTGTTCACCTGATCTGAACCCCATTGAGAACCTGTGGTCCATCATCAAATGTGCGATTTACAAGGAGGGAAAACGGTACACCTCTCTGAACAGTGTCTGGGAGGCTGTGGTTGCTGCTGCACGCAATGTTGATGGTGAACAGATCAAAACACTGACAGAATCCATGGATGGCAGGCTTTTGAGTGTCCTTGCAAAGAAAGGTGGCTATATTGGTCACTGATTTGTTTTTGTTTGGTTTTTGAATGTCAGAAATGTATATTTGTGAATGTTGAGATGTTATATTGGTTTCACTGGTAAAAATAAATAATTGAAATGGGTATAAATTAGTTTTTTGTTAAGTTGCCTAATAATTATGCACAGTAATAGTCACCTGCACACACAGATATCCCCCTAAAATAGCTAAAACTAAAAACCACTTCCAAAAATATTCAGCTTTGATATTAATGAGTTTTTTGTGTTCATTGACAACATGGTTGTTGTTTAATTATTAATGTTGTAAAATTAATCCTCAAAAATACAACTTGCCTAATAATTCTGCACTCCCTGTACATACATACATACATACATACATACATACATACATACATACATACATACATATATATATATATATATATATATATATACATACATACATACATACATATATATATACATATACATTTATATACATACATACATACAATTTATATATATATATATATATATGTGTGTGTATATGATTGGCTTCATCACTCTGTCTCCCCTCCATCAATCAGATGTTGTGTGGTGGGCGTTCTGGCGCAATATGGCTGCCGTCGCATCATCTAGGTGGATGCTGCACATTGGTGGTGGTTGTGGAGAATTCCCCCCTTCTATATGTAAAAAGCTTTGAGTGCCTAGAAAAGCGCTATATAAAAATGTAACAAATTATTATTATTATCAAAATGGAGAAAATCACATTTTGAAAGAAACTTGACACCTCAAATAAAGATTGGATCAATTACATTGTTACACCAGTAGGTGGCAACAAGTGACAGTTAAAAATGTATTTGACATTGAATTATTCATTCAGTAGTTTAATTGTTAACAGTTTAAAAGCAGATTCATCCAGTAATGAAACAAGTGAAGCCTTCATGAGCGAGTCATTGAATCATTAATTCAAACCAAATTAATTGAAGTTAAAGGTCCCATTCTTCGTGATCCCATTGTTCAAACTTTAGTTAGTGTGTAATGTTGCTGTTAGAGCATAAATAATACCTGTAAAATTATAAAGCTCAAAGTTCAATGCCAAGCGAGATATTTTATTTAACAGAAGTTCCCTTTCAAAGCCTACATCGAACGGCTGGCTTGGACTACATCCTGGTACTTCCTTCATTAATGACGTCAGTAGAACAGTAGAACAGACTAACCTCCGCCCACAAGAATACGTGAAAAAGGGGGCGTGTTCTTGTTGCTGGACCACGTGGAGAAGAGGACGGTCGTGTGGAGAAAAGGAATTGTTGCGTTTGAGTGTGTTTGTCGCCATGTCGTCGAGACGCTGTTATTTTCATCCCGGAGTCAAATCACCTTTGTTTGGCTTTCCCAGCGACGCTGTAGAGATCATTAAGCGCATATATCTCCCGTTAAGAGGCGTGACCTTTCCACGTGCGCTAAGCTGCTGTCGAATCACAACAGAGGAAGCGTGCCACGTTCGCTAAGCTGCGGTCAAATCACAACACAGGAACCGCTGGCACAATCAGAACTCGTTACGTATTTCTGAAGGAGGGACATAGAACAAGGAACTCATCAGCCCGTTTTTAGGACATTGTAAACAGCAGTATACAGATAAGTAAATTGTTTGAAAAATACTGTGTTTTTTTACACGCGAAACATGAACACATGTTATATTGCACACTGTAAACACAATCAAAGCTTCAAAAAAACTTGAAGAACGGGACCTTTAAATAGACTGCTGCAATTAACATTTTGTCAGAACCTCTAGTAAATTACATGATATTTTGTTTAGTGGTCTGTTCAGAATCGTCGGAGAATCGAGAAATGTGATTCTCAATTTATTTAGATGTGAGCTACCCATGTAAAAAACATAATTTTCAGGTCAGGAAGTAATTCTTCAGGTCTATTTTCTGCTTTCAGGCCCAATGTGATACTGGGTGTCACAAACCCTTTCTTCATAAAGACCTTTCAGTGCTGGCCACACATTATTCGCCTTGGAGACCTTAAGATGTCTGGTAAATAATGCTCCATTTTAGGCTCCTCTGAGAGCCCTTTTGATTGCGTATGATTTCGGCATATTGCACATGAGAGAGGTTTGACAATAGTTTTTCTGCAGGTGATTTACCAAAGCAAGTGAAAATCAAGAAACTAGCCAAGTTAAAAACACTGGATTCTAAAACAGGTACACATCTTATGTGCTGAATAACACTTTGGTAAATGTGTGTGTGTGTATTTATTTATTTTTAAATAAATATATTTTTTATCTTGCCATAAAGGTATATACACAGCATACAAAGCCTTCTTACACAAAGACAAAGCTCTCATCAAACGACTCTTAAAGGTAGGCTACTGATGTCAGTTCATGAAAAATGTAATATTTAAAATTAAAGCTAAAAATATATGTATATGACTCACTTTGGTTTTTAATCGTTCTTTCAGGGTATCCAGAAGAAAAAGCCGTCAGAGGTGCAGAGCGCCATTTTGAGGCGGTATCTGTTGGAGCAGACACAGAGTTTCATTCTTCCGCTGGTGAAGTTCTTTTGCACCTTTGTTCAGAGCTTTTATTTCACCTTTTCAGTTTTCATTTGAGTTTCACACCCATTCTTATCTTTAGGAAAGGTATTTGGAAAGCCTCATGCCACCGCAGAGGTCTATGTCTCCATGGAAGGTTGGTTCAAGATGATGTAGATCAGATTTAGAAGACGTACACTATATAAGGCATTTAAAATGATTACGTTGGACCTCAACAGTTATGTTGTGTTTATGTCTCAGACACCTCCTCAGATCCGGGCCTTCAGTCAGGACGAGTTCATGAAGACCCTGGAGCAAGCAGGGTCGCAACTAACACTGAAAGGAGATTGGACGGGCCTGTACAGGTAACACACCAGGGTTGCATTTCCAAAAGCATCTTAAGCCTAATGGCACCAGTAATCTGTACGTTCTACTTACGGCTTACGATCATTTAGAGAAACGCAGCCCAGGACATTTGGGAACTAATGACTGAAAGTTGCTGTTAATTATGCATATCATTTAATAATTGTTTATATGTCTTTCAGGCGTTTCTTCCGTTCGCCAAATTTTGATGGCTGGTATCGGCTCAGGCAAAGAGAGATGACTCAAAAAGTGGAATGTCTTCATTTAGAGGCCATCTGTGCGGCTGTGAGTATGATATTTGATTTGGATTCAGTCTCTTCTCAATCCATTATACTTCTTAAATCTTTATTATTATCACTTCAGAGTGTGTGCGCAAATAAAGAATGTTTTAAAGGACTTGCTCACCCAAAAATGATAATCCAACCATCAAGTTGTTCCAAACTCGTTTGAACTTTTCTTCTGTTTAACACAAAAAGAGAAATTCTGAGGAATTGAACTGGTCGCTCTGTTCCATGCAATTAGACAATGTAAACTGAGACTTTGAAGCTTCAAAAATGATACAAACCACAATAAAATGAATCATAGGAGTATAGTAACAGTAGTCTATTTAACTAACACTGCCATTCAAAAGTTTGTGGGCAGTTTAAAAAAGAAAAAAAAGAAATGAATGCTTGGATTCAGCAAGGTTGCATTAAATTGATCAGATTGACAATGAAGACATTTGTTACGATTTCTATTTCAAATAAATGCTGTTTTTTTGACATTTCTATTCATCAAAGAATCACAACTGTTTTCAACATTGATAATAAGAAATTGAGCACCTAATCAGCATATTAGAATGATTTCTGAAGGATCATGTGACACTGAAGACTTTGCCATCACAGGAATAAAATATATTAAAATAGAAAACACATTATAATAATATATCATAATATTCATGTTTTACTATATTTTTGTTTTAAATAAATGCAGCCTTAGTGAACATTTAAGGAACTTTTTTCAAATGCATTAAAAAACAAACGTTTGAACAGTAGTGTATGTGCTAGTCTTTTTGAATCTATATGATCACATTTAGTGAGGAACAGGCTGACATTTAAGCTGGTATTAACAAAATCTTCTCAACCAGATTCGTGAACGAGATTCATTCCATCAGGTTTAAAAATGGATCAACCGATTATTAAAAAGAACCGATTATACAGTACATTGAGAGCAGGATGTCAAGATTTTCAGTAAACAACGACCTAAATTTCAGTCTTTTGAGTTGCATGGAAAAGCGCGACCAGTACAATTCTTCAAAATCCTTCTTTTGTGTTCCACAGAAGAAAGAAAATGCTACAAGTTCAGAACAACATGAGGGTGAGTAAAGAATAACGCTCATTTTCATTAATAAATTACTCCTTTAATGGGTCTACATTTAATTTGTTTGATTCTGGCTTTGTTTTCATTAATTCAGGATCTGCTGACGTGGACCAAAGACAAATCGGAGGTAGAGATTGTTGACCTCATCCTGAAGTTGCGGGAGAAACTGGTAAGTAAAACTTAAACAAAGGCTGCCTTGGGGCTAAAAGTGGATTTTTTTTTGGGCCCAATCGTACACCCGGCGCAATGTGACGCAAGTGTTTTTTGCTAGTTTAAGCCAGACGCAGTTATCATTTTCACGTCCAGCGCCATGGTGTTTAAATAGCAAATGCACTCACGCCCATCTGTTCACCCATGGGCATGCTGGTCTGAAAACCAGTGTGTTCAGGCACATTGTTGCTGCATTGCTATTTTAAAGGGTTAGTTCACCCAAAAATGAAAATTCTGTCATTAATTACTTACCCTCATGTCGTTCGACACCCGTAAGACCTCAGTTCATCTTCGGAACACAAATGAAGATATTTTTGTTGAAATCCGATGGCTCAGAAAGGCCTCCATTGGCAGTCATGTAACTTGCACTCACAAGACCCATAAAAGGTACTAAAGACGTCGTTACAAAGTCCATCTCACTACAGTGGCTCTACAATAATTTTATGAAGCAACGACAATAGTTTTTGTGCGCCAAAAAAAAATCTAAATAACGACTTTATTCAACATGTCCTTGTTTTCCGTTTGTGCCTCTGCCGTGAACTCACGAAGCCCCATGACACATGTGCGAGAATATGACAGAGCGCCGGCGGTAGGGGATCCATGAAATGAGCACTACGCCAAGACCTAAAGCACGATCAATGTAGAATTCAACAGCTTAGATACGGCGCGTCTTCCTCTGCTTGTAAACAAAGCTCCTCTCTTCCGTGTCATGTGTCAGAACGCCGGCTCTATTCTCGCGCATGCGTCGTGGTGCTTCGTGAGTTCACGGCAGAGGACCAAACGGAAAACAAGGACATGTTGAATAAAGTCGTTATTTAGATTTTTTTTTTTGCGCACAAAAACTATTGTCGTCGCTTTATAAAATTATTGTAGAACCACTGTAGTGAGATGGACTTTGTAACGACATCTTTAGTACCTTTTATGGGTCTTTTACATGATGGGTGAGTGCAAATTACATGGACCCACTTTATATTAGGTGGCCTTAACTACTATGTACTAACATTTTAATTAATAATTTGATACAATGAACTTATTGTGTACATACATGTTTTTACATTGTACTCACATTTAAAAAAAATACCTGCATGTAATAACATCTGTAATTAATTTCTGTAGTTACATTTGTAATTACACAGTTGACACTTCCCTTACACCTAACCCTACCCTTAAACTTACCCATACCACCACACCTGTCCCTAACCCTACCTGTATCCCACCTCAATATCAGCAAAAGTGTTTTGCAATACAATTTGAACACAGTAAGTACATTGTACTTATTTTTTGATGTAAGTACATAGTACTTAAGGCCACCTAATATAAAGTGGGGCCAGTTACATTCCAATGGAGGCCTTTCTGAGCCATTGGATTTCAACAAAAATATCTTAATTTGTGTTCCGAAGATGAACGGAGGTCTTACGGGTGTCGAACGACATGAGGGTAAGTAATTAAGGACAGAATTTTCATTTTTGGGTGAACTAACCCTTTAGCGCAACTGAAAACGACTGCACCATTGACCAACAAAAACCTGGGGCCAGATTCACGAAAATCTTCATTAGAAAGAAGTTAAGAAAATTCTTAAGATAAATTCTAAGAAGTTCGTAAGAATGTCCCTTTCTTGAATTCTTGAAAAATTCTTAAGAAGTTCTCAAATATTTTCATAAGAACATCTTAATTTTTTACTTAGAAAAATTTACTTTAGAAAATAAAAGGTGTTATATGGTGTTATTTTATTGAAAGGTATTACTAAACACTCGCTGAATGAAAAACACCTCAAAGCTCGGCGTTTTGTGATTCCTGCAGATTACCGTAGATATCATAATAAGTGTGCAGACTATTTTCGTCGTGACTGGCTTGATGGGAGTAAATCACTCAATGTCGTGTTTTTAATGTGCTGTGTCTGTAAAATCGTTATTGGATAAGAGCCTAGCCGTTTATCAAGAACGCTGCTCGGGTACCAAAGATTGGCCGTTAGATCGACACAAGACAAATCATATCTCAGAGACGTCAGAGGCCACGGCAGAAGGACTAGTTGAGGTAAGGCTACTCTCGCCAGGGTTAACGAGCACTGAACACCCGCTGATCGCCTGGATCTCACAACTCCGAAAACGGCAGATAAAATTGTAAAATAGGCGCTCTCTTTATAAATAAACCACAGATTTAATCTTTAAATAAGTACATGAAAAAGCCTGAAAAAGTCTTAAAACTACAATTTGTGACACATTAACATTAGATTAGATTAGATTAGATTAGATTAGATTCAACTTTATTGTCATTACACAAGTACAAGTACAAGGCAACGAAATGCAGTTTAGGTCTAACCAGAAGTGCAATAGCAGCAAGTGCAGGATATACAATGGTTGCGTAAGTGCAGGACATGGATATGTACTGAATATATATAAATATGTATAAATAGAGAGATGGTTATTACTATAAACAGAACTGAATTTACAGGTGAATATGTACAGTGAATATAATATACAGATGGCTATTACTATAAACAGAATTTACAGGTGAATATGTACTATGAATATAATATACAGATGGCTATTACTTTAAACAGAATTTTACAGATGGAGGTATACAATAATATGTTAGGCTAAAATGAGGAATATAGCAGTGGATTAAGGTAGTGCAATAAATTATGGACAGAGCTATCCGAAAGAAAGTGTAAAAGTGCAGTGGAAAGTGGTTGCATATTACAGTTAGAAGTACGGTGCAAAATGCAAATGTAAACAGTGGTACTATAAATACAGTCGGCAGTGCAAATGAGCATAATCCAGTTAAGATATGGTAGTGCAAAATGCATAAGTAGACAGTTGTTACTGTAATAAACAGTCGGTAGTGCAAATATCAAAGTGAAGGCAGATGTGAGGTAGGAGAGTTAGCAGTTTATGAGGGAGGTGGATCAACGGGGGTTCGAGTTCAGTAAAGAGACAGCTCTGGGGAAAAAACTGTTCTTAAGTCTGCTGGTCCTGGTCCGGAGGATCCTGAAACGCCTGCCGGAGGGCAGGAGAGAAAACAGTCTGTGGGCCGGGTGGGAGGAGTTTTTCATCTGGATGTGCTCGGTGGCAGGTAGTGGTGTCCCTGTGATGCGCTGGGCAGTTTTCACCACCCGCTGCAGTGCCTTGCGCTCCGCAACAGAGCAGCTCCCATACCATACTGCCACACGGTTGGTCAGGATGCTTTCTATTGCACAGCGATAGTAGTTCACCAGGATAGCCGAAGAGAGCTGATTCTTCCTCAGTGTCCTCAGGAAGAAGAGGCGCTGGTGAGCCTTCTTGACCAGGCTGGCGGTGTTGGTCGTCCACGACATGTCCGCCGAGATGTGGATCCCCAGGAACTTGAAACTGGAGATACGCTCAACGGCCATTCCATTGATGTGGATGGTGTCGTGTGTGCCTCTTGACTCTTTCCTGAAGTCCACAATGAGCTCCTTCGTTTTGGTGGTGTTGAGGAGCAGGTTATTTTCAGTGCACCATGTGGCCAGGTGCTGGACTTGGTTGGGATGACAGTGTTGAATGCTGAGCTGAAGTCAACAAACAGCATGCGTGCATAAGTGTTCTTATGGTCCAGAGTGTGTTGAGAGTATGGTCCAGTATAATTGGTATTTAAGATGGGTTGGAGGTTATCCTAACTTTGAGAAGTTATTTACAATGATTTTAAAGAACATTATTTTCGTGAATATGAATACTTCTTAAATTTTATCTTAAGAACAATCATAAGAAAAAAGATAAAAACATTCTTAAGAAAAGTTTTTGGGAATACAAAATATTCTTATATTTTTTCTTAAGTTAGAAATTGGCAGTTAAGAATAATTTCATTCTTAAGAATGTTTTGTGAATCTGGCCCCTGGTCTAAAGTCAATAGCACAGTATATTTTTGTGTTATTTAAAGGGCCCGATAGTAATATGTGTCTATAGGCGGGTCCACAGCGCATACACTCTGTTTATTACACACACAGGGACACGCAGAAGCACACAAACATGTCAAATATACAAAAAAATGAAAGGATTCCACTCTGCAGAAGCATTTAGTCTTTCCACTTGCAAATTTTGGCATGTAAATAGCGAATCCCCCATGGTGCCAGCGCAACTGGCTTTTAAAGGGAACGGGAGATGAGACTCTTGATTGGTTTATTGCACGTTACGCACAAAACACACCCATGACTCATTAAGAGACTAGGTACAACCCTTTTAGACCATTTTCCTTCATTAAACTAGCAAAGGTGCACCTGCGCCATGTGCTTCAGACCATGCGCTCCAATCGTTAAATAGGGCCCTGTGTGTTTTACATTAAGCTATTTTTTTTTTTTTTGTGTGTGTTTACATGAAGCTTTTCTCTTCATTTATATGTCCTACACAGATGAGAGCTAGAAAACACCAGCTTCCAGTGAAAGAAGAACTTCTGGAGAGATTAGAGAAATCCATCCAGACCATCATCAGTTCCTTGCCAGAGGATCTACAGACAGTATTACACAGACAATGACAATCAGACCCATGTGAACATTGACCAGCAGATCCACTGACATACACAGACTCTCTGTCTGGAATATACCAGCCGTATATGAACCCATGACACCTGCACAGGTGTCAACCAACCTTTCTTCTTCTGGTAAACCCATACACTACCACTACGAGGCCTTTCATTTTGGATGTACAGTACTGAATAGAAACAACAGCTATTACTATACAAGGTTCTAGATTACACAAGAAGAACACAGAAAACATTGATTCTTAAAATTTTTGTAATTTTAAGCCCTCAGCTAGGCTTCATATTTGAGATCTGCTAAATTGCAGACATCTGCTAAACCAAGTATTTAAAGCCTGCAGTCATTAAGCACTGCATGAACATTTATTTTATAAATCAACATTTAGTCAAATTAGATGAATAAAAAGGATGAACAAATTGACTCTTAATTAGCATATTAAGCATTTATTTAGCATATGCAGTCAATGATGTTCATATGAATGATGTTCATTTATTATTTATTAAATATCAATGCTTTTTTTCTAGTGATAGTGTTAGTTATTACTTGGGGACATTGTGGAGCACTGTAGTAAACCTGACAGCGTCATTTGGCCATTTTTTTTATTATTTTTATATTAGAAGCTCTTTATCTTGGCAATTTTATGACAATTTAGATTTGATCTCAATCAGGGCTGTATTAACAGACTCTGGATTAAGACTAATCTAAAACTAGACTGATTTTAATTGATAATCATTATTGAGCATATAGTATAGTCCAGGATTTATGAATGAGCAGTGAAACTTGGTCACATGAGCGAATTAGTTTGTGTTTCATAATAAATTTTGTGATTTGGAGATGGTCAAGTCATTAAATACAATACTATATTGTGTGTGTGTGTATATGTGTGTATATATATATATATATATATATATATATATATATATATATATATATATATATATATATATAAAATATTGTTTGCCAGTCACAAATGTTCCTTTTTTATACAACCTGAGCCTTGTTTGGTTGTTCTACTGCACTTTCTGTTCACAATTTTGAACCTCACTGCACTTTTATTTGAATTTGTTTTGTGTAGGTGTATATTCTTTGATTGTTTGATTTAGGTTTCTTTTTATTTATTCAAATTGATGAACGTTTAATTTGAAAGTTTGCCACTTTTCCAATATTATAAAATGTTTGTTTGAAAGAGCCATTTTTTATGTTTGGGAATGTATTATTAAAGTCTATGTTTGAACTGACCAGCAGTAAGAGTTTGGATGTAATGACAGGTGTTTGATTATTTTTATTTCAGTTGTATGCTTGTATGTTTCTCAGTCCTAGAGTTGGAGGACCTCTAAATACTAATGTAATGCATCTAATACAACTCATCTTCTCATCAGTAGAGTGCTAATAAACTGAATATTTTTTTCCTCAATGGGGACACGTACAAAATGAGCAGTTGGGAAACACTGGCTGAATTCAAATAGCATACTATTAGTATTTCTGTCATATTTTTAAATGGCAAAAATGGTAAGGTATTTCTTAAATGATGCAAGGAGCACCTGTTTTTAATGAGTCTTCACATTGATTACTTTATTTTTTAATGATATTACAAGCTGAGGAAACATGATTGTATTGTGTGACTGAAAATGTAACAATAAAAAATGTATCAAACGTATTTATATATTGTGTTTATACACTAATATAAAATGCTGAAGAGATCAAAATTGTTTATTGGTTTGGTCAAAGATTGAAAATATACATTTATCTGACTGATAAAATTTATTTAGAAGACTGTGAAGACACTGAAAATGATCTGTAATATGTTTTCACAAAAAAGCATAATATATATCCAGCTTATATTAAGAGGTAATTGTGTATTCAGCATACGTCCTAGACTATGGCAGAAAAAATAGAACCAACCAAAACCGCTATGTATTTGCAAACTCAAAACAGCTAATGATTTTTATTTATAAAGAAATACTCATTAGAACCCATGGAATTAGTTTTATGTTAAATATATGCATGGAGTTCACCATGACGAAATATGAAAAGTGCAAGGCATTACTTGCTAGTTTCCCTCTTAGAAGTCTTGGAGCTTACAATGTCATTGTAAAGTCCATTTGAGAGTGTCTTTGGCATAACCCATTCTTTAGATGTTAACCTTTCATCCAAATAGTGTTACATTAGGTCTCCAGTTATTATGCAAAATCAATAACAATATTTTGCTGCAACCAACTCTGTTGATTATACAGATTGAAGACAGCATAAATCCAATATTATGTTGCACAGGAGGGAAGTATTGGATGATGGACGATACATTATCCAATACTGGACTCAAACCATTTTCATAAAGTGTTTAGTATCCTTTCATGCAATAGTTGGGGTATATATTTCATTATTGGAAACATATCAACATTGTTGCTCCTAGTACTTTGGTACTTTCTCACACTGCATACAAAAAAGTGGTCAATAAAAATAAACAAATATCTCCACACAGTAGAACCATAATGTCTTTCTTCTCAACTCGTTTTAATCATCTCATCCCCGTCATCCACCAATTGTGTGGCTGCTGCTTCAGCACGGCTTGTTTCTCTTGAGGACTAAAGTGCAAAATGGTCAAAATGGCTGTGAGCGTCTGCTGGCGCCCCCTGGTGTCATGAAGTGTGAGAAACCTATATATGACGTTCTTGAGGTACTCAAGGTTGGCCCCATCTCTTCCCTGGTCCCGAATATGCTTGTCCAGCTGGCACCGTAGCTCAGCAATCTCTTCTTCATGTCTCTCCCCCTTTGCAATCAGCTTTCCTTGTAGCTGGTGCAACTCTTCCTCTAGACGATGCTTTTGTTTGCGCAAGGCGGTCACTTCCACCTCTTTGCGTGCCAGCTGTTCGGCATAGAGCAATAAAGTTGGCTCGTTGGGCCCAGCTAGTTTTAGAGCTTGAGCGATAATGTCACTTTCTTCTTGTTCTGGATCAGCTTCCTCTAGGTCACCCCCTTCCATCGCTGTGCTGTTATTTGTAATTTGCCTCTGATGGCTTCCAAAAGTGATCATCGCCGCAGCCCGAAGTCGCTCCAGCTCGAGGTCTTTTTCTGCAAGCAGGGCCATAGTGCGATCTCTCTGTTTGTGCAACTCTTCCTCAAGTCGCAAGAAATGGTCCCTGTGTTGAGCCTCCAACCTTTCGACTTCCTGTTTGTGCACTTGCTGGAGCGATACAAGCCCTTGTTGCCGCTCCTCCAGGTTCCGTTTGTGCTGCGCTTCCGCTTCATCTGAAAGAATGCGAAGGTTGATGTACTTCTCCTTCAGCTCGGCCAGCTGGTCACGTGCTTCTTCTAACTCTTTGGACTGGCTGCCGTCTTTTGTGTTCTTGTTTTTCAGAACACCCTGAGCCCTCATTTTGTAGCGCTCAAACTCCTCCTTTACCTGCCGGAGCTCTTGTTGGTAGTGGAGCACTGATGCCTTCTCGCCCTCTGAAACTTCCTGGTCCTTTTCTCCTTCTAACAGCCTTTCGATTTCCAGACTCTGGTCTTGAGATCTTTGCGCAGCCATTAGGAGTAACTTCTTTACCCTCTCAAGTTTGTCCTTTAACAGGTCCACGTTCAAGTTGGCGTCCTCGATGTTTAGATCGGAGGTCGTCGTCCTATTAACCGCTGCGATGGCAAGGGTTTTGTTCTCAGTGTCGAGTTGAAGGATGCGTTCTCGCAGCCTCTGAGCGTTCTGTTGGTCCTTCTGTCTGGCCTTCTCGCAGGCACCCAGCAGTTCAGAGAGCTCAGATACTCGCTCCTCAAGGCTGGCAACTCGCGCCTCCTCCATCTGTGCCTGTTCTCGAAGAAGCTCATCTGCCTGTGCCACCTACATAAACAGATATAAGTAAGAAATAAGAATAAATGTTTAGCAATAGACCAGTGTCCAATTCTGGTCCTGGAGGGCGAATATCCTGCCGAGTTTAGCTTCCATTTAAATTAAACACACCTGAATCCGTAATTGCCCCCTAAATCCTCAATCACTATTCCCTACTTTAGTCCACTAATACAGTTCACTTAAAGGAGTGAATGAAAACGATTGGGAAAATTCAGAAAGGCTTCAAGTGTACAACGGCTGTACACTCATTATTGTGGTGTATTGTGGGATAGAATGAGTGCACTCGATAACATCCACTATGGTTTTGGACACCACTAAAAATGGCTGTCCCCTCAAATAATGCCCTATTTGAGGGTATAAGGGGCAATTTCGGATTCAGCCAAAGTCTTCAGGATTGCTAGACATTTCCAGGAAAGTGTGTTGGAGCAAAACTCTGCAGGACACAGTCCATCCACGAACAGGACTGCATGAAATAGTATGATTATATCAGACAGGCCAATTAATTCAGACTAAGTGAGCAGAAACAGTAAATTGAGTAAATTGAAAATAAAACACTAAAGTAAATCATTTTGAGTCAATTTACGCCTCATGTACAGAATTTAAAAAAAACATTCATTTTGAGATTTAATAAAGATTACATTGAACAGTGTTATTAAAGGTCCCGTTCTTCGTGATCCTACTGTTCAAACTTTAGTTAGTGTGTAATGTTGCTGTTAGAGCATAAATAATACCTGTAAAATTATAAAGCTCAAAGTTTAATGCCAAGCGAGATATTTTATTTAACAGAAGTTCCCTTTCAAAGCCTACAGCGAACGGCCGGTTTGTACTACATCCTGGTACTTCCTTCATTAATTACGTCAGTCAGTAGAACAGACTAACCTCCGCCCACAAGAATATGCGAAAAAGGGGGCGTGGTCTTGTTGCTGTCCCACGTGGAGAAGAGGACGGTCGCGTGGAGAAAAGGAAGTGTTGCGTTTGACTGTGTTTGTCGCCATGTCGTTGAGACGCTGTTATTTTCATCCCGGAGTCAAATCACCTTTGTTTGGCTTTCCCAGGGACGCTGTAGAGATCATTAAGCGCATACATCTCCCGTTAAGAGGCGTGACCTGTCCATGCAAGTTACGTGCGCTAAGCTGCTGTCGAATCACAACACAGGAACCGGGCCATGTGCGCTAAGCTGCGGTCAAATCACAACACGGGAACCGGGCCATGTGCGCTAAGCTGCGGTCAAATCACAACACGGGAACCGCTGGCACAATCAGAACTCGTTACGTATTTCTGAAGGAGGGACTTCATAGAATAAAGGAAGTCATCAGCCGTTTTTAGGACAGTGAAAACAGCGGTATACAGATAAGTAAATTGTGTTAAAAATATTGTTTTTTTTACACGCGAAACATGAACACATGTTATATTGCACATTGTAAACACAATCAAAGCTTCAAAAAAACACGAAGAATGGGACCCTTAAATTATTAGGGTCTTTACATATTAATATGAATTGATACCGAGATTACTGAAATGGTGAAATGGAAATTCACCCTTTCTATTTTTAAAATGCATGACTTTGTTGAGAACAATTCATCCATGCATGTTTTTTACCTTGTCATTTTTAATCAAAATGTCATAACTGAATCTTCTGGCCAAACGATAATTCTCCCAAGACGGATGCTGGATTTCACAAATCATTTTGTCAGTTTAAAACTCCACAACTTTCTTAGAATCAACTGCAAGCTTGAACTCAGATCTGCCTCCATTCAGTATACAAATGATGTGTAGTAGAACAGAGTCTAATTTTTCTTTCTTTCCAGATAATCCATTTCACTTGGATGTATGTCACAACATAAAATCTGTCACTACTTCCATTACACTACGATTTCAGTTCAAACCAAATCTAATATAGGCTGGTACGGATAGATCATGTATTATACATTTTATGTTGGGAGTACATGTCTATTCAGTATTCCAAAACTTGGCCTGTCCCCAAAAACAACAGTGTGAGATGGGATAAATAATATGCACACACTTAATACACTATTAAAGTCAGCATGAAACGGAAGTTGAGATAGTCTTATCTCCCCTATTGTGATGTATATCCAAGTGAAACGGCTTCTTAAAAATGAAATTAAATAAATAAAAATGATTTTTTTCCATCAGCAATTGATTGGATGGTTGGTTGTTGTTTGCTATTGCTGTGATCTCATGTGAGTGACAGGTTGCCCTGCCCTCGGGCCAGTGAACGTCATCAGAGAAGAGAAGAGCTGTTGTTGCAAGAGGGAGGGGAAGTTACTTTGATTAAAGGTTATGAAAGCTCATGAATTTAAATAAATAATGATGTGCACGATACATTATTTATAATAAATGCTGAAATATTCCATCATAAATATATTGAATAAGAATGGTCAATTTTGATTTTATGGTGACTTTAAAAGTTGAATATCAAAAACAGCCTGTTTTATTAAGTGGGGTGGAAAGTTACTGTAGTCTTAAAGGGATAGTTCACCCCCGAAAAAAGTTTATTTCTTCTGCTGAAGACAAAATAAGATATTTTGAAGAATGTTAGTAACCAGACAGTTGATGGTCCCCATTGACTTCCATAGTATGGGGGAAAAAAATATGGCTACAGTCAACTGTCTGGTTACCAACATTCTTCAAAATATCTTATTTTGTCTTCAGCAAGACAGAAATTTTGTCTTCAGAAGACAGAAACTCATACAGGTTTGGAACAACTTGAAGGTGAGTAAATGACAACATTTTCATTTTTGTGTGAACCATCCCTTTAATGAATGCTAACCTAACAAAACTGTAAAATATGGCCTTTTTAAAAAATACCTTTCTGATTTCCTGCTGAAGTTGCTGATTGAAGTGAGCTTTGAGGTCTGCAATCTCTTGCTGGAGCTCCTCCACACGTGGGTCAGGTTTGCTCCGCTCCGCCACTGCAGCCTTCAGGGTCTTCCTCAGCTCCTCTCGTTCCTGAGTGATCTCTTTCAGCTGTGATTCGTAATCTATCCCTCGGTCTGCTGCCTGCACGGCTTCAGCCAACGCCTCCCGCGAGTCCTCCAGTTTGAGTTCGGCATCCTGTCTCAGTCCCCTCTCCTCCTGCAGGAGTTTCTGAAGCTCTCGGAGCATGAGGGCATGATTACCCTGCTCCTGCTCCCGTTCGTGTTGCTGGGTGATGACACGGGCTTTGCTCTCCGCCAGCTGCTCCTGCAGGTTTTGAAGCTCCATCTGGTGCTGCTTCTGATCTTCCTCCATCCTGGCTTGCAGCTCCTCTAGTTCCTGCTTCATCTTCCGCTTGTCTGCCTGGAATGACGCTTCCATTCTGGACTTTTCTTGAGTGACGGTTGATAAGGAGCTGGTCAGGGTGGACAGCTGCGTCTTTAGTTGGATGACACGGCGGTCTGTATCGGCTGCAGGTGGTGGCGGCTCCGTACATCCACTGCTGCTGGTGCTGATCCCACTTTCAGACCCACTTGCCTCCTCAGATTGCTGGGGAAAGGCATGTACAACTCCAGCGGTGGCTCCATCTACAGCACAGCTTTGGTCCTCCTCTATTTGGTCTCCTTTAGTGCTGTTGCTGGTCACGCTAGTAGCTGTCTCAGCAGAGGCTGCTGTATCCTGGCTGTCTTCACTGTGAAGCGAACATCGGTCATCCCCAAAGTCAGAGGGCAACGATCGTTCAGCATTTCCTGTAGCACCACCAAACGGCAGGTTATCCCCATGTTGGCTTAAATCAACCTCCTGAGAAATGCTCAGTACTTTCAGGCTGGATTCCAAGGCTTCTTTTTCCTTTAGTAAGCTTTGGTACGCCCTGACAACATCTTTAAAACGCGTCTGATACTTCACAAGCTGTTTCTTCTGCACTTCGATGGTTTCCAGAAGTTCCTTTTTGCTTGGACCTCCGCCAAAGCTCATACCAAACTTGTCCATGCTGTGTCACTGTCAGGCTGGTTTCATACTCTCTGATATGATCTCCACCTGCAAAGTAAATTCAGTTTGAAGACTTCTATATATAAAGAAGTGCAATGTGGAAAATCTCTAAGCAGCTATTCACAATATTTGGAGTTTGCTTTAAAAATAAATATTCCTTTAAAATATATATATATATATATATATATATATATATATATATATATATATATATATATATATATATATATATATATATATATACTAAACTGTAGGACAAATTGTAGGATTTTGACAAATGTAAATTGAGCATTATTGGACAAACAATATATATATATTTATGTATGTATGTATGTATGTATGTATGTATGTATGTGTATATATATATATATATATATATATATATATATATATATATATATATATATATATATATATATATATAATCCTTGCGTGAATAATGTTTGTTTCAAAATTTAGAATTATCCATGAAGAGAACTGGCTTTTGAAAGCATTAATAATTTGACATTTAACGTTTTAACGTTATTGTTGTTGTTGTTAGTCTTTGAGACTGCTTTTGTCCATTTTTTTTTAATTATTTAATACTGACTATATTTTACTGCTCATTTGTTGTCTGTAGCTAATTAGTTAGCATGTTGTAAAGGTGTGAGAACAAATATATTACATCAAATCCCACATGAGATTTAAACTTAAAAGCATTGCGAATAAGGCGTTAATTGAATGTGCTCTTAGTTTCATTTACTGTACATATAATTGTATTGTATTTCAAGGCATATATATCGTATTTACCGGAGTACGTGTCCTGTTTACTTGCTGCAGTCGCTTCCGGGTGTGGAAGTGACGTTTGAGGGCAAATTAAAAGTTTAAGAGTGCAAAATAAATATTCAAGTTTATTACAAACCAATGTTATATGCTAAAACGATGAATTGGTGGTTTTGAGATTTTTAAAAAAATAAATAAGATAAGCTAAGATATTTATTAAATTAATTCATTCATTTTTGACAAGATATTTATATTTATTTAAAGTCTCTCGTTTGTTTAAGCCTTAGGTTTAACACAAACAAACGCGCTGGCGTCACCGATCCCACGATGAAGATGAGGAGCGCGACAGCATGAAAGTGCGACTTACTTTGGGGCTTTTAGAATACAATAACATATAGGAAAGATAGTAGTGATTGTTAAAAGACTAAAAAGACTAAAAGACTAAACTATATGCGTTCACAGTATAGAAAAGAGAAGTATGAACGTTAGAGATTTAAGTTTAGCTACCCCAAACGTTAAAAGTGTTGTATTGACTTAACCTTATAAGTTTAGCTACATTATGAGCTAATTCATAACATTTACTTCGAAATATGTTTATTTTTATAATAGTATTTTTTAAATATAGGCTATTTAACTAGTGAGAGTGTGCAAAGTGTCCAATAATGCTCAATTTACATTTGTCAAAATCCTACAATTTGTCCTACAGTTTAGTTCAACACATGAAATAAACACACACACACACAATAATCAAACAGTTGATAATCAGGATTTCTGTCCAGACATTAGTAAGCAAAATTAAAATGTCATATCAAATTATATTTATTTAACTAGGTTTTACCAACTTTTCCATGGATCATTTTGCACTCCCTTTGGCCCTCTGGCAATGTAAAAACCCAGTTGACACAGTCCATGTAAACTCTGCAAAACTTTGGGAGTGATTTGTGTATTATTGTCCAATACTCTTTTAGTAAACTTTGCAAAGTGGCACAGTATGAACAGTTTGAACTGAGAGAGGCAGTGCTGCTAGTGTTTGCTAACAAACAGGACCTGCCCAATGCCATGGCAGTGAACGTAGGCCTCCACAGTCTCCAAGCCATTTTTATTCAGTGTCTTAAAAGTAGTACATCTTCTTTCATTACCCCTTTGCTTTTACAAATGTTGCAAAATTGCTTTAGTTTCCCTCTTTGTACTGCAGGTATGTTCAAGCCACACACCACCCAAGGAACTGGACACGATGAAGGACTAGATTGGTTATCTAAAAATAAAAAAATTGTTGGACTAGATTGTAAATCAGATGCAAATAAATAAACATGAAATGCGAGATGAGTGCTGCAGTACAGGAAACGTCGAAATGTTCTTTGCTGGTTTGAACTTCACATTAAGGACTTTGCAATCAGTTCCTGTTCTAACGTATTTTATGCATTTTCCTTCCCCATTTCTCATTCCTCTGTCACCTTTTCCAGATATTTTTTTTAAAACCTCATGGTCTTATTAGTCATTTGCCCTGTATACTATATATTTATATGTACTATGAAACATAAAACGAAAGAATGTAGGTACATTATTTTGCAGGAAGACAGATTATTGGGGTTCAAAGCATAAAGCATTTGATTAAGATTAGGAATTTTCAGAATTCCTATCATAAATCATGTCAGACCAGTAAACTTAATTAAACAAAAACTATTCTTATTCCACATTGTCATGATTGGAATCATTTAAATATATTTTATATATATTTTACTTTTTAGGTTATAGTACAGAATTGAATTATTCAACATTAATTTAACCACAGATAATTAGATGACTCCTGAAAAGAACAAAACAAAAATGCATAGTACTTTATTTAATATATTATTGTTAATGCAGTTATTCAAAGATTTCAAGCCTGTTGATTAAACACGTTTGGAAATAGACTGTAAAAAGTCAATTCAGTGCACAAGTTTCTGCTTTCACATATCCAAGAGAAAATAACATTGTATTATAACACCTCACTACAAGCTCTCACACTTTACATTAAGATTGGAATATGAAACTCATAATGTAATTATACCACCCAGTGTAATATTGTCAAAAATAAACCGCTTCCGATGCGATCACGTGAGTCTACTAAGATTTCTGCATAAAGATATGATGTGATGAGCAGGTCCTTAAGTCAAAACATGCCTGTATTTGTATGAGGAAGCTGTATGTTAATAGATTGTGTGGGTTAATTGTAAATACAAATCTATAGTCATCTCCATTGATACAGTAACTGGAACCACTCAAGCATAAATTGGGGCTACAATATTGACAGCATTTAATCTTGCATCAGATGAATTCTGTGACCATAGTCTGTAACATTGCAGTTGCACAAGAAAACACGTTACTCGTTTACTCAGGTTCAGGTCAAATACACCTGACACCATCCAAGGCCCCTAAATTGGTGTAATAACATCTTGTTACAAAAGAAATCCAATGTGATTGTGCTAAACATCAGATGGTTGCAATGGCTGTTTGAATGTGAGGGCACCAATTTGAGCTGCTTGTTAAAGTGGCTAAGATCAGTCCATATTATCCTCTTTACTACACAATAACAGGTTCCCGCTGGTTGTTCTGCCTTTTGACTACAAAAACTTTCTGTCCTGAGATGGTCACAGCATAAACGTAATCTTCAAACATCACTGTGGGGGAGGAAAAAAGAAGTAGAAATCACACAGTAACATCCGGATATTTATTAAGTGATAGCTTTACACAAAATTTGAGAATAATTTACTGTAGTATAGTGATAAAAATCATGATTATTGCAAAATGTATCATTTCAATTTTAGGGTGAAAAATGACCCAAACACATTTTTGACAGGCTCAATGAGACCTAGGGTCCGTTCTTCGTACCTCGCTTAATACATCTGAGATGATTTGACAGATTTCAGATCTTTTAATCTTGATAACTGATGTCTGGCTAATTTGGTTCTTCAAACGAATTTGCGGACTGGATTTAAATATCTGGATTAAATGATCTAAGATCACTGCACGTTCTTGTTTTCCCTGAAGAGGGCAGATGCATCGATACTCGAAACCATGATCAGCAATGCAGCGATTGGCTGGCGTCAAGACAGCAACGTAATGACATCATATAATTAAAAAAGCCACCTGGCAAAAAACTTGGCAAATTACACAAAAAAAACCCAAGAATATCTGGACCTTTATAAGGAAACAGCTAAACGACCAAACCAACATAAAAGTTATAATAGATCAATGATAAATGTTTATTTTTTATATGATTACCAATTATTTATATTCACGATTTTATACAGTATTTGTACACCCTTTACATTTTTATTTCAATGTTGTAATTCAATTTGAAACAGATTTGTAACGTGACAGTATTAAAGTTTCTTAAGGGTCAAGATCAAATTCTCTGCATCTCCTGCGCTGCATCAAGCCACTCCCATAATATCCGTCATCACTTAAATTAATGCACGGCTCAGATTAACTGTACAACATGTGTGCAAACTTCCAATAAAATTATAAAGTAATTATTCCATCACAAATAAATCGCTCAATCAAGTGGCTGTGTCTATAGTATTATACACAACATTATAATATTATATACATTCTCATATACATATACAATTTAAAATTTGTATATTATTATTATTTAAAATGATTATTATTGCCCCTGGTTCAGTAATGAACTCTTGTAATAAAGTAGCAGTGGCTGGGACAGATTTTAAGTATCACCTCAAGATGCAATCTAATCCTGTTTACATGAAATAAGCCTGCTCGGGAGCAGGTTTAAGCTAACGGACCTGTTGCTATGACAGCAAGTCCAGGATGAGCGTCGAAGAACCAAACAATCCAAGATCATGCCAAATCGTCAACAATCAAATCCAGCTAACTGAGTTAGCGAGGTACGAAGAACGGGCCCCTAGGTGGCATGTATAGGTCCAAGCAATGTTTCTTACCTGACATGCGTTTGAAAGGGGGCTCCGCTGTCCCTTGCAACCTGAAACGACAGGCAGTTCTGACCATCTGCATGATCACTCCTGCCGTGTGCTCGTCATTCTCCAGCTCTCCTGCGGACTGTAATAGGATAAGATTTTTACAAAATAACTTACCACTTACAAAAACAAGAGTCCACAATTAAATACCTAATATTGTCTGACACAGACCAATAGTAAGGACCAATTGTATCAGTTAATCTATCTATCTATACACACACACACACACACACACACACACACAATATCTAAAATTATAAAATGCCTATGTTCAGATATTACAATACGTTTTTAATAAGAGCAAAGACCCAGTGTTGTATGCTTGGACAATTCTCTTATTCTTTCTTTAGCTTTTTTCCTTTGAAACTTAATATTCTCTGTTCAACACACGTAATATCTTTATGTTCTGTAGTTGCAATAAGTAAAGAGATGAATTTTAAGCTTAAATGTTTAATAACTTACCGCAAGTACACCGTCCTCACTAATAACCAAATACCCAATCTGATCGGGTATTCTCTCTAAACCTTGGGTCAGTGCGGTGGTCTGCAATTCAACACAAGGTATTGCAGGAATTAAACAGTGGCAGAGATCATCTGTTTAAAGATCCATTACAGCTTTCTCCATCACATGATGTATATCACTTCTTATGTTTCCATAAGCATGCGCACAACACAAAACATTTTCATTAAAAAAAAAAAACGTTCAGTTTCGTAACATTTTTAAACGTTTAGTTTAGACAAATGCACCAAAGTAACAATTATAGTTACCATTTTAGGGAGTGCTGATGAATTTACACTGCTGTCTTCCTTCACACCTCGCCTCACGTGACTGACAAAAAAGAGTCGCGAGTATATAGCGTCATCGCAGAAAATATTGCTTCTTTTCCTGTATATTTTACATCACTTTTATGTTTTTATTCTTCGGAAATGTACAATATGTGATAATATCGGCAAAGGGATTAAAATGTATCTTATTGTGACATAATTCTGCCAGTGTTTAGGCTGTGCGCGCACTTAATCTGATTCAGGATCAGATTTGTCATAATCACCAAAGCGGAAGTGCACTGCATTAACACAAGCAGTACAGATCCCAGATCAGCTGTCTAAATAAAGCGCCTACGTTGTAGTCAAAGCGGAAGTGCAGTAGTCAGCTGATTAAAGCATATGATCCTACAGGACGGGAAAACATTTAATCCATTCTGTCTTTTATTTGAGCGAATATAAGAAAAACAAGCAATGCCTGGACGGGGGAAATTAATCGCCGTTATAGGGGATGAAGACACATGTACCGGATTCCTCCTCGGAGGGATCGGAGAGCTCAATAAAAACCGAAAACCCAATTTCTTGGTGGTGGAAAAGGACACTAGCATCACAGAGATAGAGGAGACCTTCAAGTAAGATACATTAATTGCAATCTCTGAATGATGTAAATATGCCATAGTAAATATAACTCATACGTTATAACTCACGTTATAATTCTCGAATAAAATTGACTGTCTATCTATCTATCTATCTATCTATCTATCTATCTATCTATCTATCTATCTATCTATCTATCTATCTATCTATCTATCTATCTATCTATCTACATTAACATTAACATTATATATTTATATAACATAAACGTTTAGCTTTGTAACGTTTAGACAAATGCCTCCAAAGTAGCAATTATATTTACCTTACACACACACACACACACACACACACACACACACACACACACACACACACACACACACACACACACACACACACACACACACACACACACACACATAATTATATATATATATATATATATATATATATATATATATATATATATATATATATATATATATTATGCATGCTAAGACCATGACAGAGATAGATTTTAAACTTTAATATGTATTAGACCAGGGGTTTTCAAACTGGGGTCCGGGGTCCTCCAGAAGGTTCTAAGGGGTCCCTAGAAAATTTTGGAGAATAAAAAGACAAAGCAAAAATGGATAAAGTCTACTGAACATTCTAACTGTTTCATTTCTAAATGTTTCTCTCCTTTCTTGCCGTATACATACTTTTCACAATTTTATATGTTTGTTTTATATCTTTCTATTGAGTTTTTCTTATTATAGTCCCCTTTATCATACTCACTGGGGTTGTAAGGCACATTTTTAACGCAGTACGTAAACCGCTTACATGCATTTATTGTGAAAGTTGCTTATACAAATAAATGAAAGTAAATAAATAAATTGAAAATATTTCTTCTCCAGGTTTATACATCAGACATTAAGTATGGCCAATTTAAGTTTGGAAGCAATGTGTATTTATAATGTCATACTTACTATTTATCTAACAGTTTGTAATGTTTTTTCATACATACAAATATATAGATGGATTTTAGGTAAGGGGTCCCCCATAAAGGTTCATCATATTTGGGGGTCCTTGGTATCATAAAGTTTTATTAGACTATGTGACAATATTCAAATTTAGATTTTTTTATTTCATAATTTGTAGTCCATAATGTAATTTTAACTTGAATATTAACATCAATTACATCTGTTCCTCATTTACAGGAGTTTCCTGGCTCGCAGTGACATTGGCATCATCCTCATCAACCAGTTCATCGCAGAGATGATTCGTCATGCTATAGATGCCCACATGCAGTCCATCCCGGCCGTGCTGGAGATTCCTTCAAAGGAGCATCCGTATGACGCCTCCAAAGATTCCATCCTGCGACGGGCCAAGGGCATGTTCTCAGCAGAGGACTTCCGATAAGAAGCTGATGCCCCCATGGGGTCACAGTCTGGCCTGGGCAGATGCAAGAGTAAACAGGATTTACTTTTTGTTCTCATCCATCTTGCTGAAGCTGGAAACCATATTATTAAGATTATATAATGATGTATTGTTCATGTGATGTTCTGTGATGTGTATTTTGCCAGAAGAGGAAATTATTTGTCGCTGCTCCTAATCATAATTGTTTAAATTATATATAATATAATTATTTATAAAATTATATTATAGATAATAATGGGGGGAAAAAAGACATGCATTATTTTACCCATTGTGTATATTGCAAGAAATTAATTATAATTTCTAATAAATACTGTCCCTTCAATATTTAAGTTCAAAGCTGATAATATTTAATTGCAGAACCACCGTTCAGTTATTGACCGCTTACAAATCTGTCTCAAATTACTTTGTGTTAACTGGGCATTTTAAGATTCACCTATATCTGTAACTGTAATTCGGTGGGCTATAAATACGTTTTGTCATTGTGTTGGTTAACATGTTGAGCTGTACACAGTGTGATTAAATTAAAATATATTAACTTGCATCTTCAGAACTGTGAACTGCATTAAAAGTAATGAAGTCTGACACTCCATTGGTGTTTTGTGATTAATGTGTGTCTGATGTAAAAACATTTTTTTAAAATACAATATTATAATAAAACCAAAAACTAGACAATAATAATAACAATAGTGATAAATATTAAACGTTACTGTAATAAAAACATTCTTCTTTTTTTTATTAAATCATACTACATTAATTATAAGTAGCCTCTCTGACTTTATTTTTATCCTCTTCTGACTCTAAAATTTAAATTATCCCATAATTTACTCACCCTCAAGCCATCCAAGGTGTATGACATTCTTCTTTCAGATGAATACAATCAGTGTTATATTAAAAAATGTCCTGGCTAATCCAAGCATTAGAATGGCAGCCCTTCTGAAGCAAAGCGATGCGTATGTGTAAGAAAGACATATCCATATTTAAAACTTTATAAAAAAAAAAAACCTAGCTTCCGCCAGACCGCCTTCTGTATTCAAATTACGAAGAAAGTGTAACACCTCTCGAAGTTCAAAACGATTATGATTGCTTTTATAATGGATGGATGCACTTTTTTGGGCTTCGAATTTTGGGCTGCCATTATAATGCTTGGAAGAGCCAGGACATTTTTTAACATAACTTTAATATATAATATTGTATTTGTCTGAAAGAAGAAGGTCATATAAACCCACGGTGAGTAAATCATGGGGATTTATTTTTTATTTTTGGGTTAATTATCCCATAAGCTTGTAGTAAAAACATGACATTCAGCTACACATCAATATAATCCTCCATATTTAAAAACCATGTGATGTTAGTTGTGTAATAATCATGAGAAATCGCCTTGGTGCCAGTTCCTGGAAATCATGCTATCACTGTATTGCCACACTATGCAAGTCTAACTAAAACTTAAAAACTGTGATATCTAGGTCCATTGTAGCTCAGAACATTGATAAGGTCCCATCACTCTTATTCTACGTCTTTTAAAAATATTTGTCCCTGTCTTATGCAAGGACAAAACCCACTCCGGCCTGTGGGAATTACACACACATACAGATCCCTAAATGATTCATGAGCATTTGAATAATCAGGGAATTATATATATATAAGCTTGAATCAACTCTGTTCTGCTTCATTGACATTGACTCTGTTCGGTAAGTCAGTGCTGGTGTGATGAACAACATGTTTCCTGTCTGGACTCTCAGCTCTCTGATCCTCAGCTACACTCTTGCTCTTCCCGTCTTCAATAACTCGAGGTAAGACATTTTCAATCACACACACACACACAAAAAGAGTTGGTGTTGTGTTTTATCCACAAAAAATGTAATTCCCCCCCTCCACATTCTTTATTCTTTTCAACAGTGGACCTCATATGGAGATTTTCCCCAATATTACAGAGAGGAACACCACAAAGTATATTAAGACCAATCCAACAAACAGGTAGACAATTGATCCAATCTCATAGAGTCCTATAAAATGCTAAAACAATTCTCTCGTCTAACCCAAAATGTCTTGACTTTTCCATAGATCCGAAACAGGGACACAAACAAGGGTGTAAGTCATGCATTTTAATTCATTTGTTTTTAATAATCTATATTATATTATATTATATTATATTATATTATATTATATTATATTATATTATATTATATTATATTATATTATATTATATTATATTATATTATATTATATTATATTATATTATATTATAATGTGTCCTGTGTTTTCCTTGCAGTTAAAAATAAAGTCTTAATTAAAAGTAAAAAAAAAAAAAAAATTCATTGATGTATGCTGCCCTCATGACATATCATAAGGAAAAATTGCACAAAGAATGCTTGTTTTGTTCATAATTACACTGATAACGGTTATATTGTGTTTTTGGTCTTTGTTAGACCACACTAATATAAAATGGAGAAATTGAGCTTTCATGAAACCTTTTCACACAAATATCAAATCTGAAATGTCTGGTGAAATGTTACCATGAAATATAACAAATAACTTCCTGTCTCGTTCTTCCTGTGTCATTCTCGGCATCATCACCTTCCTATCTTTTTGACACATATCCGAGTCATAATTTGTATTATACAGCAAATGCCCTTTTAATAATTTCCTCACTGACAAAAGGACAGAATATTAATTGAAATCCTCATTCAGTATTTCTTGGTGCCTGAAATACACTTCTCTCTCATTTCAGCCGAAGGATTTGTTTTCTAGCCACTTGTTCCTTGTGGAACCTGGGGTCATTGCTACAGACTGGGAATGAGATTGCTGGCGACATGACCAATGACCCAATGGGAATTGGCAAGAAATAAAGCATGAATCTGAATGATCAAATAATGATGAAATTGTGTTTTCATTGAGGAAGTTTCACTAATGTGTTACAGTCAAGTGATGTGTTTGATTATCTTAGACTTGCTGTAATATTCTGTAATAAAAACAGGATTGATTTTTGCATGTTATGTTTAGGCAAGATGATGCTCTCTCTCTCTCTCTCTCTCTCTCTCTCTCTCTCTCTCTCTCTCTCTCATTTTTTAAGCATTGTAATGTTTCTGCTTCATATTAAGATAATAATTGTAGTAATTTTACTAAATTACTAAATAATTTTAAATAATTTTACACTGTAGTGGACATTTGTTTTTACTGAATTTTAGTAAACCTTTCACATTTTACAGAAAATGGAACATTATATATTGCACTTTGTATTTGAATATGATTGATTTTAAAAGCAGGGTAAAATGTATACTGGGACTGTAGATGTAGATGTTGTTCAGTTGATGGGGATGCACTTTGGTGAATAGAGTAAAAGAAAAATAACAATATTCCTATAAAATATGAGATATGATTCCATATGAAACTTTGCCAAGTGATTTTTTTTAATACATTTTGTTTAGTCTATTACAAGTTGGCTCAAAAACACCAAATGCAACACTATAGAACGAATACTCACTGTATCCATGTTTAAAATACATACACATATAAACTCATATAAACTACATTTTGTAATATTATTTATAACATAACTGAGAACAGATGTGTAAAGTTTGATGCAGGACTATGTTTAGTGGAAGTTGATACATTTTTGAATGAAAAAACATTTTGTAGTGTCTTCCTTTTATTATCTCAACGATGTAGTGCACATATCATTAACTAAAATTACACACATTAACTTAAAGTGCACATAAATTATTTAAAATATATGAATCATATTTATTATATATGCGTTGAAGTATTTAATATTATTATTAATATTAATTAATTTGTCAATATACAGTATATACATATTTAATTATATTTTTCATGTAACACAACAAAGCATTTTAGCCAACATCCATTCCTCCTTGAATCTGCCTAAAATAACTATAAGTTGTAATAAGATATCTATATCTATAATCGCACTGTATGGTGTGCCATAAATGCACTTTTTGCCATTAGTTTGGTTGTCACTTTAAGCATTGCAATCATGAGAGGGAAAGTGTGATGTATAGTTAAAATAGATTATTAGATTATAAAGTAGATTATTTGCTCTAAATGAATGGTTATTGTCATGGTGTAATGAACAGAGGCTGCTCTTTGTAAATAATTGGAATCTTTTCTGGGAGCGACCTAGGCTCTTCCGTCCTGTCGGACAACATCTCCAGGGCGTTACACACCACCATATGACTAGTAAGTACAGATCACAGTCTTTCCTGTACTAACTTAATTGACATAAGTACCAATGTAGAACATTATATAGAAACTGTGTCTATTCCTCGTTTAGTGAGATCAAACATTAAATCTACTGTAGGATCTAGGAAAAATCTAATTGTGATTAAACCAGAAAATCTCAATATTAGTGAACAAAAACAATTGTGTCCTAACTTAATGAACATAAGTACCAATGTAGAACATTATATAGAAACTGTGTCTATTCCTCGTTTAATGAGATCAAACATTAAATCTACTGTAAGATCCAGGAAAAATATAATTGTGATTAAACCAGAAAAGCTAAATATTAGCGAACAAAAACAATTTCTAAAACTAGGTCTTCTAAACATTAGATCGCTCACACCTAAGGCGGTTGTAAATGAAATGGTCACAGATAATAGTTTTGATTTACTTTGCCTTACTGAAACCTGGCTTAAGCCAAATGATTATTTCGGTCTAAATGAGTCTACTCCGCCAGGATACTGTTATAAGCATGAGCCCCGTCTGGTTGGTCGTGGCGGCGGTGTTGCAACAATCTATAGAGATATTCTTAATGTTACTCAGAAAACAGGTCACAGGTTTAATTCGTTTGAAGTACTAGTGCTAAATGTTACGCTCTTAGATGCAAGAAAGAAATCCGTATTATCTCTAGCCTTGGCTACTGTGTATAGACCTCCAGGGCCCTATGCTGATTTCTTAAAAGAGTTTGCAGACTTTCTCTCAGATCTACTGGTCAACGTCGATAAAGCATTAATTGTTGGAGATTTTAACATACACGTAGATAACACAAATGATGCATTAGGGGCTGCGTTTACAGATCTATTAAACTCCTTTGGGATCAAGCAAAACGTCACTGGTCCCACTCATCGTCTTAATCACACACTAGATTTAATTATATCACATGGAACCAACCCAACCGATATAGATATTATACCGCAAAGTGATGATGTCACTGACCATTACATGGTAACTTGCATACTGCGTACTGCTGAAATCTGTCATGTTGCGCCACGTTATCGACCAGGCAGAACAATCATTCCAACCACTAAAGATAGATTCTCAAATAGCTTACCTGATCTGTCTCAGCTGCTCAGTGAACCCAAACAAACAGATGAACTAGAGGAAATGACTAGCAGTATGAGCAACATTTTATCTAGCACATTAGAAATCGTTGCACCAATTAGATTAAAAAAGGTTAGAGAGAAAACTAAAGCACCATGGTACAACAGTGCTACACATGTTATCAAGAGAGAAACTCGTAACTTAGAGCGGAAATGGAAACAAACTAATTTAGAGGTCTTTAGAATCGCGTGGAGAGATAGTATGTCACGTTATAAAAAGGCCCTAAAAGCAGCCAGGGCTGAGCATCTCCGCAAACTAATAGAAAATAATCAAAATAACCCAAGGTTTTTATTTAACACCGTGGCTAGACTAACAACTAAACAAGCATCGCCTGAGCAAAATATTCCGTTACAGTTTAGTAGTAATGATTTTATGAATTTCTTCACTGATAAAATAGAAAGCATCAGAAATAAAATTGTAAATGTACAATCTTTAATGATGTCTTATGATTCAACCGCTACTATCGCCCCTCAAGAACTACTACACCGCTTTACAATTATAGGACAGGAAGAGCTAAATAAACTTATCATTGCATCTAAACCAACAACATGTTTATTAGATCCAATACCCACTAAACTACTCAAAGAGTTGTTACCTGTATTGGAAGAGCCTCTTCTCAATATTATTAACTTGTCTTTATCTTTAGGTCATGTTCCAAGAATATTCAAGCTGGCAGTCATAAAACCTCTCATTAAGAAGCCACAATTAGATCATAATAACCTAGCAAATTACAGACCAATTTCAAATCTTCCTTTTATGTCTAAAATACTAGAAAAAGCTGTGTCCGCTCAATTGTGCTCTTTCTTAAAAGAAAATGATATCTATGAAAAATTTCAATCAGGATTCAGGCCGCATCACAGCACAGAAACTGCGCTCGTTAAAATCACAAATGATTTACTTCTAGCTTCTGACCAAGGCTGTATCTCAATACTAGTTCTACTCGATCTTAGTGCTGCATTCGATACTATAGATCATAAAATACTCATAGATCGACTTCAAAATTATACTGGTGTTCAGGGACAGGCATTAAACTGGTTTAGATCGTACTTATCAGACCGCTACCATTTTGTCTGTCTAAATGGGGAAAAATCCAGGATGATGTCAGTAGACTATGGGGTGCCGCAAGGATCCGTATTAGGCCCTCTGCTATTCTCAATATATATGCTACCGCTTGGTAATATTATAAGAAAACATGGAATTAATTTCCACTGTTATGCTGATGACACTCAATTATATATTTCATCACGACCGGACGAAAACGCTAAATTATCTAAACTGACAGCGTGTGTTGAAGATATTAAATACTGGATGACGTGTAATTTTCTGCTATTAAATTCAGATAAAACGGAGGTATTACTTATTGGTCCAAAAAATTGCCCACAAAACCTTGCACAATACAACTTTACCTTGGAAGGATGTCCTGTCACTTTATCCACTACAGTAAAAGACCTAGGTGTTATACTAGACCGCAACCTGACATTCGAAAATCATATTTCATATGTTACAAGAACGGCATTTTTCCACCTTAGAAACATTGCTAAGCTACGTAACATGCTATCTATTCCTGATGCAGAAAAGTTAGTTCATGCATTCATGACCTCGAGATTAGATTACTGTAATGCTTTATTAGCTGGTTGTCCTGCATCCTCAATAAACAAACTACAGTTAGTCCAAAACGCAGCTGCAAGAGTTCTTACTAGGTCAAGAAAATATGATCATATAACACCAATTTTATCATCTCTACACTGGTTACCTATTAAGTTCCGTATCAATTACAAAGTATTGCTACTGACCTATAAAGCCCTAAATGGTTTAGCTCCAGTGTATCTAACGGATCTTCTATCGCCCTACAATCCATCGCGCTCTTTAAGGTCACTAAACTCTAGGCTTCTGGTCATTCCTAGGATATCTAAGTCCACTAAAGGAGGGAGGGCTTTTTCACATTTAGCTCCGAAACTCTGGAATAGTCTTCCTGATATTGTTCGAGGTTCAGACTCGCTGTCCCAGTTTAAAACTAGATTAAAGACACATCTCTTTAGCCAAGCATTCACATTATAATTACCCTTTATACTACAGTTAAATCGGAACAACAGCACTAATATAATATTCTGAACAGCAGCTACGCTAATTATTTCCCATCTGCTTTTCTGTTGTTATCTCGGGACACTAGTCCCGAGGTAAATAGTTCGTCAGCTCCGGTTGGTATCCAGCCTCTCATGAAGACTTCGGATGCCCCAACACCTGTGATGAGACGACTCCACGCCTGTGAAGAGACGACTCAACGCCAGCGTTGTTATGGCCTAAATTAATACACGACTGATTATCTTTTTCGAACATTGTTCTTTAACATTGTGTTTCTAACATTTTTTATACTGTTCATCTATGAAATGCACTTTCTGTAAAGCTGCTTTGAAACAATGTGTATTGTGAAAAGCGCTATACAAATAAATTTGAATTGAATTGAATTGAAAATATGTTAACCTATATCTTGGCAATTGCAGTTTCACAAGTTCGTTTACCCATATACACTATGGTATATGCTAATAAGGTTAGCTAATAAGGTTTAAGCGTATTTGGCTTGCTGTCCGCGGTGGAGGGGCTCGAGGAAGCCGCTTCTACTCGAGCTTAGATTTACCCCCCAGGGACTAATAGTGCTAGGAAGAAGAGAATGGTTAACGAGAAGCCTAAATGTAAAGTAGGTGGAGATGGGGAGGGATGCAAAGCAACTGATGCCTGAAGGAGGTAAGAAGCTGCTTATATGCTTTGGTGGTTAATTGAAAGATTAGATGGGTTCACGCCTCCCGAAACTATGTTGTGAACTTCACTTATTATAAAGGATATAAACCAACCTGACACTCCTTCGGTTTGTGTTGTTTGGTGATTTAGTATCTGATGACTAAAAGTGTGTCTGAAATAGCTTCCAGAGTTACAACTTTCCGACGCTGTTTACGTAAACCATCTCATTTTTAATTAATTCATTATATGACATTCAGCAGGATAAGCATTTGCAGACCACATTATGTTAGTTGTCCAGTAATTACAAAAGGCATGAATGAAAACTGATTATGAAAACATCACATCATTGTCCCCAGACCCTGGAAATCATTGCCACTGTGAGAGAAAAACTCATAAAAGCAGAGTATCTACAACCCTGAAACAGAAGACAACATATAAATGAAGACAGATTGATTTGATTTTAACAAAAGATAAACTGTCCATGGACAAAATATTCTCTCTTAAACTGTTAAAATCAAACTTTTTTGATAGACCTATTGAGTAAACTTAAACCGCTTCAGAATATTCACACACACTTTAGACAAAAATCTGGTCTTTTTCTTTGATTGTTGTCCAACACTGTGACACTTGCAATGGATTTATTTTATCCGTGGTGACTTATTTCCTCACTTTATACTCCAAAACATTGATAAGGCCTCATCAATCCTCTCTGTATGTCTTTTATATGTTTGTCCCTCTCTTAATCAAGGACAAAACCTACTCACACACACACACACACACACACACACACACACACACACACACACACACACACACACACACACACACACACACACACACACACACACACACACACACACACACACACACACACACACACACACACACACACACACACACACACACACACACACACACACACACACACACACACACACACACACACACACACACACACACACACACACACACACACACACACACACACACAAACAGAGATGTCTAACATATATAAAGAGCATGTGAATGGTCAGAGAATGATATATTAAATCAACTCTGTTCTGCTTCATTGACATTGACTCTGTTCGGTAAGTCAGTGCTGGTGTGATGAACAACATGTTTCCTGTCTGGACTCTCAGCTCTCTGATCCTCAGCTACACTCTTGCTCTTCCCGTCTTCAATAACTCGAGGTAAGATATTGACAAGTTGTCCAGAAAAAGGAGCACATTATTTTTCATATGTGTGATATATTTGTTTCTAGCAGAGTATCTATGGAGACTTTTACCAACGTCACAGAGATTATGGAATACAATGAGACCAGACTTATGGATAATATGGAGACTTTTCCCAATGTTACCGAGACCAATCAGACCAGGTACACACACACACACACACACACACACACACACACACACACACACACACACACACACACACACACACACACACACACACACACACACACACACACACACACACACACACACACACACACACACACACACACACACACACACACACACACACACACACACACACACACACACACACACACACACACACACACTTACACTTCAGAACAGAAACAGTGTGAATGAGTTGAGTTGAGATTCGGACAGAGATCCAATAAATGGAGGAACATGAGCATGATCCTGAATAAGAGAATCCCAGTGCTTTCTTTATGGTATTCTTTCACCAACAGGAATGCTTTTTGCATTTCAATATCAAAATATGCTCAAATTCTCTCATTGTACATGTGGTGCTCCTGTCTTTTGGTAATATTCTTATAATAAATAACACTTTCATTGAATCAGTGTTTTAACTGAAATTTGTCATATCTTAATGCTATATATATATATGTTATTAAACTTATGTATGTTGACATGTTACACAACATTGTATTATATCGTCTAAAACAACATGCGATCAAAGAATTCAACCTCGCGAACACAATTCTGAATCTAAATAATTATGAATTTGTGTGTGTCTTGTTTTGTCTATGTGGCTTGATTGTTTGTTAAATGGAAATGGTAGTAAAATGGACCTGTTTGTTTTGTTTGTGTCCTTTTAGCGTAAACTATCAAATGCCATGTCGATTTGCTTCCTGGGCCTTGCAGAGACTGGGTAACGATATGCAGAATGGGGATGAGAAAGCAGGAAACATCGCACGGGACCCATTTGGGCCAGGGAAAAAATAAGAGATGCAGGAGAAAAAAATGTTGTTTTTAGAAAAGAGAAAATAAATGAATGTTATCAGCACTTTTCTAATGTCATCTCTTCACACCAATGAAGAATAAAATCAATTGTATTACTACCCATTGACTTCTTTTCCTTTCTTTCTTTAAAAAAAAAAAAAAAAATGCATCTAAACTTTAGACAAAAATCTGGTCTTTTCCCATGATTGTTGTCCAACACTGACATGTCCGTGGTGACTTATTTCCTCACTTTATATTCCAAAACATTGATAAGGCCTCATCAATCCTCTCTGTCTGTCTTTTATATGTTTGTCCCTCTCTTAATCAAGGACAAAACCTACTCCCACACACACACACACACACACACACACACACACACACACACACACACACACACACACACACACACACACACACACACACACACACACACACACACACACACACACACACACACACACACACACACACACACACACACACACACACACACACACACACACACACACACACACACACACACACACAAACAGAGATGTCTAACATATATAAAGAGCATGTGAATGGTCAGAGAATGATATATTAAATCAACTCTTTTCTGCTTCATTGACATTGACTCTGTTCGGTAAGTCAGTGCTGGTGTGATGAACAACATGTTTCCTGTCTGGACTCTCAGCTCTCTGATCCTCAGCTACACTCTTGCTCTTCCCGTCTTCAATAACTCAAGGTAAGACATTGACAAGTTGTCCAGAAAAAGGAGCACATTCTTTTTCATACGTGTGATGTAGCCTATTTGTTTTTAGCAGAGGATCTATGGAGACTTTTCCCAATGGCACAGAGATTATGGAATACAATAAGACCAGGCTTATGGAAAATATGGAGAATTTTCCCAATGTTCTCAAGACCAATCAGACCAGGTATACATGCACGCTCGCACACACACACACATGCACACACACACACACACACACACACACACACACACACACACACACACACACACACACACACGTGCAATTTAATCTTTTTACAATTTAATACAACGGTTTATAACTTATGTCACACAACATTGGATGACGTTCTAAGTCTGCAAATAAAGTACCCAGAAGCGCATTATTTCGTTCTGAATCTTTGGAATAACATGTGATCAAAGAATTCAACCTTGAAAGCAGAATTCTGAGTGTATCCTATATGATAATAAAACACATATTTGTGTGTCTGTCAATTGTATGTGGTTTCATTGTTTGTTATATGGAAATGCTAGTAATATTTAACTATTTTTTGTTCGTTTATTTTTAGGCAAAGCGATAAATTATCCTCATGGTGAGAATTTATAATTAACATTATAACATTCAAATGTGAATTTGCCTATTCATAAATGACATTCATGACATTCAAATCAGCCCAATTTCTTTTGGGAAAAACTATATCCATATGTAAGCTAATATTTATTTGTACTTTACAGGAATTTAGGATGTTTTTTCCCTTCCTGTGCCTTGGATAATCTGGTCGACAAGATTCAGAGTGGGGATGAGGAAGCAGGAATGTCCACAGGGGACCCATGGGGGCCTGGGAAAAAATAGTATAGAGATAGAAAAAGTTACTTTTATTTGATTGTTTTGAAGATGTAAAAATAGCTTAGATTCAAAAGTGCTAACTTTAGACATTTTATTCATGCAAAGATGAAATTGTACGTTTTCAACAATAATGTAATCTCTTCACACAAATGACGAATAAAATCTTTATTACTATCCCTTGACTTCTTTTATTATGTTGATGATAAAGGACTGTCAATATAACAAGTAATGTTGCCTGTTTTATCATAAACATAACAATTTTATTTTTTTGGAATCCCCCCCCAAAAAAGATTCTATATACAATCCTAGAGTTCTTGACTCAATTTTAAAGAAACTTATGCCAAAAAGGTTCTGTATAAATGATTACATAATGATGATTGCATAATATGTGTGGCAATAATGTATGGTTGATGAAATCTGTCAATCATTGTATATTTTAATAAATATTTTAATAACTCTTTAATACTTTGTTAGCTGTGTACATTTCTGAAATACATGCATTGGATAGCCACAATAACAGATCACTCTAGACACATACATTTTCTGTAAAGCTGCTTTGAAACGATACGTATTGTGAAAAGTGCTATAAAAATCAATGTGAATTGAATTTAATTGAATTGACATCGAAACAAAAGAATGTGGGGAAAACAACTGCATGTGACTACCATATACTATTGGAATGCAATGATAACACATTCAGAAAATAATATATAAAACAATTAATATAAATATATCAAAATATATTATAAGTTCTATATATAAAATGTAATTTTATCAGTATCAGTATCAGTATGGTCTCATCAATCTTCTCCGTATGTCTTTTAAAAATATTTGTCCCTGTCTTATTCAAGGACAAAACCCACTCCGGCCTGTGGGAATTACACACACATACAGATCCCTAAATGATTCATGAGCATTTGAATAATCAGGGAATTATATATATAAGCTTGAATCAACACTTTTCTGCTTCATTGACATTGACTGTGTTCGGTAAGTCAGTGCTGGTGTGATGAACAACATGTTTCCTGTCTGGACTCTCAGCTCTCTGATCCTCAGCTACACTCTTGCTCTTCCCGTCTTCAATAACTCAAGGTAAGACATTGACAAGTTGTCCAGAAAAAGGAGCACATTATTTTTCATACGTGTGATGTATTTGTTTCTAGCAGAGTATCTATGGAGACTTTTCCCAATTTCACAGAGATTATGGAATACAATGAGACAAGGTTTATGGAGACTTTTCCCAATATAAAGATTGCTTTCCTTGAGGACAGGTACACACACACACACACACACACACACACACACACACACACACACACACACACACACACACACACACACACACACACACACACACACACACACACACACACACACACACACACACACACACACACACACACACACACACACACACACACACACACACACACACACACTTCAACTTATGTATGTTGACATGTTACACAACATTGTATTATATCGTCTAAAACAACATGCAATCAAAGAATTCAACCTCGCTAACGCAATTCTGAATCTAAATAATTATGAATTTGTGTGTGTCTTGTTTTGTTTTGTCTATGTGGCTTGATTGTTTGTTAAATGGAAATGGTAGTAAAATGGACCTGTTTGTTTTGTTTGTGTCCTTTTAGCGTAAACTATCAAATGCCATGTCGATTTGCTTCCTGTGCCTTGCAGAGACTGGTTAACGATATGCAGAATGGGGATGAGAAAGCAGGAAACACCGCACAGGACCCATTTGGGCCAGGGAAAAAATAAGAGATGCAGGAGAATTTTTTTTTGTTTTTTTAGAAAAGAGAAAATAAATGAATGTTATCAGCACTTTTCTAATGTCATCTCTTCACACCAATGAAGAATAAAATCAATTGTATTACTATCAATTGACTTCTTTTCCTTTCTTTCTTTTTTTTATTTAAAAAAAAATGCATCTAAACTTTAGTCAAAAATCTGGTCTTTTCCCATGATTGTTGTCCAACACTGACATGTCCGTGGTGACTTATTTCCTCACTTTATATTCCAAAACATTGATAAGGCCTCATCAATCCTCTCTGTCTGTCTTTTATATGTTTGTCCCTCTCTTAATCAAGGACAAAACCTACTCCCACCCACACACACACACACACACACACACACACACACACACACACACACACACACACACACACACACACACACACACACACACACACACACACATACACACACACACACACACACACACACACACACACACACACACACACACACACACACGGGTTATACCCTACAAACCGTATTTTCTATCCCCCTACACTGCCCCTGCCCCTGCCCCTAAACTTAACCCTCACAGGAGACTGTGCAGTTTACTTTCTATGAAAAAACCCTCATTCTGTGTGAAATATAAGCATTTTGAAAAGTGAGGACATGGACACGTCCTCATATTTCACCCTCTTTTTGTAATACCTATGTCATACCCATGTCATTATACACATTTGTGTCCTGATATTTCACAAAAACATGCCCACACACACACACACACACACACACACACACACACACACACACACACACACACACACACACACACACACACACACACACACACACACACACACACACACACACACACACACACACACACACACACACACACACACACACACACACACACACACACACACACACACACACACACACACACACACACACACACACACACAAACAGAGATGTCTAACATATATAAAGAGCATGTGAATGGTCAGAGAATGATATATTAAATCAACTCTGTTCTGCTTCATTGACATTGACTCTGTTCGGTAAGTCAGTGCTGGTGTGATGAACAACATGTTTCCTGTCTGGACTCTCAGCTCTCTGATCCTCAGCTACACTCTTGCGTCTCCCATCTTCAGTAACTCGAGGACCACATTCTTTTTCATACTTTTGACGTATTTGTTTTTAGCAGAGGATCTATGGAGACTTTTCCCAATATCACAGAGAATATGGAACACAATAAGACCAGGCTTATGGAAAATATGAAGACTTTTCCCAATGTTCCCAAGACCAATCAGACCAGGTATATATGCACGCACACACACACACACACACGGTCACAGTCACGCCAGGCTCCCACGTCACACAATCACAGCGCACGCCTTCCCCTGAGTACTAATCACGCACACCTGCATCCCATCAGCACGGCAATCACCCACAGTACAAAAAGACAGCACACACTCACATTCACTGTCCGTCTCGTTTGTAAAAGGTACTTACCCTCTTTTCTTACTTCAAGGATTTCCATACGATACCTACCTTCTTCCTGTGTTACCTCCAAGTCTCCATCGTGTTCCATCGTTGTGTGTGTGTGTGTGTGTGTCTTCAGTGTCTCCTCTGCTCCAAGCCTGTCTCCAGCGTTTCACCATCTGCAAGTATAAGGACTGTGTTATCCAGGATCTCCTCACCGAACTCCCAAGAATTACTGCACCACTCACCTGCACTTCCATTCACTCTAATGGACTGCCCAATAAAACTTCACTAACCTATACTTCTTGTCTCCTACCCTTCTGTACCGTAACAGAAGACCGGACCACAACCGATGAGCACCAGTATGAGCACCCCGGATCCCTTCCAAGCACTCGTGGATGCTATCCGTTGAGCACTTCCGTCCAACCCACCAGCGATCACTTCCGTCAACACCACCACTATTGTGAACCTAACTGCTGCCGGTGTCACCCTTCCAGTATGTGCCCTCCTCGACTTTGGGTCAGCCGGCAACTTCATCTCTGGTGCCCTCTGCCTTCAGCTCAAGCTCAAGACAACTGCCACACCGTCAACCTACCAGATCCACTCGGTAACGGGGAAACCCCACAGCCGAAGACAAGTTAGTTCCGTCTCCGGTCCCATCCAGCTCCAAGTAGGTATCCTGCACATGGAACAACAACACTTACTGGTTCTGGAGGACTCCACTGCTGACGTGATCCTAGGGTGCCCATGGTTAGAGCAGCATAACCCAGTCATCTCCTGGAGAACCGGCGAGATCCTGAAGTGATAGCTGTTTCGAGCTATATGAGTAGCTGTTTCCGGCTTGCCCTGTTCCCTCTACTCCATGCTCCAAGATGATGTCAGTCTGCGCCACCTCCATTGAGAGCCCGGTCAAGCAGCGTTTTGTAAAAGTACCACCATGCTACGCCCCCTTCAGCGACGTCTTCTGCCCTCAACGAGCCTCCAAGCTGCCTGCCCATCGGTCATGGGACTGTGCCATCGATCTGCTTCAGGGTGAGTCAGTGCCCAGTGGTAAAATCTATCCTCTGTCACTTCCGGAGGAGAAGGACATGGAGGAATACATCCAGGAGGCGCTCAACCAAGGATACATCCACCCGTCTACTTCCCCTGCTGCTTCCAGCTTCTTCTTCATGGCCAAGAAGGACGGAGGCTTGCGGCCCTGCATAGATTACCGTGCCCTCAACAAGATCACAGTAAAATTCCGCTATTCTCTTCCTCTCATCCCAACAGCGCTGGAACATCTCCGTGGTGCCACTGTTTTCACCAAGTTGGACCTCCGCAGCGCGTACACCCTCATCTGGATACGTGAGGGGGACGAGTGGAAGACGGCCTTTGTGAAACCTACAGGACACTATGAGTATCTCGTGATGCCATATGGACTAGCCAACGCCCCCTCCGTGTTCCAAGACTTTATCCATGAGGTGCTGTGGGAGTTCCTCCACAGGTTTGTACTGGTGTACATTGACGACATTCTGATATACTCCCGGAGCCTGGCCGAACATCGCCATCACGTTGCGGAGGTCCTGCAACGCCTGAGGGAGTTCCAGTTGTATTTCAAGGCCGAGAAATGCTCCTTCCACCAGCCCTCAGTGCAGTTCCTTGGATACAACATCGACAGCAGTGGCATCCGGATGGACGAGGGGAAGGTGGAGGCCATCAGGAACTGGCCCACTCCTACAACCATCAAAGAACTTCAGAGATTCCTAGGATTCGCTAACTTCTATCGCCGTTTCATTCACAACTACAGTCTCATTTCATGCCCCCTGACTCATCTTCTACGCAGTAAGCCCAAGTCTCTGTCCTGGAACTCAGTGGCCACGAAGGCCTTCGAGGACCTCAAGGAAGCCTTCACGTCTACTCCCCTCCTAGTGCATCCAGACCCCACTAAGCCCTTCGTCATTGAGGTAGACGCGTCTACCACAAGAGTGGGAGCAGTGCTCTCACAGCAGCAGGGGACCCCAAGTAGACTCCATCCATGTGTGCCTTCTCCCGCAAACTCAACCTGGCGGAGGTCAATTACGACATCGGCAACCGGGAGCTTCTCGCCTTCAAGATGGCCCTGGAAGAGTGCAGGCAATGGTTGGAGGGTTCCAAACATCTATTCCTGGTACTAACAGACCACAAAAATCTTGAGTATCTAAGGGATGCCAAGCGACTCAACCCCCGCCAGGCCTGTTGGGCACTGTTCTTTACTAGATTCAATTTTACCATTTCCTATCGCCCAGGACCTAAGAATGTGAAGGCGGATGTCCTTTCCCGTCTCTATAACCCTGAAGAGAACTTCAAGAGAACTGAACGCATTCTTCCTGTGAAACTGTTTGTGAGTCCCATCACCTGGTCTGAGGAAACTTTGCCCTCCTCCAATGTCTCCACCAACACTCTGCCGGGTTGTCCACCAGGTTTGCAGTACATTTCACGGACACGGCGCACTCCCCTCATCCACACGTCTGACATGTCTTTGGGCACTGGCCACCCGGGGGTCAATGAAACCCTCTCGCTGCTGAAGGAGCGCTTCTGGTGGCCCAACATGGCATCTGACGTCAGAAGGTATACGTGAGGGGATGTAAGGAATGTGCCATCTTGAAAAGCCCTCGACATCTTGCCTCCGGCAAAATCCATCCTCTGCTCATTCCCAACCGTCCATGGTCACACCTAGGAGTAGACTTCATCACAGATCTAGCCATGTCGAATGGCTGTACCTGTATTTTATTGGTCATTGATAGATTTTCCACGTCATGTCGTCTGATTCCATTGAATGTCCATTTTTGGAATCCCCCCAATAAAAGATTCTATACAATCCTAGAGTTCTTGACTCAGTTTTTAAGAAACGTATGCCGCAAAGGTTCTGTATAACTGATTACATAATAAAGATTGCATAACCATAACACCATAACAGATCACTCTAGACACATGCATTTTCTGTAAAGCTGCTTTGAAACGATACGTATTGTGAAAAGTGCTATAAAAATTAATGTGAATTAAATTAAATTTAATTGACATTGAAACAAAAGAATGTGGGGAAAACAACTGCATGTGACTACCATATACTATTGGAATGCAATGATAACACATTCAGAAAATAATATATAAAACAATTAATATAAATATATCAAAATATAAGTTCTATATATAAAATGTAATTTTATCAGTATCAGCATCAGTATGGTCTCATCAATCTTCTCCGTATGTCTTTTAAAAATATTTGTCCTTGTCTTATTCAAGGACAAAACCCACTCCGGCCTGTGGGAATTACACACACATACAGATCCCTAAATGATTCATGAGCATTTGAATAATCAGGGAATTATATATATAAGCTTGAATCAACACTTTTCTGCTTCATTGACATTGACTGTGTTCGGTAAGTCAGTGCTGGTGTGATGAACAACATGTTTCCTGTCTGGACTCTCAGCTCTCTGATCCTCAGCTACACTCTTGCTCTTCCCGTCTTCAATAACTCAAGGTAAGACATTGACAAGTTGTCCAGAAAAAGGAGCACATTCTTTTTCATACGTGTGATGTAGCCTATTTGTTTTTAGCAGAGGATCTATGGAGACTTTTCCCAATATCACAGAGATTATGGAATACAATAAGACCAGACTTATGGATAATATGGAGACTTTTCCCAATGTTACCGAGACCAATCAGACCAGGTATATATACACACACACACACACACACACTTGACAGAACAGAAACAGTGTGAATGAGCTGAGATGAGATTCGGACAGAGATCCAATAAATGGAGGAACATGAGCATGATCCTGAATAAGAGAATCCCAGTGCTTTCTTTATGGTATTCTTTCACCAATAAGAATGTTTTTTGCATTTCAATATCATAATATGCTCAAATTCTCTCATTGTACATGTGGTGCTCCTGTCTTTTGGTAATTTTCTTATAACACTTTCATTGAGTGTTTACATGGAGCACTGTAATCGATTTAAAAGGCCAATCCGAATGAAAATGCTCCATATTAACACCTCAATCGGAATAAAAATGCCCAAACCAAATTAAATTGTAATCGGTTTAAGAGGGGTGGGATAAACCTTTTCATGAACCGATCAAACGAAAAATTCCACCATGTAAACGACCTGATCCGATTACGTTGAGTAATTCTGTCATTCTGTTACGTGAAACAGCGCGCGCCTCCACAACTGAAGAGCCAAGAGAATCGACAAGAGAGGAAAGTTAATTTTTCTGAGGTATTAAACTTTTTATTTTGTAACATGTTATGAACATAATGTTGGAATAATGACACAGACATAGCCTGGCTACCATCACATATAGATACAACAAATAATAAATAGCTTTTATAAAATTGTACAAGTCCTGGTGACCGTTGAGAGTTGCCATGGCAACGGGGAACATTCGAGCTGTAGGAGAGGATGTGTCTATATTTCTCTCTGTTTCTCGTAAGTTATATATAAGTTCAACAACTGCTTTAAATTAGTTAAGTAACATTACCCACAGTCTACTTTAATTACTTTTGTTAATATTTATATCTCTGTGATTATGGTATCTTTCCTTAATCATCTGAACTATCTATGAGTTAGTAGCCTACAAATGATGCTGAGCACGTACACTGTAAAAAAAAAAAAAATCAGGTCTCCAATTGAAAATTTTCAAGTGACCGATCACATCAAAAATTTTTAGTTGGCCAAATTGAATTTCTGTGAATTCAATTGCATCAATTCACAGAAATTCAATTTGGCCAACTGAAAATTTTTGATTTGGATTGATCACTTGAAAATTTTCAATTGGAGACCTGATTTTTTTTTTACAGTGTAAGTTACGTCTTGAATGTTTTCATTCACTTTTCACCGTATATATCCTGTTTTTATTAATAACTTGGGTGCATTTTATTGTTAATTTTGTGTTTTTCAAAATAAATGAATTTAATTCAGTTTGAGTCTGTATTCATGGATCACAGCTGTTGAAATAGCCATGAATTAGGTTAAACTACTGCATGAGAAAAATAAATAAATATAAAAATTACCAACTAAATGCCAAAAAATTACGAATCTGATGCGCAGACAAACTTGTGTGCGCATGTCACAAAATGATTCCGATTGAAAGTCAGCACATGTAAACACCAGATCGATTTAGATAAGGTCTCGTGTAAACAGTCCACCGAATATTTCAATCGGAATGACAAAAAAGTGCGCATGTTAACGTGGCGAGTGTTTTAATTGAACTGATGCTTAATGCTATATGCAATTACACTTATGTATGTTGACGTACGTTACAAAAATTATATTACTATGGCCTTGCGATAAAATAATTCAACCTGGCTAACACAATTCTGAATCTAAATAATTATGAATTTGTGTGTGTCTTGTTTTGTCTATGTGGCTTGATTGTTTGTTAAATTATTGTTAGTAAAAAACGATTAAAATATTGTTAGTAAAATTGACCTGTTTATTTTGTTTGTGTCCTTTTAGGATAATCTTTCTCTCTTTCTTTCACAGGTGAGAATTTATAATTAACATGACAAGACTGAAATGTAAATGTATGTTTATGAATGAGTTTATGTCATTCACATAAGTAGGCCTACAATACAATTAAGCATGCAAGATTCTTCCTGGTAGCCAAATTTCCAAGCCATGCTAATATTTATCTGTACCTTACAGGTGTCTAGTTGGTACTTGTGCCTTGCAGAGACTGGGTAACGATATGCAGACTGGGGATGAGGAAGCAGGAAACACCGCACAGGACCCATATGGGCCAGGGAAAAAATAAGAGATGCAGGAGAAAAACTTTTGTTTTTAGAATAGAGCAAATAAATGTATGTCTAATGTCATCTCTTCAAACAAATGAAGAATAAAATAAATTGTATTATTATCCATTGACCTATTTTCCTTTCCTTTTTTTTTTTTTTTAAATAAAAAAAGAATCTAAAAATTAATCTGTGCAGCTAAATGCTCGTAAGTACAGCAAAATATGGATCAAAGTAGTAAAACCTATCTAGGCTGCATATTTTAAATATTTCAATTACTGTAAAAGGAAACAAGATTGTGGCAAAATAAATCTAATGCTGCAACTGCATGTGACTACCAGAAGAGGGCACCATATATATATATAACATTTCTGAACGTGTATGTTACAAACAATATATATTTATAGTGCATGTCTATGACTGATGCCCTCTAAGCAGTGGCACAGCTGGCACCAGAGGACATTTCACCACTTTATGTGCACACAGCTCAACTGTATAAATCTCCTCTGATGGACATGTTTAATGACACCATTTAAAAGCTGTACAAATAAACAGTATAACAGTGAAGCGGACAAGCTGTGTTCTAAAGGGCTCATCATAAGAAATGAAGACGTAAAACTTAATTTCATTGAAGCCTTCATTGAAAAAAAAAAAAAAAATACAAAAGGTAATTGTGACTTTATACAGTATCTACACTGTAAGCCTATACAGGTTGATTGAACTTAAAAAAAATTATGGAAACTTGTTGCCCTAAAAAAGTTAATTTTGTCTTGTTGAAAAAACAAAACATTTCCAGTTTAATGTACTTAAGATTTTAACAGCATTTAATTAAAAACTTTTAGTTAATTGAACTAACAAACTAACTTAAATTTTAGGTCACCATGATGCAGATGAGTGTTCGTTTTAGTTGGGCTCTTGGCATAATTTAGTCATGCCGCAATGCATGCTGGGACCAATGGGGGACTTTTGATTGGTGGTACCCAGCATGCATTGCAGCATGAAGCTTTTCATTGTCACCATTGTTGAGATTCATACGCTGATTCTTGATGTCTGCATGTGTTTAAGTAATGCTGTAGATTTAAACCTTTTGAGCACTACATGGTTTTAAAATCTTGTATATTATTCAATTACCATAACAGTGCTGGATCTCATGCTGTAGAATAACATCACGTAAACACAAAGTTGATAACACATTACCTCTATAAACAGAACATTTGAGTCTGAATGAGATTAGTGATTCAGCCTCTACATGATGATGTCATCATCATCAATAAGGCAAAGTCACCTGATCAAATTTTCTCTTTGGCTTGTCTTGGCATAACTAAAGTGTTTTTTTCTAAACACACAGTTAAGCCAGCCAAAGAAAGAAAAAAAAAACTAATGTTAAAGAGCCAAGGGTCAAGAGTCCAATTAAAACAAACACTCATCTCCATCATGGTCAGACAGAAATAAAGTCAGTCTGGTTAGTAATGTGTGAAGCTGGTAATGCTGTTTGTGGAGTTGTTTAATCCTCCTCTGCTGAGATCTTCAGGGATTTAATGTCTTCTTTTATCTTCTGTTGATTTATTTAGTTCTTTCAAAATGAAAACCTTAAACAAAATAAATTGTTTAAATAAAGTCAACAGTATCGTAAAATAATTTTTTGAGTGTAAACACAGCCTAAACTTACATTTTGTTTTACTGGCTAACTGTTATACATCTAATTTATTAGGGATTAATAATGTATTAGCTGTTTGAGACCAAAATGTAAAGTTGCAAGGCCTATACTGCAGCAAACGTTGATAAAAATGCGTGCAGCTGCATCCATGCCTGACTTCAGATCAAAGAGCCAATCAGCATCTTCCTTGTATTGCGTTGCATTGACAACCGACTAAAATAGGCTTCTTTAAGTACATTTAATTTAAGCAATTAAATAGAATGAAAAAAATCATGCAAATCGTACAACAAACGAAAAACAAACATTTAATAATTGAACAAATCTGTTGGAGTTTATGTTTATTGTACCTAAATAATTTGAATTAAAACAATTTCAGGGATAAGAGTGTATGACTTTATATGTCACAGTCGAAGCTTTATTTCTCCTAATTGCGATTTTATATCTCACAGTTGTGCCTTTATATCTTACAATATGATAATTCAGAATTGCAACTTTAAAAAACAACAACTTTATTTCTTGGAAATGCAATGTACCTATCCCTTTTTAAACACCACTTTGCAGAAAGGGAAAAAAAAGCTACCAAAAATCAAGAAATTTGGCTAGTGCTAAATATCTTTCTTTTTGGAAGCTGCTATACACATGTATAGCAATCTTAAACCATTTAAAATCATAATATGGCTGTAACAACAAGGTAAATGTCTAATTTAAAAGACACAAGATCACACAGGGCATCACGGAAAAAAGATCAGATTCGAGATTTACGAGAAAGAGCACTGTGCAAGAATGAGTTTTGGCCGATTAGTTCCACCCCCTTTCCAATCTTCTGAGCAATTCCAATAATTCTGCTGCCACTCACACCCTGAGTACCAGGGAAGAGGCCAGCAGATTTAGTGAATATTGAGATCTCAGAAGGGAAAGACAGCATTATCTGTGATTACTTTTAGTTAATCAGAGGTTCTTCATCATCAGAGTCACTCGTCAATCAAAGGTGAATGTGACATGTCATTGTTGCTTATGATTATCAGCTTCCTACAAAGGAAAGGAAAGAGGCCTCAGATGGTTTATGTGTGTCCTTGAAAGAGCTATTCCAACAATATGTTCATCCTCTGCAAAGGACACACACACACACACACACACACACACACACACACACACACACACACACACACACACACACACACACACACACACACACACACACACACACACACACACACACACACACACACACACACACACACACACACACACACACACACACACACACACACACACACACACACACACACACACACACACACACACACACACACACACACACACACACACACACACACACAATGGTGTGGATGCTCTACTGTGTTGTTGGCCTATGGTGGTTCGCTGGTTTTAAGATGGTTTAGCTGGATTCCCATTGTCTACATTCACACATTTAGAGTTTGGGATTGAAAAACCTATTTAATAACAGGGACTCTTGAACTGAACAAGTAAACAATGTAAATCCCTTTTTTTGTTCTCATCATAGCTGTGGATATCATCTGTAACTATAGTGACAGCAGCTAACAAGTCCATAACACAAGTAAGTCTTATTGCAGTTGAAACAGAATAAGTCCAATTAGCCTTATTCACACTTCCATGTTTATGGTTTCGGATTGGTGCTGGTAACAACAAGAAGTAACAGGTTTTGGGTGACATTAAAGGTTCAATCTGGTGATGTCTAATCTCCTCTGTTTTATATTACAGAAAGCATTTGGCCTGATGTGAACAGCTGGAGATTTTCATCAAGGTCACTGAATCTGAAAACACAGCATTAGAGGTTACTGAAATCCGTTGCCTTGTCTATTGCACATGACTGGCTAATGTTACCCAAATTCACTCTATCCATGTCTATTTTATATCCTAGCATGCAGATATACAGCCCCCGAATCCTACAAGGCAGCATTCCAGCTAACATTCTCAGAACTTAGGCTAACGTTCGACATGTATGTGGCTGTACAATGATGACACCTATTGAATCGTCCTTGTTAGCGTCTGCCTTGGAGTCCCGCTCGGAGCAGGTCAAGTACCGGTTGCATTGTGACTTCTCCCACAACAACCGTCAAATCAAAAACCAATAGGAGCACAGAAACTGCAACCCATTCTCACTCCCAGGGCGTCGAAAAATGAAGCATGGTCAAGTGCCTTCCGCGTCACAATGAAGACGTCAAAGGCACCCCTAGGCGTCACTATTTTGACGCGCTGAGTGCTCCATTGATTTCAGTTGTTTACCCAATGCGTCAGATCAAGACGCATTTTATTCTTTGCATTTGTAAAAGCATACATGATTTTATTAATATTTTATTCATATTTAAAGGTTACTTTTATATTTTGGAGCAGCTAACCCAACTCCTACACTCTAAAAAAAAAAGGTTCCATATGGCACCAAAAATGGTTCTTCGTCGTAATCATAGAGGAACCACTTTTGGTGCTATATAGCACCATATCTTAACATGTTCTGTATATGGTAGTGGTGCTATATAGCATATAGAACCTTTTTTTTTAGAGTGTACCCTAAACCTACCCACTCCTAAACAATATAAAACACACAACAAGTATACAGTCACAGGTATTTATTGCAAAAACTTACCAACAACAGTATAAAAGTATTAACTCATGTTGCATTCCAAGTCTTCTGAAGTCATACGATGTCTTCATGTAAAGAACAGAGTTGATCTTAATGTTTTAATCGCTGAGATGATGATCCCGCCGCTCCGTTAATGCACTCATTCATATCTCATTCAAATAATACACACGCCTCTTTAGCATGACATTCCTTCACAAGACACACGAGAACTAATGACATTTTACAATCAAAGCTGACGTAATGACGCAATTGGTCACGAGACATACGACAGCCAATGAAATTTCACTATGAAAACTGACGTAACGGGCGGCAATATTTGAAATTGTAGCTGTGTCTCATTTCGAAAGGCTGCATCCTCCGGAGGTCGCATTTGAAGGCTGCATGCGTCTGAAGGCTGTCTCATTTCAAAAAAGTAAGTAGGATACTCCGAATGCGACCTTCAAATGCGCCCTTCTTTTCAGGAATTCGGAGTGTGCATGAGATGTATCCTTCGTTGCAGCAGATAACCCACAATTCTTTGCGTCGCCATTAACTACCGTCATATGTTTCTTTTTTTGTATTTGAAAAAATGGCGGCACCGGCTGATAACAACGTTACACATGCAAGCGAGATGTTCATTCTTAATATTTACTATTGTGTTTAATTTTTTGCTTTAGTTTTTCTTAAAATTATCTAAAAAATGATGAACACTGGGTTAAATTATGTAATTTGTAGCAGTTTCACAGACAGTGCTCATCTATAATAATATTGTATTTGACCTAAATAGTAATATTATGTATTTGTCCTAATTATCGCCTCATACCCTACAACTTACTTGAAACGTCCTCTGGTAAAAACGGATAAACTTTGTTCTTCTTAATATCCTCCTCCTTTGTCTCTGTAACAGATATCTGTTGTACGTATGGCGCAGCTCCTCAAGTATTGAACAAAAAACAACAACAAATGAACACATCTTTTAAAAATTACTTTCCAAAGTTATAAATAATTTTCATTCATTTAACTGGGGTGTGTGAGAGAGCGCTGTGAACGTGTTGGCATAGCAACGTGATTCTTCCGGTTTCCTTTTCTGCCCATGCGTCCTACGAAGGACATCTCGTTTAAATTATGATTAAGGACACTCCGTGTACTGCATCATTCACAGGATGCGTCCTCTGGAGGACGCAGCCTGCAAAATTAATGAAATGAGACACAGCATGTGTTCGTGATCTTCTGCGGATGGAGACGCTGATCGCTTTTGGGGATTTCCTTCACACAAATCAATCGCTTGGCCTCAGAATATTTGTATTTTTTTAATAAATTGTGCATGCAGTCGACTCTGCCTGTTATATCTGCGTTTTATACCACACAAATGGGTAGGTTTAGGGATGGAATAGGGTTGGGTTACATGTTAAGACGTGTCTAGATAGCATAAATAAAATGATGCTGGCTGATTAAATTGAGAATCACAGTCCAACATGTCATAATGGCAAAATCATAACCCAATATATGATCAGCATGACGATAACTTTCCCATGCCCCTTCTGTGTCTGACGCCGAAGGTTTCTCATTGAAATGAATGGAGCACTCGTCGATATAGTGACGCCTAGGGGTGCCTTTAGCCTCTTTATTGTGACGCGGAAAGCACTTGACCATGCTTCGTTTTTCGACGCCTTGGGAGTGAGAACGGGTTGGAAACTGATGCTGATAATTTTTTTGTTTCCGAAATTAACGTGAGACAATTAACGCTTGTTTTTGTTTGCTAGCCACCATTACTGTCCTTCGTGTAAATGCAGCTCACAGTCACTGAACGTGTCACGGATTGATAATGTAAAACTCCGGATGAGTCTTTTTACGTGCATCCATTTTTAACACGTCTTGACTGCCGTACACTCTGACATTGATGACAACTGAGAACCTACATGTTACATGGCTTACAGCAGGTATCATATTTGTACAGTCTGACAAGCAACAGTCGTAAAGGACTATTTTGTATCGTATAGTTTACACCTGGTTGAATATTCGTCTAACATTTTTTAAATGTTACTACTTGTTTAGACGGTTCCCTTTTGTAAAACAAAGAAAAAAGTTTTAAAATTAATGTTTAAGAAAATCTGTGTTTTATTCAGAAATAATGTTTTCATAAATCAATGGGAATGACCAATATCTGTAATTTAGATTTGGTGACCCTGCTGAGCGATTAGCAATGTTTCCTTTCATGTTACCTTTTCTTGTTCTCCTTTCATTCTTTTAATCGGTGCTTTCAGTAAATCTATATAGTCTGATAGATTTTAATGGTTTGGATTACTTTTCTTCTGTGGCAAACAACAGCTTTTCATGCCACAGTAAGGTCACCACAAAGTGGATTAAGACAAAGTGGCGGTCTCATGCTGTGCTACGAAAGTGGATGACTGCCACACACACACACACACCTACTCACATACATTCACCACTGAATTTTGGAGTTGCACTTTACACCGAGCAGGCTAATTTCAAGTCATTACCGAAAATGCAGATCAAAAGACGTTCAGTGTTTTTGAATGCGGCCATGAGCACTCTCAAAAAACAAAACAAAAAAAAAAGTGAAGGAGAAACCGATAAGCAGAACTTTCTGGATGTTTTTTTCCACTCACCCACTCCCACACACATTTCCTCTCCATTTCTGTTTTTCTGTAATCAAGGGTTGTTAGTTTCAGATTAAAATTCTAATCATTGCCTTATTATGATGCCTTATTGGCCAATCACTTGAGTTGTTCAAAATTCCTCCGTGTTTAAAAATAAAATAAGCCTTGCCTGGTCGATTGTCCTCATCATTGTCGTCTCATCATCAGTCCATCCTACACTCCTTATCTTCATCACTCACTGCCTGATAGAACAGTCAATGTAGGCTGATCATTAGGGGTTATAATGAGAGTGTACCTGTCTCTGCTCACAGCCACAGACCTGCTTCTATGCGCTTTGACTCACTGGAGACCTCTTAATTTTCTAAAGAACAAGCCAACCCTCTCTAACACCCACGCTGGTCCAGAGTGCACAAGCCTCTGTCATTATGGATGTGTGTTAGATGGTAATTTGTCATTGAGCAGAGGCTTCTTATCCAAAACAACTTACACTACACTGGCACTAAAAGCAGGGTAGGCAATTTCACAGAGGCAAGCAATAGCAAGCTAGCTTTGCAAGCATAAGATCCAACCCTCCCTTCATTAGGCTACGCTCGCCAAAGCCACGTCTCCTTCAAAACACATGAACATGCACATTCAGAGCAGAGTCTGCAAGCATCTCGAGAGACAGCGTTAAATTACCTCATGTCTCAAAGCACATAACATTACAATAATAATGAATGTAAACAACTTAAATAGCGCTGACTTGTACCACCTGACTGCTGCATATTCATTGCAGCTTTGATAGTGTTGCCATAGAAATGCATAAATCGCAGGTTGCTATCTCGTAATTACGGTTATGACATGGCATTAATGCAGCATTGCAGCATAAGCTGGTTGTTTTGGTTCAGGAGGAACTGTAAAAGGTGTCTGCTGTTTGTTTGTGGCGCACGAATACTACATGGTCTCACTCCAACTCATCACACATTGACGCTTGGTCAGGACCCCTCAGCGTGTTTTAACACACAGGGTACCCTTTTAGCACAGGGAAGTCCGTTGATTTTAGTTGATGCAATTCACCCTTCGCTGCAAGTTTGATTGACAGGCGATCTGACCAATCACATCGCCGAATCTACCGCTTTGGCCGACAAAGCAGTCAGGAGAGTTAGAAGATGAACGTAGGTGGAATTTTTTAAATTTATAATATTTTATTTAATATATATAAAATTCACTTTTGCAAAATGCCTCCATACATTTTGTGAATTTATTTTGTTTTAAAACATGATGTGATGTTAATCAACATTTTGTATTATATTGTAAACATAGTATTATTGTCTTTTAAAATAAAAACATATATAATTTTATTAAAAGTATTATGGTGCATGTTAAAAAATAGAATTGTGCACACTGCATGATGTTTAAACTATTTTGAACTGTAGCCAATGTCCGCACAAACAAGATATCATCTTGGTCAAGGAAGACGTCATGTAACGCTGGTTCTTTATAGCTACGTAATATGAGACTTATGTAAATAGGCCTAATTGTTCATTTCCATCAAATGTAATTATTTAGCAAATCCATTAGCGAAGTTGTGTAGACTCACTGATCCATTTTCTCTTGGCCGGGTATGCTTTTCTGATGTGTTGGCGCTTGACAGGAACTCCGGTTCCGCAAAGATTACGTATTTCCGGTTTTTGTGAGAAAGGTCTATTAAAGGGGGCAGGTCTTTGCGAACGGTCAATTGGTCACGAGACATACGAGAGACAATGCAATTTCACTATCAAAGCTGATGTATTGTTTCTTCGGACGATGGAGACATTGATCGCTTTTGGGGATTTTCTTCACACCCACATGGAAAAATACTATAGTATATTACAGTAGAATTACAGTAAAATTACTCTAGTAAATACTGTAGTGTTTTTGAACCATCCTATAGTAAAGATACTACAGTAAATTGTAGTATATTGTAGTATATTATAGTATTTACTACACTTTGTTAATTTACTGTAGTATAGGGCTATTTACTATAGTACGGTTCAAAAACACTATAGTATTTACTAGAGTAATTTTACTATAATATACTATAGTATTTTTTCATGTGGGAAATCAAGCGTTTGGCCTCGGAACACTTGGAATATCTGTAGCTACTTTTTGAATAAATTGTGCCTGCAGTCGGATCTGCCTGCTATATGTGTTTTATATCATATAATACACAAATGGGTAGGTTCAGAGATGGGGTTTGGTATAGCGTAAATAAAAAATAAATACATGTAAATAAAATTATGCTGGGTGATTAAATTGAGAAATTGTCAAAATCATAACCCAATAATTTCATCATGACGATAACATTCCCATGCCCAACGTATCTGTGTATGACGCTAAAGGTTTCTTATTGAAATCAATGGAGCGTGTCGAAAAATGACACTAAAGGGATACCCTGTGCGTTGAAAAGGGTCCTGACCAAGCGTCAATATGTGACGAGTTGGGAGTGAGACCATGTTATCAAATACGTTCACAGGCAGGTTGGACATCCTATTATTGCAGTCGGACAAACTGGTTGGACCAGTTTTAGTTCTGAGACTTCCACAGAAGATATATGTATACATTTTGAAATATTTAGACCACTTCGGCTTTTGATTGCCATTAGGATGTGAAGAGTTTCAACCAATATAACAAATGTTATGAAAAACATTGCTTACACTAGCAGCTCCTCTTCATTTCATCCTTAAAATGACCTCAATCTAAATTTCAGTCACATCTTATCCTCGGTTTCAACTCATCCTTAATTTCAGTCTTTAAATTTCAGTCATATTTCTTCTCATTTCAACTTAATCTCATCTCACCCTTCATCTCATCTCAATCTCTGTGTAATCTCACCTCATCTTCCATCTCATCTCAAATGTCTCAAACCAATTAAGCTCCATCTCATATCATCCTTCATTTTTACTTTACCTTTATCTAATTGTATTTAAAATAAAAATAATCTCAACTCCACCTCACCTAATCTCTTTCTTAATCTAAATCTCAGTCTGACCTCATTCTCAATCTCAATCGTTATCTCATCCAACTCTCCATCTCAGCTAATCTTTCTAGATCTCATCTCATCTCAATCTCTCAATCTCATATGATCTTATTTCAATCTCAATTCAAGCTCATCTCATCTCATGCTTAGTCTCAAATCATCCTCAATCTCATCTTAATTTTATAGTCATCTCATCAACATCTAATTTTAACTGAAGCTCATCTTCATTACTTTAAATTGCATATACCCTCTCTTTTATCTCTTAAACCTGGACTATCAGTGGGGTAATTATGTAAAAGATGGAAACAAATTACAGTTAATTTCTGCAAACGCTGGCACTGGCAGCTGGCTGTCAGCCACCCAGGCAATGATTTCACACGGCTCACAATCAAATGACCAAATGCCTTCACACTCCCCACACACACGTCCGTGCCAACCGAGCCTGCTCTGTATTTGAGAATTAGTCTCTCCCACATATGAAATATGGCAAACATTACAGTGATACAGAGGAGCGCCATATGCCCACAGAGATTGTTGGGGTGTTAAAATCTCCGCCAACATGAAAGCGAGTTAACCAGAGAACTTATGATGACGGTTGTTAACGATGGGAAAATCACAAGAAACAAATGTTAAATGAACTTGAATCCTATTACAGTTTATTCAATGTTAATCTAATACACAAATCTGTTTTTAAAGTGCAAGCTTATATAAAGGAAAGGACTACTGGATCATGTCACCTTCAGAGGACAAGAGCCGGTGTACAATGACTGCAAATTAGATCTTAGATATTGAAAAATTGACATGTTTTTATGCTCATAGCCAGGCCATCAACTCCATAATACACAATCCCTTTTTCATTTTCCCTGCATCTCCTCATTTATTTTCCTCCCATTCATCTGTTTTTCACACATTATTGACTCATCTGCTTTAATACTCTGTTACTCTCCCCAGGCTGAGACTGTGGCCTCTCTCCCATTCTCCATCTTTTGTGTGATGTCCCCGTAGAGCCCAGATGAATATAAATGTGAAATGTCAGGGAGTAGCCTCTCAGCAGGTTGGACACCTTTCGTTACTCTGCTCTGCCAGAGCAACATTTGCCTGCTCCCAGCCAGATATCCACCCCTCCTTGGGTGTTTATAGTCCTGCCAAAAGACATGCTGGAACCAGAGCCGACTAATGAATGTGGGCGCCACGTGTTGGCCTGTCCTCCAGTCTTTTCCTTCAGTACACGGAAGTAGATAATCCAATCAAATATCAAGAAAACCGCTAATTAAAAATAAAAAAATCTTCTAGATCAATGTATCCATCTTCACCCCAAACCAGGAAGCCTCATATCATGTTGTACATAACAAACTTTATAGCCTAGCCTATCAATTGCTACACACTGGCAAAATACAAATATATTTTAAAAATAAATTGTGTTCATAAAACATTAATTATAGATTACAGCAGTTCGTTTCTGTCCCTGAATTTGATTGGTTGAATGACTGTAGATGTATGTACATTATGAAAAAGCTGGTGGCGACAAGTTTTATGAGTCACTGAATCATTCATTCAGACAACTGACCCTTCGCTAAGCCATGCCCGAAAACCGCCACAGGCCAATCGTGGCTTAGCAACCGTAACTAGGCGCGGAAGGTCTGTCAAGCTTTCAAGTGAGGGAAACATGCCGAAGTGTTGTGCTTATGTATTGTGCAAATCTGATACCCAGTATCCTAAAAGTTTGAATTTTTTTCCCTTCCCCAAACCTAAAGGGGGAAAATGCCGGTGTTCTGTCGATTTTTTCTACCATGTCAGATTTTCCTACCATAGTGCAAAATTATAGCTGTACCTATCGATCCACCCAACCACATCACAAAATCCGGGGGGATTTCTGACTTATTAAAAAAATAGAACAATTTCTAAAAGCTGCTATGTGACAGGGTGTACAGCAAACAAGCTAATAAACACAGAACTAAGTTTTTGTAAGCTGTCGACCCAAAATAATGAGCGTTTAAGGAGACAAAAGTGGATACAGGCAATAAGAATTGAAGCATCAGCAGGAAGAATGGGTATATTTTGAGATCCTGACACTCAGTATGCCTACGTGAGCAGTAAACATTTTGTCACTGTTAAGTCAAATATCCAAATGTCAGTTTTATATATTATATTTCCTGTCGCTGATTACGTTCCCCTCTAGTGGGTGTAGTTCTTAGTGTAATATAACATGTTGCGCTCTGTCTCAACTGCCTGTATCCACTTTTGTGTTCTTAAACGCTTGTTTTTTGGGTCAACATAAAAACTTCTGGGTTTTTGTTTCTGTGTTTTTTAGCTTGTTTGCTGTACACCTTGTCACATATCAGCTTTTAGACATTGTTCTGTTTTTTGTTATAAGTCAAAAATGACAAGGAGGCCGCTTCACGCAATACAAAGTCAATGGAGATGGTTTGATTGTTTCCCGCCCCCAGGTGGGTGTGGTCTTCAGATTATGACGCGTGTTGCTCTGTCTCAATAGGCTTTAGCTTCAATTTTGATTAAATTATTCTCTAATCGGTTGCATATTATGTCGTGGATATATCCCTTGAATGCATACTGCAGTCCCTTTTGTCTTGCACTCTCAGATATTTCACCTGTTCGCCAAAATTGACTAATTATCTCCTTCTGAATGTCTGACACCGGTGCATACATACTGTATTATAGATGTGCAAAGTGTGTAAGCTTGTCAGGCGTAGCAACAGTAACTAAGGAGGGCGGGGCTTAGTGAAGGGATAATTGTGTTTCGAAGATGAACAATTAATTTTTTAAGTTCAATAAAGTGAAATTGTTGCATAAAGCATTTCCAAGAATAGCCTGGCTCTGCCCTCCTACGTACTTCTGCTTAATTTTCATTTTCCTTCAGTACTACGTCTGGGACTGCTGTATATGCTTAGGTTTTCTCCCAAACAATTTTTTACCGGTCCAATCAGCGAACAGAGGGAGTGGCTGAGAGAGATGACGTTGATGTCGTACGCGAGGTTGGGTTATAGTTCAGTAATGGCGGCGGTGAAAGATGCGAGTGTGTCACTGGCACCGCTGACGAATGTCCAGAAGTTAAAGCCGGAGTGTGGCGAGGTGGACGAGCGAGCGAGATCAGTGTGCGTGATTGAGAATGAGAGTCTCGAGTCCTCTCGTGAGGGAGCACGGAGGCATATAAGGACGAGCGACACCGGTGAAGGAAGAGAGAGGACCAGGCCTGGATTTTAAATTGTGTTTTGTTTACGTTTTGTTATGCATGTGCACGGCAGTTGTCCATGAGGGGCTGCCGCTTTTACTTTCATTTTGTGTTTATTATTTGATTAAAAGTTGTTAAACGTTCGCCGGTTCCCGCCTCCTTCTTCCCTGAACAAACGAACTCCGTTACACGGAGCAAGAACAATCACTGCTGAGTTTTGTTGGTGGCCATGATGTTGTGGTCCGGGAAAAGTCTTTTTCAGCTCGCTCCGTTAGTGGTGAAGGAGTTGGCTGAAGCCGTCCGTCTCCCACCACCCGCAAAAAAACCCCAGGATGAATTACCGACTGCTTTTGACGAACACCAAGGTCGTGTGGTAATGTAATTGCTCTCCGAATCCACATTGTTATGTATGTAAATACGACTCTTACTTGTGCTAGCTTTAATTCTTTATTGTGTTCGCCAACCCGTCTTACATTTCGAACAGTCGTAAAACATTCAACGTTTACGTCAATTCCCGTCCCCTAACCCTTAAAGTAACCGGCATTCATTTTATCTTATTAATGTAACAAACACATTACTTTAACTAAACATCAGGTTATTAGACTAATTAAGCATGCAACACACATCTCTGAGTTTTCAAGAATATATCACTTAAAAATTCACTGTTTATATCCTCCTGCAGAGCACCATACGGTTGCGTGAGCTGTAATTTGGATGCATTTCTAGACTTGTATTTCTTTAAATGCTGGCAAGTGTTTACAAGAGCAAAATATTTCATCACCGCTCAAAAAATAAAAGAAGAAAAGCACGTAAACATTTGATTTGGGCACTTATTTATGGCAGCATTTATTCTTATCATACCAAGCATATGACATTTTATTTACAGCATATACAATCATGTTATGATTGCACGAGATATGCACCACGAGAGCAGCGCGTTCCAATCACAAAACTCTCCTCTCCACCGTGAATAAATCACAACCCAAATGTACAAGGTTTTATCACTGACACTGAGGTGATGTGCACAGTTAATGTGAGAATCAAAGGCGAACGGCGCGTGACATACGTCACGACCAAACGTTAGCGATTGGTTAGGCAGATCCATAGTGACTCTTGGCAGATCCAATAGTTTTAAATTTCAACAGAGAACCCGCCTTCAAGGAAGTAAACGCTTGTCAATGGAGAGTGGCCAGACTCTATGTACAAATGAAATGTACGAGAGTCTGGTAAGACCAGGCTAATCCAAGAAGTCATACCCCTGCAGAAACCTAGGCTTATGTTGAACTTTTTTCTTGTACAAATAGATGCTGTATTAAGAAGTAGGCTACATAAATGAAAATGTCTCTGAAACATCTGTGTATTTGACAAAGATTGCATTTATTTCACTCCAGCTGTGATAAAGTATGCAAGCACAGCGCGAGCGTCACTATACAGGAAGCAGAAAGTGTCCAACTTTACGTCTCCGTTTGCAGATCCTCCCAGCCTGCACGCAGATCGCAGATTGTCCCACCCACCACCTTAAAGGACACACCCTAGTCCTAACTCCAAGTTTTGGCTTTGGGGTAAACTACCAGCTTTACTAAAATATCCAATCGCATTATGGGGGCACAAAGACGGTCAGTCCCGCCCAGAGTGCTGCAAGAAAAGGTAGGAACCAATACAACAAAAAGGCCAATTCATCACAGATTTCGTATTTTAAAATAATTACATTTTGGCACTAGTTTTGCTTTTAGCTATTTTTTTAAAATAATTTTTTATTGTTTTTTTGGAAAACATAGGGTGTGGCCTGCGTCCCACCAACCACCTTACAGGACACACTCTAGTCCTAACTCCAAGTGTTAACATGGGGTGAACTGCCAGCTTGACCGAAATATCCAATGGCATTATGGGGGCACAAAGCCGGTCAGTCCCGCCCAGAGTGCTGCACAAGAGCTAGGAGCCAATACGACAAAAAGGCCAATTCACCATATATTTCATATTTAAAAACAATTACATCTGGGCATTAGTTTTGCTTTTAGCGATTTAAAAAAAAAAAATTGTTCTTCGTTTTTGGGCAACCTAGGGTGTGGCCTGTCGTGTCCCGCCCACCCACACCTTGCAGGACACACCCTAGTCCTAGTCCTAAATCTATTGTAAGTATTGAATTGGGATGAACTGTGTATTATGCACTATAATGTATTTCCGTGCGCATTATATAGTAAGCAATGCATATTTTACATTTATAATTTGTATATACTTAGGAAAAGCATTAACTGACAGTTTGGGGGGGACCCAATTTCGAGGGAAGACCCGATTTGTTATGGCTGTGTGCGCACCTTTTACAGAGCAGACTTGCGCAAAATGCATATGACTTACTAAATACATAAGCATGCACATGACGTCAACGTTTTCACAGATTCACGTTTTTTGTTGTTTACACAGAGACAATAACGGTCTCGTTTTCCAAAACTTTTCAAAAGTTTGCGTTTTCAGGCCCACAAAACGCTGTTGTCATGTAAATGAATGGCAAAAACGCATAAAAAGTGTTTTGTAAATGGCCCCTTAATCAGACCAGACTAAAAGGTAGGGAGAAGAACAGGGTCAGGGACCTGTCATGGCAGTGCTGAGTGACTGTTTAAGAAAGTTGTAGATGTTGTATACAATTTCCCAATATCATAGGACTTTCCAGCCAACTCACCATCACTCCTCATACCCAGTCATGGTCTTCCTGTTTTAATTAGTGGTGCTGATGGCAGCTGCACTGGGTACCTACAGAACAGTGAGTGAATCAGGGTGAAGGAGGGTTAACTGATTGGAAAAGCAATCACAGCCCACCGTAGCTGCCTGATTAGATGATTATCTGCAGGGGTTGGGAGCTCCAGGAGCAATCAGCCATGGCTGAGGGGGAGACGAGAGCAGGTGCGAGGGAGCTGCTTTCATGGGAGATGTGAACATGGAAGCTGCCGAGGCCTGGAATACCAAACATCAAAAATGTGTCGTGATCGAGGGAACTGCCTCCAAATGGCAGTGGTGTAACAAGTTGTTGGATTACAACACTAATGGGAGGCAAACAGACAGGAGAAGGTAACGCGAACACACACACACACACACACAAGACCAGATGGCATATAGATAGCAAACAAACATAGAATCAACCCTGCAACTTACATTAAACTAAGTTACACAAGTTAACTACATCTTTATTAGCGGTACAACAGTCAGTTTGAAAATGTGTAGCTTCCAGTAACAAGCTATTTTTAGCATCACTGCATTTTATGGCACATTATTAGGCACATAGCTGTACAACCGGAGGAGTTTAGATAACGAGACACTGAACGAATGTCTCTAATAGCTTTGGAAAATAGGCTCCAGCTCATTTAAGTGAATTGGTTCAATCAGATGGTTCATTTCAATGAAGCTGTTAAAAAGTAATTTTTTTTCCTCCAGTATTTTTCAACCAATTCTTATGTAGCTACATCAATGTAATAATACATTTGCTTTCCCTGCAGAGGATTTTGCATCTACTGTGCAAGATTAATATTTTGACAAATCCTTTTTTAAAAATATTTTAATGATGGTAGTTCCTTTAATAATGCTACAAATAATCTTCCAATAATACTAATGCTATAATCATTCAAATCCCTAATTGAATTAGTTTTAACTAATTTGTCAGTGAACATGAATGAGCATGAATTTGTTTGTGTATCTAATGTGAACATGTGCAGTTCATACTATAAGAATATACAGGGAGTGCAGAATTATTAGGCAAGTTGTATTTTTGAGGATTAATTTTACAACATTAATAATTAAACAACAACCATGTTGTCAATGAACACAAAAAACTCATTAATATCAAAGCTGAATATTTTTGGAAGTGGTTTTTAGTTTTAGCTATTTTAGGGGGATATCTGTGTGTGCAGGTGACTATTACTGTGCATAATTATTTTCTGACATTCAAAAACCAAACAAAAACAAATCAGTGACCAATATAGCCACCTTTCTTTGCAAGGACACTCAAAAGCCTGCCATCCATGGATTCTGTCAGTGTTTTGATCTGTTCACCATCAACATTGCGTGCAGCAGCAACCACAGCCTCCCAGACACTGTTCAGAGAGGTGTACTGTTTTCCCTCCTTGTAAATCGCACATTTGATGATGGACCACAGGTTCTCAATGGGGTTCAGATCAGGTGAACAATGAGGCCATATCATTAGATTTTCTTCTTTTATACCCTTTCTTGCCAGCCACGCTGTGGAGTACTTGGACGCGTGTGATGGAGCATTGTCCTGCATGAAAATCATGTTTTTCTTGAAGGATGCAGACTTCTTCCTGTACCACTGCTTGAAGAAGGTGTCTTCCAGAAACTGGCAGTAGGACTGGGAGTTGAGCTTGACTCCATCCTCAACCCGAAAAGGCCCCACAAGCTCATCTTTGATGATACCAGCCCAAACCAGTACTCCACCTCCACCTTGCTGGCATCTGAGTCGGACTGGAGCTCTCTGCCCTTTACCAATCCAGCCACGGGCCCATCCATCTGGCCCATCAAGACTCACTCTCATTTCATCAGTCCATAAAACCTTAGAAAAATCAGTGAGATATTTCTTGGCCCAGTCTTGACGTTTCAGCTTGTGTGTCTTGTTCAGTGGTGGTCGACTTTCTGCCTTTCTTACCTTGGCCATGTCTCTGAGTATTGCACACCTTGTGCTTTTGGGCACTCCAGTGATGTTGCAGCTCTGAAATATGGCCAAACTGGTGGCAAGTGGCATCTTGGCAGCTGCACGCTTGACTTTTCTCAGTTCACGGGCAGTTATTTTGCGCCTTGGTTTTTCCACACGCTTCTTGCGACCCTGTTGACTATTTTGAATGAAACGCTTGATTGTTCGATGATCACGCTTCAGAAGCTTGGCTATTTTAAGACTGCTGCATCCCTCTGCAATATATCTCACTATTTTTGACTTTTCTGAGCCTGTCAAGTCCTTCTTTTGACCCATTTTGCCAAAGGAAAGGAAGTTGCCTAATAATTATGCACACCTGATATAGGGTGTTGATGTCATTAGACCACACCCCTTCTCATTACAGAGATGCACATCACCTAATATGCTTAATTGGTAGTAGGCTTTCCAGCCTATACAGCTTGGAGTAAGACAACATGCATAACGAGGATGATGTGGTCAAAATACTCATTTGCCTAATAATTCTGCACTCCCTGTACAGCGATCAGGCATCACATTCTAATATTGTGTTGGTCCCCATTTTGGTGCCAAAACAACTCTGACCTGTCGAGGCATGGACTCCACTAGACCCCTGAAGGTGTGCTGTGGCATCTGGCACCAAGATGTTAGCAGCAGATCTTTTAAGTCCTGTAAGTTGCGAGGTGGGGCCTCCATGGATCGCACTTGTTTGTTCAGCACATTCCACAGGTGCTCGATTGGAACCAGTGGTCATAATGTTATGTCTGATCGGTATATATATATAACTTAGTTCACTAGAGAAATTCACTAAGTATATGCACTATATTAATCATTATATTCCCTATATTCTACTTAACATGTTAGTGATATCTTGATTATTTAATGTATGTTTAAATAAACCTGTCATGAAAATGACAGATACTGTGTATATAAATGATTATATTTCAACAATGAATTGGAGTAAAAACATTATTTTATAATTCGATTTAGAAGTTAAAGCAAAAACTGCCTTATGTGAAGTTTACATGTTTGCTTACAATGTGTATTTTAGTGTTGATTAGTATATCTAAAAGTAAATATCAACTGAATTTAGGCTAATTAGTTTGGGCTCTGTTGTTAACCTTTAATATTATAGTAATGTGCTCCCTATATATTATAAGTAAGGGCTCCCTATATAGTTTACAGCATTAGTAGAGATACTTTTTTAATCTTTAAGAACCTTTAAGTTATATAATTGAGTTAATTTAAGGACAGACAAAATTTCAGTAAGCCACTGTTTAATATAAAAAAGCAATTTTACTTTTAAAAATCACTCCTCTGCTGTACCGAACCTTGACTTCAAAACCGAGGTACGTACTGAACCGTCAGTTTTGTACCGTCACACCGTCACACCCCTAATGTATATATACACTCACCTAAAGGATTATTAGGAACACCATACTAATACTGTGTTTGACCCCCTTTCGCCTTCAGAACTGCCTTAATTCTACATGGCATCGATTCAACAAGGTGCTGAAAGCATTCTTTAGAAATGTTGGCCCATATTGATAGGATAGCATCTTGCAGTTGATGGAGATTTTTGGGATGCACATCCAGGGCACGAAGCTCCCGTTCCACCACATCCCAAAGATGCTCTATTGGGTTGAGATCTGGTGACTGTGGGGGCCATTTTAGTACGGTGAACTCATTGTCATGTTCAAGAAACCAATTTGAGATGATTCGAGCTTTGTGACATGGTGCATTATCCTGCTGGAAGTAGCCATCAGAGAATGGGTACATGGTGGTCATAAAGGGATGGACATGGTCAGAAACAATGCTCAGGTAGGCCGTGGCATTTAAACGATGCCCAATTGGCACTAAGGGGCCTAAAGTGTGCCAGGAAAACATCCCCCACACCATTACACCACCCCCACCAGCCTGCACAGTGGTAACAAGGCATGATGGATCCATGTTCTCATTCTGTTTACGCCAAATTCTGACTCTACCATCTGAATGTCTCAACAGAAATCCAGACTCATCAGGCCAGGCAACATTTTTCCAGTCTTCAACTGTCCAATTTTGGTGAGCTCGTGCAAATTGTAGTCTCTTTTTTCTATTTGTATTGGAGATGAGTGGTACCCGGTGGGGTCTTCTGCTGTTGTAGCCCATCCGCCTCAAGGTTGTGTGTGTTGTGGCTTCACAAATGCTTTGCTGCATACCTCGGTTGTAACGAGTGGTTATTTCAGTCAAAGTTGTTCTTCTATCAGCTTGAATCAGTCAGCCCATTCTTCTCTGACCTCTAGCATCAACAAGGCATTTGCATACGGGATGTTTTTCCCTTTTCACACCATTCTTTGTAAACCCTAGAAATGGTTGTGCGTGAAAATTCCAGTAACTGACCAGATTGTGAAATACTCAGACCGGACCGTCTGGCACCAACAACCATGCCACGCTCAAAATAGCTTAAATCACCTTTCTTTCCCATTCTGACATTCAGTTTGGAGTTCAGGAGATTGTCTTGACCAGGACCACACCCCTAAATGCATTGAAGCAACTGCCATGTGATTGGTTGATTAGATAATTGCATTAATGAGAAATTGAACAGGTGTTCCCAATAATCCTTTAGGTGGGTGTATATATATATATATATATATATATACATACATACATACATACATACATACATACATACATACATACATACATACATACATACATACATACATACATACATACATACATACATACATACATACATACATACATACATACATACATACATGCATACATACATACATATACAGGTCCTTCTCAATAAATTAGCATATTGTGATAAAGTTCATTATTTTCCATAATGTAATGATAAAAATTAAACTTTCATATATTTTAGATTCATTGCACACCAACTGAAATATTTCAGGTCTTTTATTGTTTTAATACTGATGATTTTGGCATACAGCTCATGAAAACCCAAAATTCCTATCTCAATAAATTAGCATATTTTATCCGACCAATAAAAGAAAAGTGTTTTTAATACAAAAAAAGTCAACCTTCAAATAATTATGTTCAGTTATGCACTCAGTACTTGGTCGGGAATCCTTTTGCAGAAATGACTGCTTCAATGCGGCGTGGCATGGAGGCAATCAGCCTGTGGAACTGCTGAGGTGTTATGGAGGCCCAGGATGCTTCGATAGCGGCCTTAAGCTCATCCAGAGTGTTGGCTCTTGCGTCTCTCAACTTTCTCTTCACAATATCCCACAGATTCTCTATGGGGTTCAGGTCAGGAGAGTTGGCAGGCCAATTGAGCACAGTAATACCATGGTCAGTAAACCATTTACCAGTGGTTTTGGCACTGTGAGCAGGTGCCAGGTCGTGCTGAAAAATGAAATCATCTCCATAAAGCTTTTCAGCAGATGGAAGCATGAAGTGCTCCAAAATCTCCTGATGGCTAGCTGCATTGACCCTGCCCTTGATAAAACACAGTGGACCAACACCAGCAGCTGACATGGCACCCCAGACCATCACTGACTGTGGATACTTCACACTGGACTTCAGGCATTTTGGCATTTCCTTCTCCCCAGTCTTCCTCCAGACTCTGACACCTTGATTTCCGAATGACATGCAAAATTTGCTTTCATCCGAAAAAAGTACTTTGGACCACGGAGCAACAGTCCACTGCTGCTTCTCTGTAGCCCAGGTCAGGCGCTTCTGCCGCTGTTTCTGGGTCAAAAGTGGCTTGACCTGGGGAATGCGGCACCTGTAGCTCATTTCCTTCACACGCCTGTGCACGGTGGCTCTGGATGTTTCTACTCCAGACTCAGTCCACTGCTTCCGCAGGTCCCCCAAGGTCTGGAATCGGTCCTTCTCCACAATCTTCCTCAGGGTCCGGTCACCTCTTCTCATTGTGCAGCGTTTTTTGCCACACTTTTTCCTTCCCACAGACTTCCCACTGAGGTGCCTTGATACAGCACTCTGGGAACAGCCTATTCGTTCAGAAATTTCTTTCTGTGTCTTACCCTCTTGCTTGAGGGTGTCAATGATGGCCTTCTGGACAGCAGTCAGGTCGGCAGTCTTACCCATGATTGCGGTTTTGAGTAATGAACCAGGCTGGGAGTTTTTAAAAGCCTCAGGAATCTTTTGCAGGTGTAATTTTGATTCAGACGATTAGGTTAATAGCTCGTTTAGAGAACCTTTTCATGATATGCTAATTTTTTGAGAATTTTGGGTTTTCATGAGCTGTATGCCAAAATCATCAGTATTAAAACAATAAAAGACCTGAAATATTTCAGTTGGTGTGCAATGAATCTAAAATATATGAACGTTTAATTTTTATCATTACATTATGGAAAATAATGAACTTTATCACAATATGCTAATTTATTGAGAAGGACCTGCATATACTGCAGTTTTAACTACTTCCATTTTAATTTTAACACTGAAACGGAGACGGCAGTAAACTATGTCACTCCTGAGAAATGCGAGGAAACGCGAGGTTCCATCGGTCACTTCTAAATGGATTGGCTGGGGAAGCTATTGACTGACACCAGGGGATTTTTAAATGCCTGTCAATATCTCCAGCACAGGAGGACGATTAATGGACATTGTGGGGTGCAAACACCATTTGGAAACTCATAAAATGTATTCTGCCACAGTAATGATTGGCCAAAGAAAAAAAAAAAAACCCTGCACGTTAATGACCAGACTGCCATGATTGACATTTTTTGTGCAAGTAATGAATGGACTAACTGCTAAACCCAGTGGGCCGCTGAGGGTCATACAACCCCTTATTAGAGGTATCGCTGAATGGGAATATTGAGAAACAAGTAGATTCAATTATATTCATCATAACTGAAAGCACTCTCATGGGACTAACAGCAACAATTATTATTCAGATAGTCACCATGGCCATCAGTGTACCTCAGCTTAATAAACTCTCAAAAACTAAAAAAAAAAAAAAAAAAGTGAATAGATGGTCGTTAAACAAAACTAATGTTTAGTTGTTTGAAGTCACTGTGCACAACATGTAACCTCCTGCATATGTGTGAAAATACTGCAATGAGCCCTATTAAATGCAATGTTAAGTCTTTAGAAGCTGATTTCATACATGCAGTGTTTATGGGATGATGATTGCTTACACATCTAAATGAATTTCCTGAACGGGAGAGTCAAGCTTATCAAAGTCTCTCCTGCTGTTTTAACTCGAGTTGGTCTGTGATGCAATCTGCTCTGGGCTTTTGTTCTCTTAGCAGGAGCTTTGGCAGCAGCTGTCAGACAGCTCTTTCTCCCTCTTATGAATAGTATATTGAGTTTCAGTTGCACACATTTTCAGTCGCAGGAAAGTGTTCAATTTTTAGGGAACGACAATTTAGGGCACAGCTTGATTTTGTCCATCGGTTTGCTATTGTTGCTGTAAGTAATTACATGACAATGTTCCCATTGAAAGAAAATGTATGCCCCATAATTTATGATAATTATTATGCAACATTATAAGAAATGGTGGCCTCCTTTTTGATATAACAAAATAATTTTTATGGCTTTCAAGTACTTGGTGAAATGGTGCAACACATTTAAGCATTTTAGTATTTTCAAGTAGTGTATTACTGCTAAAGTAAATAAATGATGCCCATCATCTTATATACTGTAGCTATAACACTAAGGTACACTTCAAGTGTTTAGAAAGTCCTTTTCCTTAAAATATACGTGATTTATTTATTGATCTACATCTCCAAACTCGGTCCTGGAGGGCCACTGTCCTGCAGAGTTTAGCTCCAACCCCCAATTAAACACACCTGAACCAGTTAATTAGTGTTTTACTAGGGCCTTGTAAGACACTGATTAACTGGTTCAGGTGTGTTTATTTGGGGTTGGAGCTAAACTCTGCAGGACAGTGGCCCTCCAGGACTGAGTTTGGAGACCCCTGATCTACATAAACCCGAAACATTAAAGGTCCCGTTTTTCGTGTTTTTTTTGAAGCTTTGATTGTATTTACAGTGTGCAATATAACATGTGTTCATGTTTCGCGTGTAAAAAAAACAATATTTTTAACACAATTTACTTATCTGTATACCGCTGTTTTCACTCTCCTAAAAACGGCTGATGAGTTCCTTTATTCTATGAAGTCCCTCCTTCAGAAATACGTAACGAGTTCTGATTGTGCCAGCGGTTCCCGTGTTGTGATTTGACCGCAGCTTAGTGAACGTGGCACGGTTCCTGTGTTGTGATTCGACAGCAGCTTAGCGCACGTAACTTGCACGGAAAGGTCACGCCTCTTAACGGGAGATATATGCGCTTAATGATCTCTACAGCGTCCCTGGGAAAGCCAAACAAAGGTGATTTGACTCCGGGATGAAAATAACAGCGTCTCGACGACATGGCGACAAACACAGTCAAACGCAACAATTCCTTTTCTCCACGCGACACTTCCTCTTCTCCACGTGGGACAGCAACAAGACCACGCTCCCTTTTTCCGCGTATTCTTGTGGGCGGAGGTTAGTCTGTTCTACTGACGTCATTTATGTAGGAAGTACCAGGATGTAGTCCAAGCCGGCCGTTCGCTGTAGGCTTTGAAAGGGAACTTCTGTTAAATAAAATATCTCGCTTGGCATTGAACTTTGAGCTTTATAATTTTACAGGTATTATTTATGCTCTAACAGCAACATTACACACTAACTAAAGTTTGAACAATGGGATCACGAAGAACAGGACCTTTAAAAATATCTCAAATACAGTCTTTTGTCTTTGCACTAAATAAAATAAATAAAATCGCATGCATCTGGAACATACGGCTGTTGTTTAGTGCTTTGGAAGAAAATAAAAAAAATATTGGACTTTTATCCCAGGGGCTTTAAGCCCTGTTGTACCATATATTGGACTTATTTTAAAGAAAGATGAGATTTGGCTCAGGAAATTACAGCTGTCCCTTCTCTCTGAACTCTAAAATTTCATTTCACAGTCCGAGTCTAATCCAGATGCCGTCATCCAGGGCCTAGTCAGGGTCTGAGTCACCGACTCCATGTCTTCGGCTGTTACCTATGTGTGAGTCTCTACTTGAGATCCACACAAATAGCACCTACTCTGAGTGATGAGAGCAGAGCTTTAGCGGGAACAGTGCTGTATCCAGGCATCAGCTTTAGCTACAAAGCTTTTAAACATCTTGGCTACCAAAGTTCAGACCAGTCTGTAAGTTTGTGAGGTAGTTTTAGATCCATGAAGAGGTTGTGATATTTCTCCATTAACCTCTCTCTTGCTCTTTATCACCTTCACTGAAACCGTTTTTAATGTCACACCAATTTTGGATGACGGCATTTTTTCTTCCCTTCACTTCACACGCTCGGCTTAAAAAAAGTGCGCTAATTATTGCTGTAGCACACCCTCTCCCTTGCCGAAGAATCATATAAGCCCATCTGTGTGGTTTAACAGTATGGATGGGAGCCCAATTTTGTATGAAAACTGAAATGCAAAGTGTTTTTTATTCATCAATTTGACAAATTCACAGCTGAACATCCCACAAAAATTCTGCAGTATTGCGTGAATAAAGAAACTAAACAAACCGGCTCTGCTTTGCCAGAGATCAGTAAACGTCAAACATCTGTGGATGTGGCTCGCATGCTTTAAAACAGAAGCCACATTTGCTTTAAATGAACACCAAAGAGAGAAAAAAGAGAAATCTAATGGCAAAGTGCATAAAGCTGAATCTTTAACCGCTTGTTTTGAGCGTGCATTACAATGAGTGGGCGATGGCACTTTTCTATTCTTTGTCATATACCAAAAGTACTATCAAAGCCAATATTGCAGATACTGATACCAAAACGTCTATTAAATGGAACGTTTGTTCTTTATGTGAAGATGGGTAGTCATTTAACATTACCATAAATCATAAATTGACTAATTGTAAATTGAAAAGTAAATTATATTATTATTTATTATATATTTATTATTATAATATATATGTTTGTATGTGTGTATTATTATATATTTATTATCTATATTTGAACTACTGTTCAAAGGTTGATATTTCTTTTGAATAAATTAACACGTTTATTAAGCAAGGATGAATTAAATAGATCAAAAATGACAGTACAGATACTTGTAATTTTACTAATGATTTCCGTTTAAAAGAAATGCTGTTCTACTGAACTTTCTATTCATCAAAGAGTGATGAAAAAAATAATTTCAACATTGAAAATAATAAGAAATGTTTCTTGAGCTCCAGATTAGGATAATAGAATGATTTCTGAAGGATCATGTGACAGAAGACTGGAGAATGATGTTGAAAATTTTACTTGACATCCCAAGAAATAGCTTTCTAAGATATATTAAAATAGAAAACCAAAACAGAACTGTATTTTTTCAATCCATTTATTAATAAATATAAATATATATATATTTTTAGTTTACCGTTTTGGGGCAGACAAAAATTCTGATCACAGTGTCTAGTATTGACATCTCCTGCTGGTAGATTTTTGTTGTTGTTGTGGAAAAACCAGATAAACCAACCTTTAAATGCAACATAAAAACAGAATGATCTGTGGTTGGTCGCTTAACATGTCATCAGATCTCTATAAGTCTGGCTATGTGAGGCTCTATCAAACAGCACAAAAACCTATTATAATAAATGCCAGCATTTTGCGGTATGTAGTGGAGTGAAATAGCTCAACTTGATGCTTCTTTTCTCTGTGTTGACTTGTGGCCGATGTTTTCTCTGTTTGAATGCGTTCTGTGATTGAACGTTGTTTGTGACGGCTGAGTTTCTGAGTGTCAAGATGAGCACAAAGAGAAATAGTTGCTATGTGAGGATCCTCTCGACACTGCAGCAGGATTGATCCAACCATCCCTACATCAAAATTGGTCATTTTCATTACTCAATAAACAGCACTTGTGACAATGCTGATTACCACAAAATAAATTTGATGTTACCCTCCTTTGTTACATGAGGGACTTACAGTGGAAGTGAATGGGGCCAATCTTTAAACGTTTAAATACTCACTGATTCAATCGTGTATAGTCACAAGATGTAAAGAATATGCATGTTAATTTAGTGTGAAAAAGATTACCTTTCTGTTCTAAAGTTATACCATAACAATGTGAGGTCTAAAACCATAAAATGACAAGAACAACTTTATATTTACACAAGTATTAAAAATAGAATTAAAGCAAATGCTTTTATAAAAAATAACCTTCATATTTCTGCATTTAAACCCTCCAAATATGGTCTCCATTTACTTCCACTGTACCCCATATAAAGAAGATGAGTCAAAATAATTTTTTGTGCTAATAAACATGATGGGGCTAAAGCTGTTGATTGCACTTATCTTGTACTGAACCAGAAATATTCCTTTAAATAAACATAAATTGTAGATGAGAAAGTCCAGAATCATGTAATGTCCTCTTTTGGTACACATATAATCATATTAATCTGATGAAATGGTAAGATAAGGGTCATGGTTAACCATTAGAGGATGGTCTTTATGAGGGTCATGGTATTAAACATGAACATTTTAGCCTATTGCTGAGGGCAGTAAAACCCGCTGTGTTTTTCCTCGTCTTTTTTAGTGAGGCTGGAGTTCAGTGCCAGATGTTCCCACTTAATGACGACTAAAGTGGCAACCTGTTTTTGACTGAATGCACATCTTGCCTGTGCACTTTATGGCTTTTCTGTATATGTGCATATGAGTGTGTGTGTTCACAGATGACGTTTTGTGCCCTCTCTGTATGTGTGTGTGTTTCTCAAACTTGACTGGAGCTGCTTTCTGTGTTGCCAGAGCCACCTGCTCATCTGCTTTCCCCGTCAGTGCTGCTGATAGCCTTGGCTGGGTGTCCTGAAGGGATAAGTACATTTCCAATCCACAGTTGTCTAAATCTTTCCATTTACTCTCTCCATTTCACACCATCACAGATGCACCATCAGTCCCAAATATGTTGTTTAGCAAGTCCCTGAGCAGTCACAGCTACAGGGATACAATATTACATTTAGCGTTGCAACAATTTGTACGTATATGCATACCTTTTTGGGCTTTTGGATATACCCTGAAATGGTACAGTAATGTATAACACTTAAATGTAGAAGTATTTATGTATGCACAGCTTAAGAATCATGTTTACAAATTCTTTATATTACAGGGAGTGCAGAATTATTAGGCAAATGAGTATTTTGACCACATCATCCTCGTTATGCATGTTGTCTTACTCCAAGCTGTATAGGCTGGAAAGCCTACTACCAATTAAGCATATTAGGTGATGTGCATCTCTGTAATGAGAAGGGGTGTGGTCTAATGACATCAACACCCTATATCAGGTGTGCATAATTATTAGGCAACTTCCTTTCCTTTGGCAAAATGGGTCAAAAGAAGGACTTGACAGGCTCAGAAAAGTCAAAAATAGTGAGATATATTGCAGAGGGATGCAGCAGTCTTAAAATAGCCAAGCTTCTGAAGCGTGATCATCGAACAATCAAGCGTTTCATTCAAAATAGTCAACAGGGTCGCAAGAAGCGTGTGGAAAAACCAAGGCGCAAAATAACTGCCCGTGAACTGAGAAAAGTCAAGCGTGCAGCTGCCAAGATGCCACTTGCCACCAGTTTGGCCATATTTCAGAGCTGCAACATCACTGGAGTGCCCAAAAGCACAAGGTGTGCAATACTCAGAGACATGGCCATGGTAAGAAAGGCAGAAAGTCGACCACCACTGAACAAGACACACAAGCTGAAACGTCAAGACTGGGCCAAGAAATATCTCAAGACTGATTTTTCTAAGGTTTTATGGACTGATGAAATGAGAGTGAGTCTTGATGGGCCAGATGGATGGGCCCGTGGCTGGATTGGTAAAGGGCAGAGAGCTCCAGTCCGACTCAGACGCCAGCAAGGTGGAGGTGGAGTACTGGTTTGGGCTGGTATCATCAAAGATGAGCTTGTGGGGCCTTTTCGGGTTGAGGATGGAGTCAAGCTCAACTCCCAGTCCTACTGCCAGTTTCTGGAAGACACCTTCTTCAAGCAGTGGTACAGGAAGAAGTCTGCATCCTTCAAGAAAAACATGATTTTCATGCAGGACAATGCTCCATCACACGCGTCCAAGTACTCCACAGCGTGGCTGGCAAGAAAGGGTATAAAAGAAGAAAATCTAATGATATGGCCTCCTTGTTCACCTGATCTGAACCCCATTGAGAACCTGTGGTCCATCATCAAATGTGCGATTTACAAGGAGGGAAAACAGTACACCTCTCTGAACAGTGTCTGGGAGGCTGTGGTTGCTGCTGCACGCAATGTTGATGGTGAACAGATCAAAACACTGACAGAATCCATGGATGGCAGGCTTTTGAGTGTCCTTGCAAAGAAAGGTGGCTATATTGGTCACTGATTTGTTTTTGTTTGGTTTTTGAATGTCAGAAATGTATATTTGTGAATGTTGAGATGTTATATTGGTTTCACTGGTAAAAATAAATAATTGAAATGGGTATAAATTTGTTTTTTGTTAAGTTGCCTAATAATTATGCACAGTAATAGTCACCTGCACACACAGATATCCCCCTAAAATAGCTAAAACTAAAAACCACTTCCAAAAATATTCAGCTTTGATATTAATGAGTTTTTTGTGTTCATTGACAACATGGTTGTTGTTTAATTATTAATGTTGTAAAATTAATCCTCAAAAATACAACTTGCCTAATAATTCTGCACTCCCTGTATGTTCATATTAGGATTTATGTACGCACAGTTCACATTTTTACGAAATCTTTACAAATTCTTTTTTTTGTATGGATACACGTTACAATTGTAAATTTACATTGTCAAAACCTATAATTTAATACACAGAATGTACAATGATTACAATTTTAGTCACAATATAGGTATTTTCTTATATCCCGTGGCAAACAAAATAAAAATTAAGTGAAGTAAATACATAATGACTAAATTATGACAGAAATGTAATTTATATAAAATTCAGGTTCGAGTGAAGATGTTGGAATCCTTTGAAACAAGTTGAATACGGCAACTAAAATCAAATAGAATAGAATGAAATAATGTAGGTAAAATAAATGTGATGCCATTAAACATATCAAATATTATTGATTAATTACAAAGTTATTAATAGCGACTGGTGTTAGAGGCTGCTGCACCAAATGTTCGAATCCCTCACTGAGCAGTGCAAGTAGAACCGGAGGGGTTACATTGATGCGGTCACTCAGATGGAAGTGAGGTTTAGGGGGGTTAGTGTAATGTAGGCCAGTTGGGAGCTGTGCAAGTAAACTTCACTCCTCTAGCCTCATAAAGCGCACTTGCAACTGACACTAGAGGCTGTGATCTTTTCCCATGCTGGAAATGCCAGTTTGAATCCCTCTCTGAGTGATGCGAGTAGAACCAGAGGGGTTTTGTGACCCAGATGGGAGGGATGTTTTAGTGTAATGGAGTCCAGTTAGTAAGAGCCGTATGAGTAAACCTCGCAATTCTGGTCTCAAAAGATGTAGTGACAACCGTTAGAGCAGGGGTAGGGATAGTTGATCCTGGAGAGTTTAGCTCCAACCCTGAAAAAACAGTCACCTGTCTGTAACTGTAGTAATCCTAAAGACCTTGATTAGCTTGTTCAGGTGTGTTTGATTAGGGTTAGAGCTAAACTCTGCAGGGCAGTGGCTCTCCCAGTGTTGAGGGTAATGCATTGCAAGTAACTTAAGTTACCTAATCAGTAGAGGTGGAAAGTAACAAATTACATTTACTGTAATTGAGTAGTTTTTCTGCATACTTCTACATTTTTAAGTAGATTTAAAAATCTGTAAAAAAAAAATCTAATTTTACTTTTACTTGAGTATGTTTTGTTTGAAGTATTGTACTTCGCTACATTTTAAACCACATCCGTTACTGAGTAAAAATAAATAATACAAAGGGGGGAAAAACGCGATCCTGAAATGACTGCATTGAACTGCGGCTGCGAACGCAAAAATCACAAAAAGATGGAGACGGACGGACAAGACAGACGTCAGACCAGGCCAGGTTCTAGGCACCTATAGAAGGGTGGGCTGGCAGATATCCCGGGTGGGCGTTTATTTTTTTCGCGACCCATATACTATAGGCCTACAGACATTTACATTCAAACAAGTCAAGCCAAGCATAAGAATACTTGTAGGCCTATACAATTGGTCATTTGACTCTATTATCCATTAAATCACTAGATGGCACAAAAACTCAGCTCAGCACTTTTCCACACAAACGCTTTTGATTATTGATGCACATTCGCAATGCAAAGTTTATGCTGCACTAATTTTATAGCTAGACCTATATATGGGAGGCTAATTAACTGGTTAACCGTTAACCAACAACAATTTTAATCAATTAATCGTTTGGTTGAAAAATAAAACACCAACAGGTAAGTCACGTATAAGTCACATTTGATTGCATTCAGAAATAATACTGGTAAATAAAGTGAAAAGTTATAATGTACTACAAACATTACAAATACTACAAACATAGCTATAGGTTATTTCAGTTCTCTAACTTTCAGCAATGTAAAGGCCAATTTATACTTCTGCGTCGAGTGTACGCCGTAGGCTATGCGCGTAGCCGACGCCGTCGTGAGCATTTATACTTCTGCGTTGTTTTCTGCGTTGATCTGCAATTACACCACCGAAACGCTAGTGGGCGGTGGGGTTTCTATGCTCCACTGTGTTGAGTCTCTTTCGGGCACAAAAAAATGGCGAATGAAACTGAGCGGATCATGTTGGAGTTAGAGCTGATCGATATTGAAAAAAAAGTAACTTTTATTGAAATTACTCAAATTAAAAAGCAGAAACGAGAGTAGGCGTCGGAGGAGATTCACGCCGGAAATGCGACGGTACCAAGCTGACCAATCACAGATCTTGCGCTCTGCGTCAACGTGACGCGTAGTTACATTTTTGGGGAGGTGCGCGTCGTGGTACGGCGTATAGAAAGCGTCTATGCGTATGGTACGCCTCTGCTTTTCTGCTACAGACTGAAGAGCGCGCGTAGCTTACAATGCGCCGCGCCGTTATTTTAATTTAATTAAATAAATAAATTCTGGTGTTATTTTTGTGATTGTTTGGGGCATTCTACAGCCCTTCCTCAAAACTTTCAACACAGAGCCCATCTCAGATTGTTTTAATCAATGCACAAATAGTAAAAACAAATGAACACTATCAGTTCCTAAATTCTGACCCCTGCCCATGCCTAGAACCCGGCCCTGCAGCTGATACGCACATCGTCAGGAGTTCATGACGATGTATCGTTGTATCGATATTCTGAGCACAGCCCTAATGAACAGTAGAGGGCGCAGCTGCGTGCTGCCATTCTGGATAATGGAAGAATACGATGCAGGAGAAAAAACCTTTACCAATAAAAACAAAAAATCTAGTAATTTTTGCTCATGGTTTAACTGAATCAAAGGTCAGCAGCAAGACATTGGTCAATAAAGGTAGATTAAATGTATAAAAATTTGGTACGTTTGGATGATGTGAACGTGGTCTTCTGAACTCGGGTGCGCACCCGCGAACCCTACCAGAGTCCGCTTAAAAAGGGTGGTCTGGGGTACGGATCATGTGAACTCCGGTACGGTTCGCAGCTGATGTGAACTCAATCGTACTAAATCAAGCTCGCTGTCGTTACTAAGCAACCGTGTAAACAGTTGCTACTTTGATGACGCAAATGCACCACGGTTCGGACCCAAATAATATAATATGAACACAGTCCAGTGGGGGCAGGGGGAGGGGGGAGCAATCGAACTTGGGTTCGGTCCAGGAAATCGAGCCAAGTGTGAAAGCACCCTTAGTCTAGAACTACAATAACCATCATGTTTACACACAACGCCTCTGCACTTACTCTCAATAACCATCATGTTTACACACAACGCCTCTGCACTTACTCTCAATAACCATCATGTTTACACACAACGCCTCTGCACTTACTCTCAATGTTTCTCAACAGGAGAGCTGTCAGTCAAATAAATGTGAAAAAGTAACTCAGATATTTTATACATTTGAAAAGTAATGCATTACTTTACTAGTTACTTGAAAAAGTAATCTGATTAGCAGAGGTGGAAAGAGTAACAAAATATTCTACTCAAGTAAAAGTACTATTACTTCAATGAAATTTTACTTAAGTAGAAGTAAAAGTACTTGTCTAAAAATTTACTCAAGTAAAAGTAAAAAGTAGTTCATTTAAAATGTACTAAACAGTTGTTTGCGTCAAATATATTATTAGTCCCAAGACTCTTCGCATTAGTAGGCTATATATACATAAATCTGCTGTTGTTGTACATTCCCTAGTGGGTCTGATGGTTGAATCTTTGTACACTGTGTCAAAGGGTTTCTGGTTCAAATCCGCTCTTAAATAGTTTTCTTTCCCCTTCTTTATTAAAATCAAACATGTTCATCAATGATTGTATTTTAAGAGCAGGGACACGTTTGTGTGCAGTTTGTTTTGTGATTTCACAGGAAAGAATAGTGTCTCCGCAACGGCATTAAGTGATAGATTGTCTCGTCTGTGTGAGAGACTGCACGAGCCAAAAGAGAACGTAAACTCCGCCTACTTGGATTTGATTCGCCATCTCAATCATTTTGACATTGATGAGTGCTGTTAGACTTAGACCAACTATTAACATGTAGGCTTCCATTCTGTTTTATTTCCAAATTATCACTGGACAGTAGAAAAGTGAAAATGTTAGCATTTTATTTAAAGTGAAGTATGTATTTTGATTGGTGCAAAAAAATGATAATAAAAGCAAATGTAACAATCACAACAACAACGAAATAAAAATAAATAAATTAAACAATTGTCATTTTCAATCCCTTGTTGTTCTTTTAGATATCTTTTGAGCTCTGTTCACTATTTACTTCTAGTTATTTGAGTTATATTTTAGTCGTTTAGTTTCTAATTTTAGTTATAGATATTTAGGTTTACTAACTTTTAGTTTAATAAGAGCTTTGTTATTTTGGGGTTTTAGTTCCCACTCATAAAATGATTAACCCAAATTAAAACAAAATATGAGAAGATAAATTACATTAAATCACAATAGGCAAATCAAAACAATTTGAAACAATTAAATTCTTCAACAATATAACAGTCAATTACTCCTCAATAGAAATGTTCTTTTGTCAATCAAAGTGCAAAAATATGTTAGTGTGTGCAAAGTGTCTTTGATGAAGGTTGTATTGCGACAGTCAATAGTGCAAAATGATCAAAGTCGGGAAAAGAATCTGATCCTTCTGATCAGAATGCACACAATGAGAAATGGATTCCACCTGTTTAGTTGAAATCACTACCGGAATCTTCCGTTTGTGTTTCTCTCAAGTCACTGTGGTTCGGGTGGGTAGGCTCGCCATCTCGATCTCAGAGGGTCCATCCAATCGCACTAAAAAACCTGACCTAAAAAACCTGACCAAATCCGGGGGTATTATTTGTCTGACACCCGCATGGATTTTCATGGGTTCTCATCAGAAATCGTCAGTTGTAATATCAACAATCTTGTTCTTGGATTGATCTTGCTTCTCTCTCACTCGCGATCAGCAAAATGCGTTCGCCTCTCACTGCTTCCGCGTCTCATCTCTATGACGTCACGCGCAGTCGCAGTTTAAACTGAATATATAATTTCAGCATTTCGTCATTTTATTATTTATTATATTATTATATTAAACTGCATGAGACGTGATCGTGTGTGTGTGTGTTTGTGTGTGTGTAAAATTAGGTAGAAAGTAAGGTAGAACAGTTAGCCTATGTGTATTAGTATGTAGATACAATGGGTTATCCCACCGGTCACTATTGTTGCCGATGACATGTTTGTGAGTTCTATGACCACATTAAACAAAGTTGAGTAATTGCAAATGCCTATATCAATACTAGACACCTTAAACATGATGTGTACCAAAAATCTATGTCCTATCTTTATGTTAACATACTTTACCACCCTTTTCTTTGGGAGCTTTCCTGCTGCCATCCTCTTCTCTTGGCGCAAACAGGAAGTAAACAGCTCTGGTCATGTGACAATTTACAGTAAACATGTGACACTGCACATATTTCATTGAGACCCTTTATTATTTCAATATCTGCTGGAAATGCATTGATAGATCATTCAGTAACATTTTTATAGCCTTAGAAATGATTTTTTTTTTTTTACTGTCACTATTGTGACTGGTGGGATTAAATGGGTTAAAGCATGTTGGTACAGCTGCTTGGGCAAGAGACAGGTTGAAAATGTCTGTAAAAACCCCAGCGAGCTGCTCCGCACATGCCCTAAGAACACGACCAGGGATGTTGTCTGGTCCAGCAGCCTTGTGCTCGCTGATCCGGCTAAGTGCCTTGCAGACATCTGTGGAGGAGAGTGTGATTGGTGGGTGGTCAGCTGAGGGTTTGAGCTTGGTGGCAGTTTCTCTGTTGTCTCTTTTAAAGTGAGCATAAAAGTAATTTAGCTCATTCAGGAAGTTGACATCAGTGGCTGCGGGGGTGGAGTGGGTGGGTTTGTAATCACTGATGGCCTGAATGCCCTGCCACATGCGTCAAGGGTCAGAGTTGGAAAAGTGTCCCTCTATCTTTAGCTTGTAGCAGTGCTTGGCCTTTTTGACGCCCCTCTTCAGGTTTGCTCTGGATGTGCTGTAGGCTTGTGCATCTCCTGATCTGAAGGCAGTGTTGCGTGACTTCAACAGGAGTCGCACTTCCTTGTTCATCCAAGGCTTCTGATTTGGGTATGTGGTGATCTGTGTCTTGTAACACTGTCAATGGTGGTATTGATATGATCCAATACAGAGGAGGTGTAGGAGATATTTGGGGGTGAGGAACAAAGAAAGCTGATCTGACTGTCCCGGGTGGGGGAGGGGTGTCGCAACATAAGCTCCAGCCATGTTTGTGTAAACATGGTCTAAGGTTTTGTTTCCTCTGGTGTGACAGGAAACATGCTGGTGAAACTTGGGTAGCACTGACTTTAAGTCTGAGTGATTAAAGTCACCTGCAACAATAAGCGCAGCTTCCGGGTGATCAGTCTGTTGTTTACTGATGGCTGCATGAAGTTCTTTCATAGCAAGCTTGGCATCAGCATCCAGGGGAATATAGGCTGCAGTGATAATGGTGGAAGTGAACTCCCGCGGTAGATAAAACGGTCTACATTTAACCATGAGAAACTCAAGGTTTGCTGAACAATGACTCCCAACAATGGCAGAGTTTGTGCACCAAGCTTTGTTAATGTAAATGCACAGCCCACCCTTCTATAGGTGTCTAGAACCAGGCCTGATCAGCTGCCGTATCGATACTGTGTGCTTTTGAATGCAATCAAAGCAACGCAAACAGCAGTGCGAGACATTCAAAATGGAGAAGAGGTTTTCAGTGAATGAATGAACGCAACAGTGCAGCGCGCCTCACATCCATTAAATAGCAATACTCTTTGTGCTTTGTTGCTATTGATATTAAACAAAGTCTCGGATTTCAAATTACGTCCATTTAATTACGAAATTCAAAAACATAAATACCGTTTTGGCGCAGTGGCATGAGATCGCTTTGGCGCAGCTCAGCTCTAGAGAAGCGGCCGCGCGCAGTGCACGTGAACGCTTACGCCTTAATACCAGTTACAGCGCGAAATAAACATGAACGAACATCTGAACGTGTGTTAAAAAATAGAGTACAACTTACTGAAATCCGTATCATGTCACATGGAATCACTCGATCAGTGTTTCAAACGCGGAAAGGCATCAGTATAACAGCTTGTAAACAATGTCATGTAAGTTAACGTCACATTTATCTCAGAAAAGAAACATATCCAGTGTCTATATTCGTTAGTCAGCTAGAAAAATTGAGTCTAGAGGAGCATTTTGCGAAATATATGCACCATATTCCATATTCATTATAATATTGAATGTTTCCATATTTAATGCATGTTTGAATTAATCTGGCAAGTTTTTATGATACCATTTAAATGTTTATATTTAAAAAAATATGTATATGATTTTATGATTATGTAATTTGTAAAGTTAATATTATAACTTTATTATTATAAAAAACATCGTAATTTAGTGTAATTTAAGTGTTTGTACAAATCAGTTCATTTTTACCTTTAATATTATAGTACAACTGACTCTCATAGTTTACAGCATTAGTTAAGAGATTTGTTTTCCCAAATTTGTTTTAGATTTATCGCAAGATTTGTTTTACATTCCAAAATTTGCCATGAATTGTACCTGATATACAGTATTTCCAAAATAATCAATATTGAACCAAGCCTTTACAAAGTTTTTTTTTGTGACAATTTATTTCATTTAACTCATTGTTTTTTTTTAAATGACAAAAACAAAATAGTTTTTCAGTTATCACAACTATTCTAACACTGGTTATTCAATAAACAGATATTACTGTTACTAAACTCTGCTCAAAAGAAATTTAATTCCAAATTGATCCATATCGTGATACGTATCGTATCGTGACTTCAGTATCATGATGCGTATTGTATTGTGACATTGTTGGTGATACACAGCCCTACTGTTCATATGTGAATTTGCATTTTTATCTCAGCCTGAGGCTTATTATTTCAATTTTGGTATGAAGAGGTCTTTACATTTGCACAAAAATAGAACTTTTTTGTTATAAAAAAGCAAAAAAACAAAACAAGCCCAGCCCAGGTGAGAAAAAGTAACGTAAAAGTAAGGCAAAAGTAATGTAATGCATTACTTTTCTTAAAAAGTAACTAAGTAACACTGATTACACCCCAACACTGGGCTCTCCAGGATCAAGGTCCCCAACCCCTGTGTTAGAGGCTGCAGTCTTTAGCATCCTTATTAGTGCCCTCCACCCAAACACTGTTTCTAATTTCGGAACAGTGTGAGTAGAATCGGAGGGGTTACAACAAGACAGAAATTTTTACTCCTCATATTTTTCTCCAAGTAGAATTTTCTCCTTGAGAGTTCTTAGAAGAGATTACAACAGTGCCACAAACTCAGATTTGTCAAGATACCAAACACTAAAGTAGCAGTAAAATTTCATGGTGAGCAGGTCACAGATGTCATGTTTTCAGACACACTTTGAAATACATACTCTGAAAACCTTTTTGTCTCTTAAAAATTCATAATAGATCAGTGCATGTTTTCCTTTGATTCTGAAACTCTCCGGCCTCCTACTCATGTAGATGATATCAAAGAAATCAATTTGCTTGCTTTGCAGTCATCGCTGGTGTGCAACAATTTCAGTCTGACTGTGGCATTTCTAAGATCAAAGTGGAGGATTGAGATTCTTTTGTTTGAGTGATTCATGACTGCTCTGTGATCTTCAGGTGGGCTGTTAGTTCAGCTCACGCAGAGCGTTCCCGTCGAGCGTTCTCATCATCTTCATTTAGTGTGCAGGCTGAATGAAGTTAAAGGGTCAGAAGTGGTCCTTTAGAACAGATGTGAAGGATAATGCAATTACCATTGAATGCTTCTCAGAAATGACTAACACTCATATGGTCTTTAATGGTTTGCATGTCAGTTGTGTAACCTTTTATCTTTTATTTGTAAATCTTTGTGTTGTCCACTCTACTTTGCTTGAACAGCTTGTAGACTCCATCGATAGAGGAATAGTAAATACAAGTTTAAAGGAACACGGCAACTTTTTGGGACTTTAGTTTATTCACCGTATCCTCCAGAGTTAGATAAATCCATACATACCATTCTCATCTCCGTGCGTGCCATAACCCTGTGTATAGTTACATTGGCCCTCATTTATCAATCTTGCGTAGAAACGGGCGTATATGTTGGCGTAAGATTATGCGTACACTCCTCTCACCGCCTGATTTATGAAGCTGTGCGTACCTGTGTGTACGCAATACCTGCCCTTGATAAATGATGGCTGAAAACGAGCGTCATTTGAATAACACGAATAACACGAATGTTTGAATAACAATATATTCAAGTCTCCGCCTCCCCCACGCCCTCATTTTACGCCATGGACACACGGAAGATGGCAAAGAAGCGAAACTTCTCCGACGTGGAGATCAAGACCATCACCAGGGAAGTGGAAAAAAACTAAATAGTTTTATTTGGGAGTTTAAAGAGTGAGATTAAAGGCGCCCACAAAAACAAAATATGGACCCAAATTATGAGTAGCCTACTGTTAATAGTGTGGGGGTTGAGAAGCGCACTCCAGCAGAGGTAAGAATGTTTTATTGCTTAATATAAACCAATAGTGATCAAGTTAAGCATGAGTTTTCTTGTTTATTGTAGGTGAAAAAAAGTGGTCAGATATAAAGATCGCCACAAAGAGGCGCGTCTCGGCAATGAAGAGGAGCCAGAGTCAGACTGATCACAAGGCATTATTTTACAGCACGTGTTTTGAAACAATTAGCATTTAATTTCGTATCACTTCACATTGGGGTGTACAATAGTGATGATGATGTGATGTGGAGTACCATTCATTCACATTAATAATTGCATGACAATTTGTAATATTCTTATTATTATTATGATTTTTATTATCAATGACGCTTATTGTTATTTAGAAGAAGAATGTCGTTATTATTATTATTTGCATTATTATTATTATTTAAAAGAAGAAGAATGTTATTTTTATTATTTTGTCAGTCTGAATTATTTTCAGTCCCAGTCCGTGCGCACCTGCTGGGCCTAACCCTAAAACGTCAGGTAAAGCGCCCAGGCTCGCAACTGGAGGAATACATATGCCTACAAATCAAATGCTTTGGTAAAGTCACACAAATTAAACATTGAAGTCCATGTTGCACAGAAAAAAACACTGAAGTTTATAATTACTATGTTGTTGTTGTTTTTTTACAGTGGATCATAATATATAATATCTTTGAGTTTGTCAGTGCGTTTTGTGGTGTTAGGAATTGTTTTTCTGCGCATTTCCGCACTAACTCAAAACGTGCGTACATGTACACCACCTCCAGAGCTGGCGTAGGATTTGAGCGTGCTGTACGCCAATGTCCATATTGGTAAATCTCAAAGTCACCGTGGTTTTGGGTGTACGCTTGAAATTTGGTGTACGCACTTTTGATAAATGAGGGCCAATGTGTACTAAGACCGACGGAAAATGAAAAGTTACGATTTTCTAGACCGATATGACTAGGAACTATTCTCTCATTCCTGCATAGTAATCAAGGAACTTAGCTGCCGTACCATGGGTGCAGCGGCGCAATGATATTACACAGAGCCTGAAAATAGAAGAAGAAGTACGCCTGATTCTGTAGCTCCACCCACTGATTTGTGCATGGCATGTTATAGATTAATAACATAGGCCTACATGGAGCTAAACCGAATCGAACTTCCAAGCAATAAACATGCTGCATAAGCTTCCTTCGGATTCCAGTATTATGAATGCATGGATGAACTATATTTTTAATGAAGGTCCAGCTCACGTGGGGAAGACATTGCGCATTTGTTCCTTCATTTCACCACGGATTCGTTTGTAAACAAGAGACTGGATTTGCAGACAAGATGAGATTACATGAATAAATGAAGTAACACTAATGTGAGTAAAAAAAAGTTGACAGTATTGCATTGTTACAGATCGTTTGATATCTATTGATTATGTGTATGTGTCTAACTGAACATAACTTACCACATTGCCACAGGGCCCGCAAAGCCCGAAGTCCCGGGGCTATGTGTTTTCCGGGCTACCAAAATGTATCACCGGCCTGCCGACGGGCTATCTTAAATAGTGAAATAACATTCCCTTCTTGATGTGCGTTGTTCACTCTCTTGACTTGAAATTTGAAGGAAAAATACAAGCGCGGAAGTTTTGATCATGCTGATTTTTTTGATTCTGCAGTGAGGCTTGTCTGTGCGTGTTTTAGTGATGCACGGTTCACAGTTATCCACCGATCGGGCGGGCCAAGTAATAAAAAAATAACATTCCAATTAATTGCGGGTGGATGAGAGATAAATCATTGTGTTTGTTTGATAAAGACATTTTGCTTTCTTTTTGCTATTGAACACAAAAGGAAAGATGATGTGAGGTTAAGTAAATGATGACAAATTTTTTTTTTGCACCTAAATGATGACTTGCATATTTTGCAAGTCATCTGCAATACATGTTGTGTCTCAAGATGGTATTCAAAAACCCAGATAAACACTGGATGAACATAGCACAATATTAGGCTTCCTGCAGAACCAACGTCCTCTTTCTTGAAAGGCTGCAGAAGTGCAATAAACAAACCTTAACATAGCTTGTACACCCTACAGCCATTATAAAAATTTCAGCTGAAAACTTTTATCTCTGCACTCATTCAGACTGTTAGTGCCTTCATTAAAGATTTTATGCGGTAGCCTGCTGTTTTGGCACTAGATTCAATCTCAGACAGTTTTCTTCTTCTGCGTCAGACGAGATGCTCCAGTAAATTTCCCTTTATGCATCGTGCATCCCTTTCAAAACACTTCTAAGATGTGAAAAAGATATCTTTCCTTTTTTGCTCTTTTATCCTCCAAACTTGTATTCTTTTTAGTGATGTTTACCTGAGCCTTTGAGCATCTGTTTAACCAGAAGCTGTCTTCATCATGAGACAAGTTTGCTTTGGGGGATCCGAGTGGGCTGTATGGTTTAGCTCAGAAGTCAACTTGTGACTTGCTTATAAATACCTGCACAGCGATCATTAAAGGGGGGGTGAAATGCTGTTTCATGCATACTGATCTTTTTGCACTGTTAAAGACTTGGATTCCCATGCTAAACATGGACACAGTTTCAAAAGCTAAGGTGGACGTTTGATGGGAGTATTTCTTTGCCAAAATTAGTACTTCCTGTTAGTCATAAGTTTCGGAAAGTTTTTTTCGATCATGGGTCCGCTTGACGTCAACAGGGCGGAATTTCCTTGTATGGGCCGTACGGACAATTCTACCGGAAGAGCGCGCGCACGCGCGCGAGAGAGAGAGAGAGCGCGTGAAAGCAATAGGCTACGCCCATCAAAGCGCTGGCTCGTAGCCAAATAACCCCGCGTTAAGGCAAAAGTGGATGGAATTTGCTTTTCCGGATTTTCAAATCGCCTAATACATACTGAAGGATGGAGCGGTCCCAACGATAAAGGTCTCAACGTTGGAACCGCAGGCAGTGAGTAAGACTGCTTCAAATGTGTGTTTTTGCCTATGCCCATCAAGTAACGTTAGCCCAAACATGACCACGTATTGATCAATGGAGCATGCGCTGTATAGTGTGTACATTTGTTTAGCTGGCCACTATATGTGTATGTTTGTGTATTGTAAAAGCACTCCAAACAACAATACACAAAGAATGGGGAAATATGTTGAACTAAATAAGCGCGCTTCTTCATTCAAATGCGCTACTATTCCATGTCTTTCTATGTAAACACTAGCCTGACGCGCAAAACCAGTCCGCTTACTACAAATCATGTCTACACAAACCACGCGTAAACACACACACACACACACACACACACACACACACACACACACACACACACACACACACACACACACACACACACACACACACACACACACACACACACACACACACACACACACACACACACACACACACACACACACACACACACACACACACACACACACACACACACACACACACACACACACACACACACACACACACACACACACACACACACGATATAATTAAAGTATAAATGTGTAAATAACACAAGCCGCTAAGCATATTATATAGTTAGTGTAACTTATACCACATAGAGATGTCCTGCTCTAGTCGTTTTTGCTGCTGCTCCTGTTCAACTTCAGCCTCTGGGTCTGATTCCGGATCATAGATGTATGGCTGTATCTGATTAAAAGCCATTTTTTATGTTGAATAAAGATATTTCCCGCTTTTAGGGATGACGCAGCTTTCAGACGCACTCAACACAGTAACAGCGGCGAGCGCTCGACATTCTTTAGCTCCGCCCACACGATACGCCCCCAGCCGCACGGCTTTTTTCGGAAAGACTCGGAACAGCGCATCTTCCTTTTATAATTATAATAAAAATAAAGACTTTTCAGAGATATGCAGGATGCAATGCTACTCTATAGGTACTCAAGATTGACATGAGACTGACTGAAACTGAGTGTGTCCCCCCCCCTTTAATGGAGTTTGTGTGTGTGAGAAATTTTGCTTTTCACAAACCTGCCTTCACTTTCAGTATTGTAACTATAATTGAATTCTTTCACTGAAACAAATTGGGTAGAATTGTGAAGCTAGAGTACCGTTGCATCATTTTAAAATGTTTCTTTCAAATGAAAGCACAAATCATCATAAATAGGAAATAATAGAGTAGGTGCCATTGCCTAGTAGTTAACTTGACACATCATGTTATTATAAAGCTTGGAAACATCAGGACATTTATTAATATAACTGATTGTGTTTATCAGAAAGAAGAGTGTCATATACACCTAGGATGTCTTGAGGGTGAGTAAATCATGGGGTAATTTTAATTTTAAAGTAAACTAACCCTTTAAGAAGTGAAAAGGAGTGACCAAAACAACACCAGGATCTGAATGCATCCATCAAATAGAAATAGTTGTCATATTTGGGTTGAAACAACTCAGCATTTTTTAATGTTTGCTTCAGAAATGCTGCCTCAGTATGTTTTTGTGAGGATCATAATTTGTTGCCCCAATATATAATATGATGTGGTTTCAGTCTCAGACATTATTTCACTACTCTCACAGTAAGTGTAATTTGATCGTATGAGTCCTTGATGAACCTCATTAACTAATTGTCTTCGTCAGGGGACTACATGCCGTTTCTGATAGTAGAAGAGCCCTCTCACACCCTGAAAGATTATTTAATGCATCCATCAGTGCTCTCAATACATTTAATTTGATGCTCAATAAAAAATAAAGGGCAGCTCATAGCTGTTTAGAGATGCTGTTTTTAAATGTTGTGTTTCGGAAGCCCGTAATTGTCACAATTAATTTCATTATAGGCTATAGGCAGGTTAAATGTAGACAGACAAACACTATTGGCCAGATGCCAAACCAGAAAACAACTTGAAATGTTACTTACCTCTTTATTTTCTTCCGCCAGGTGTAGCATGAAATGGCAGATATGAATTCTGAATTATCTTTGTGATGGATGCCAACATCATTTACTGCTCTCTTCGCTTCATTGTTACCTTTTTAGAGGGTTGTGATTCAAAGTGCCCCTTGAGGTATGTTTTTGTTTCCCAACCTGGAGTAAACCAAAGGCTCTACACATTCTGGGAAATGTTTTGCTTTCACATACAGGTCTTATTCAGAATACATTATGATAAGGAACAATGTGTCTTCAGGTGCAAAGTATCCTACAAAATGTCTGTTTTGCATTGATATTGGATACACAGCACACACAGAATGCGGGTACACACTGAATAAATTGGAACAGCTCTCCAGTTGGCTGTGATTTTATTATTATGAATTATTGCATTAAATTAAATTATACTGTATTCAATAATAGTTCACTCTAAATAATGCTGGGTTAAAATTTGGTTGTTTTAACCCAGCGGTTGGGTTAAATGTTTGCTTAAAACAACCTAATTGCTGGGTTAGTCCATTTTCAACCCAACTTGGGTTGTTTTTAACCCAGCATTTTAACCCAGCATTTTAGTGTTTGACCATTGCTGGCGTAAGTAACAAGCACGATTAAACTAAAGCTAAACAAACAACATTTTTAAAAAATGTATCTTAAATTTAATTTAATTCTGAGGCTGATATGTGTATTTGAATTCTAAATCCAGTTCAATGCACGATTCAAATCAAATCTAATTGTCACAGGGTAAGCCTGTGACTATGCATGGACTATACACACACACATACACATGTACGTTACGCATACACACCGGCGTCATGTATGACAGTTTGCTAGCCGACATATATTTATGTATGCATGGACCTGGGTAACATTCAATGTCACTGTTGTAAACTTGTATGATGTCCTGTATGTAGTTTTACCTGAGTTATGAGAACTAGTAACCATAACACGAGTGCATATGATAACATGATAGAATTGTCTTTTCTCATATACAGAAATAAATCACCATCACAAGTATTTGATTTACATAGTTTATTGAATACAGTGTAAGAGATACAGATTATGCTTACCACATTTGAAGAGTCATTTGCCAAACCTGTTCAGTAAGACAGTCGGTCTATTTATAGGTCTTTGTGTCCACCATCTTGTGCATGTGGGTGATGTCATCGGAGAGTCCATTCGCATAGCTGTAAGGGAGAAGGGTTTCTCAAGCTATTTATTTCCTTTGAATATGTATGTTATGTATACTGGCAGATATTATGTCTTGCATGTATGTTTATTTATATTTATTGTTTTTGTTGTTTTCATTATGTATTCCTGTGATGTATGTGAAACGTGTTACCTTTCATGTGGTATGTTCCAGAGTAGGAGGAGTCAGGCCTATAAAATGGCTTCAGAAAGTTCGTTTGATAGTTCAGAGATAGGAGTCTGAGTCTGAGTCTGAGTCTGAGTCTGAGTCTGAGTCTGAGTCTGAGTCTGAGTCTGAGTCTGAGTCTGAGTCTGAGTCTGAGTCTGAGTCTGAGTCTGAGTCTGAGTCTGAGTCTGAGTCTGAGTCTGAGTCTGAGTCTGAGTCTGAGTCTGAGTCTGAGTCTGAGTCTGAGTCTGAGTCTGAGTCTGAGTCTGAGTCTGAGTCTGAGTCTGAGTCTGAGTCTGAGTCTGAGTCTGAGTCTGAGTCTGAGTCTGAGTCTGAGTCTGAGTCTCTTGTTTTGTTCCCACCAATTTGGAGTGACTGTCACTGTTAACCATAATAAAAGCATTGTTAATCATAACAACTGTTTCCTCTGTCAATGGGAGCCTCCAACCGCTCAAGGTGTTCGTAACACTAATTATAAAGGACATTAGGCCTGGTGGGTGTATATGAATGACATTTGGCTGCATATGAGCTCTATAGCAATGTACACAGAACCATTTAATGGCAAGTCACTCACTATGATGGTCATGGACTATAGAACTAACTGTGATTTGTGACTAAGGTTATCAGTTCCCTGTGGATCCATTGCGACACATATGCAGGTGACAGATGAACTCAGACATGCTGGATTCCACACTCTCTGGATGAGTATGTCAAATGAGCTGGTGAAGGGCTGACAGCTAACAGGAGCGATGCCGTGTATGACAGCAAGTGACTTTCAAACCTCAAATGTGGTGTGTTACTGAGCTTTTATGTATTCAATAATGTTGGGTTCTGTAAGATTAAAAAAAATATATATTTTAAATGATAAAATAAATATTTTTTCTTGTGATGGCAAAGCTGGCTTTCATATAGACATTAAAATAGCAATTGCATTAAAGGGGTCATGAACTGGCTTTAAAAAAAAAATGATACTGTTGTCTGAGGTCAACTTATGACGTTTGCGTGGTTTTTACATTCAAAAACATCATAATGAATAAGTAATAGGCTATTTTCTGCCCTGGTTTTGAGGCTTCCTCAAGAAACGCTCGGTTTTAATGGCCGTGCCACACTGAAGACTTGGAAGTAAACGCTCACGGCTAGGATTGGATAAGATTTACATATTTAATGAGCTTCTGCTCCCCTGTCAGTGAAAGCGTGTGGGGAAACCTCAACCGGAATGAATCTCCCACAGGGCTCGCAAAATGTCTTTATCAAACAAACACAATGATTTATCTCTCATCCACCGCGATTGATTGGAATGTTATATTTTTATTACTTGGCCCGCAAGATTGATGAATATAAGCGTAAACAGTACACACACACACAGGCGCATGCACTCCCTTCAAGTCAAGAGAGTTATTTCACTATTTAAGATAGTCCGTCGGCAGGCCGGGCTTACGTTTTGGTAGCCCGTCTGAAAAACACATAGCCCCGGGACGTTGGGCTTTGCGAGCCCTGGTCCATACATGCCAGAGCCTGATCCCGAATCGCAATGAACCAACAACACCATAAATAAAGGATTCTTCAGCCTGTGACAGCGTGCTAAGTTGCGTTCAGTTAGACATGTACACATAAATCAATATGATCTGTAACAATGCAATACTATCACATATAAAAAACATTTTTTACTCACATTAGTGTGTTGCTTCATTCATTCATGTAATCTCATCCTGTCTGCAAATCCAGTCTCTTGTTTACAAACGAATCCATGTCTTCCCCACGTGAGATGGATATTCATTAAAAATAAAGTTCATCCATGCATTCATAATATTAGAATCCGAACAAAGCTTATGCGGTGTGTTTATTTCGTAAACGTTCAATGCGGTTTAGCTCACGAGTCAGTGGGCAGGGCTACAGAATCAGGCGTTGTTCTTCTTAGCCGTCATAGCCGGGCACATTTCTGAGATCGATCGCCTACTGTGCCTGGTGTCAATAAAAGCTTTTCTTTGACTAACAAGGAAGTTTTCAGCTCTGAAACGTACAGGATATTTTTATATTACCATGACCTTTTACAACCCCAAATCAGAAAAAGTTGGGACAGTATGGAAAACGCAAATAAAAAACAAAAGAAGTGATTTCTAAATTTACTTTGACTTGTATTTCATTGCAGACAATATGAACACAAAATATTTCATGTTTTGTCTGGTCAACTTCATGTCATTTGTAAATATGCATCCTTTCCTGTCATTCAGACCTGCAACACATTTAAAAAAAAAGTTGGGACAGGAGCAATTTAGGGCTAGTAATGAGGTAAAATGGTTAAATAATGATGTGATTTGAAACAGGTGATGTCAACAGGTGATTGTAATTATGATTTGGTACAAAAGTAGCATCCAAGAAAGGTCTAATCTTTTAGGAGCAAAGATGGGCCGAGGATCGCCAGTTTGCCAACAAATACGTGAGAAAATTATTGAAATGTTTAAAAACAATGTTCCTCAAAGAAAGAAAGATAGGAAGAGATTTGTATATTTCACATTCAACAGTGCATAACATAATTAAAAGATTCAAGGAATCTGGAGGCATTTCAGTGCGTAAAGGACAAGGGCGCAAGCCTAAGCTGAACAACTGTGATCTCCGATCCCTCAGGCGGCACTGCATCAAGAATCGTCATTCATCTATAAGCGATATCACCACATGGGCTCAGGACTACTTTGGCAAACCTTTGTCAAGTACCACAATACGTAGTTACATCCACAAATGCCAGTTAAAACTGTACTGTGCCAAAAGGAAGCCCTATGTTAACAGTGTCCAGAAGCGCCGTCGACTTCTCTGGGCTCGGAGGCATCTGGGATGGACCATCACACAGTGGAAACGTGTACTGTGGTCAGATGGGAGGAATGGACGCCGTGTGCTCCGGACCAAAGAAGAAAAGGATCATCCAGACTGTTACCAGCAACAAGTCCAAAAGCCAGGGTCTGTCATGGTATGGGGTTGTGTCAGTGCCCTTGGCAAAGGTAACTTGCACTTCTGTGAAGGCACCATTAATGCTGAAAAGTACATAGAGATTTTGGAGCATAATATGCTGCCTTCAAGAAGACATCTTTTCCAGGGACGTCCTTGCATATTTCATCAAGACAATGCAAAACCACATTCTGTACACATTACAAAGTCCTGGCTGCGGAGGAAGAGGGTACGGGTACTTGACTGGCCTGCCTGCAGTCCCGACCTGTCTCCAATAGAGAATGTGTGGTGCATTTTGAAGCGCACTGTTGCCCACCTTAAGACTTGTTCGCAGGAAGAATGGGACAAAATTACACCTGAAACACTTCATCACTTGGTGTCTTCAGTCCCTAAACGTCTTTTAAATGTTGTGAAAAGGAATGGCAACATTACAAAGTGGTAAATGCTTTACTATCCCAACTTTTTTTTAGATGTGTTGCAGGTCTAAATGACAGGAAAGGATGCATATTTACAAATGACATGAAGTTGACCAGACAAAACATGAAATATTTTGTGTTCATATTGTCTGCAATGAAATACAAGTCAAAGTAAATTTAGAAATCACTTTTGTTTTTTATTTGCGTTTTCCATACTGTCCCAACTTTTTCTGATTTGGGGTTGTATATATCAAAAGCTCAAGGGAAAGTTGATTTCTCAATTCATGACCCCTTTAATATTTCATAATTAATTATTTCATAAGTATTTTTTTATTAGTTTTTTTTCTGATGGCTTAAGCACATTTTTGTAACTGTTGGCTACTTTTGCAAAACTCTACACACAAATAAGAAAACCCTTCACCAAACCAGCAAAACATTGTAGTTCTCTTGCAAAAGCTAATAAACTTTGCTTAACTCTCCAAACCTTTGTTAAAATTGTATTTTCGTATCAAACAGTTAACCCAAGCCATCACATTAATAAGCACACAATGTGCTAACTACACACTGATGCTATGAATAAAAAACACATCTGGCTTTTGCTTTCTCTGTGCACAAGGTAGGCTATGTCAGTTTGAGGTCATACTTTTGTCATAGTTCTGTAAACATACAGGGATCCAAACTTCAAGTATTGGTGTTTATTTACACTCGTCAAAACAAATGCAAGGGTTTTTTTCCAAGTCAATACACAAAATAGTCATTTCACTGAGGAATAAAAAAATAAAAAAATAAATCAGTCTACATCGTGTGATCTCTCTGGGTCTGGCCACAAAATTTAGTCTACATCACATGCAATGTCCTCTAGTCCTAGGCACCGGGGAAAATATCTTCTGGAATGCCATATCCAGGCCTGACATGATGCCTGGTCAATATCCCCACATGCCTCCTCCATTGCCTGTAAAAGGGCTATGCGTTGATGGGGATGACCTTCATAGACCTTCCAGCACCAGGCAGAGAAGAACTCCTCAATTGGAAAAAAACATTTTGACTTATAGCTGCACACATAGTTTTGTTACCACCACGTTGTCCTGGGACATTGATTATGGCACGGTGTCCAATAATGTTCCTGCCACGTCTCCTTGTTTTAGGGAGGTTAAAACCTGCCTCATCCACAAAAAGCTGCTCATGACCCATGGGCAAGTACATGAGATAACACAGAAATGCTCACATTGTGTATGTTTTGGAAGGTGGTGTCATCCTCAATTATGCGCTGCTGAATTTCTCGTAGCCTTATTTGCAATCATCATATTGACTATATGGATCTCTTGTTCTGCAGTGAACATTCTTCCTCTGCCCCCAGCATCTGGACATCTAGCAATTCTGTAAAGTAACAATTTCAGTATTTTTAGATGTATGGTATTGTTGTGTTTCTCATTAGAGTATGGCAGTGCTACAAAACTTAGTGCAAAGTGACTGTACTAAACGATTCTCATTTTGAAATGTACTTATGAGGCTTCCTACAATGTAGCGGCTCAAGTTAGGCGGAACTCATTGGCCAGCTTCCCTCAGGGTCATTCCATGGTTGATTACATGGTCCACTATTGGAGCTCTGATGTCATCAGTAATTCTATTTCTTCCTCTTCCCCCTCCTCGTCCTCCTCTAACTTCACCTCCTTGTCCTTCTCTCCCTCTCGCTTCTTCACCTCTGCGTCCTCTTCCTCATCCTCTTACTCCTACTTCTTCACCTCCATATCCTCTTCCTCCTACTTCTTCACCTCCATGTCCTCTTCCTCCCTCTAATTCTCACTCTTGTCACTCTTCCTGCTCCCTCCATTGTACTCCACACGGACAGCTTACCTGTGGCTTATTTACAGTGCCTAGGTTGATTGCAAAGTGAACTAAATATCTAAAACAGTTTTCACATGTGACAGTGTGCCAGACAGTTGGCAAAATAGTGTAAATAATAGCCATACATGTGTATAGTTGTGCTAGGAGTGTGTTGATCATTTGCAAATTTAGTGTAAAGCAGTGAGTTGTGTTTACAGTTCCGCAAAAAGAGTGTTGTGCAGTGGATACGTGTGTGTTACAAAATTGCAAACTGAGTGCAAAGCAGTGTTTGTGCTTTTAGTTTTGCAAACTCAGTGAGTGGTTTTGCTATAAGTATTAATAGTTTTAGAAATTGTGCTATAAGAATCACAGTTAGGGTTTAAGCATTCAGAAAAAACTGTAAATACATGGAGCATTGGTGACCTTGCCCTGGTGAAAAAATAGTATACTTTATTGTATTTCAAATATATTCTCTTTTTCAATAGTATATATACTAACAAAAATTGTACCATCTTTAAATTAAAAAAAAGTATATTAGCATCATATTTTCACAATGTAACTTTTAATGCACTTTAAAATAATTGTATTTTAGAAAAATATACTTAAAAGGAAAGTTCTGTGTATTTTTTAAAAGTGTACTTTTGAAGTGTACTATTTTTAGTATATTTAAAACTGTGCTCAAATGTGTCATTCTAACAATGCCTGAAAGTGTCAGGGTTCAGAAAGAGGAGGATTCAATTTGCAGGGTAATATAGTTTATTGGGAAAACAGGAGGAGAACCAAACAGACGCAAGAGCTGGGTCCACAGTCAATGACGGCCTCAGGAAGAAAAGATGGTAACGCTAAACCAAGAGCAGCCAACACAGAAGGTCCGGGATGGTGGATGAGACCGGGGAAGCAACGAGCAGTGATGGCAAGGAGATTGAATGGAGATAGCAGCGGGGAAGCTGGAGGTGGCAGAAGGTGAACACCAACCAGCAGCCAGGGAAACTGGATGACTGGAGAGAAAAATAATCATAAAAATAAAAACAGAAAAACAAGACAAAACTGACCTGAAGACTAGAAAACAAATAAAATAACTAAATAAACCGTAAAGCCCAAAAGGAGAAAAAAATATAACAACTAAATAAAACAAAAAAATAACCAAAACAAGGTTGGACCAAAAATAAAGCTCAAGGCAGAGCAATAATAAAAATAGGAAAAAAACAAAGAAGCTAAAGCAAATACAAGCTAGAAGAAAATAAGGCTATCAGACAAGATGTGAGCAAGACGTGAAAGACACAACATGAGGTTGAAATATCTCCCCTTCTGCCTGAGACAGTAGATCTCTGCGCAACGGGAGAGGCCACGGATCATCGTATAGCATATGTCTGATCTCCGCCAGCCAATGTTTCCCTGGCCACTCCGGAGCTATTAATATCAGCTTCAATCCTTCTGCCCTCACTCTGTAGAGCGTTGGGGATATTAACGCTATCGGTGGGAACGTGTAAAGGAGAGTGCAAGGCCATTCGTGCTCCAACGCATCTATCCCCAGAGGCACGCTCTGGTCCTTCAGTGAGAAGAACAGAAGACACTGAGCATTGTCGTGAGACGTGAACAGATCCACTGTCGCTCTGCCGTATATGCTCCAAATCTGTTCGACCACTTCCTTGTTCAATTTCCACTCCCCGTATAGAGGATTTCCCCTGGACAGCAGATACGCACCCTGATTCATCACACCCTGTACGTGCGTCGCTCTTAGGGATAGAAGATTGACATTGCTCCATGGGTATCCCTTGAACCAGAAAGGTCGGGAGTCTCCGTTGACACAGTGCCAATACCGCCTCTGACGTCACTCTCACTCTATATCCTCCATGTCACCGCAACCTCCTCCAGGAGCTCTGGAAATACTGTAAGGAGCTGTCGTGCTGCCCGTTTCGCTCTCGGCAGCCTCTTGCCCTCGTAGCTACCACGGTCGGCCACGGAATATTTAGTTTATCTGCAGCGCGTTTGCACACATCTTGCAGATCAACACTGAGAAGCGGAGAGGATGGTGCCCCGCCCGCCTCTTCCGTGGATCCCGCCGCAGCGAGGTGTTGTGCCAAGTGCGCAGGGGGAAGGAAGGGGAAGTCCTCGAAATCTTCCTCTTCTTCAGAGAGAATAAAATCGGATTGTCCCTCTTCCTCCAAATCGAGCGCGTTGTCGTTCTCATCCTCATCCGTGCTGAGCACACTGGGCAGAGGGACGCACGCATCAAGCTCTTCGCTCCTGGACAGAACTGCCGTGGTGGGCAGCTCTACTGCAGGAATGGTTACCTGCGGAGTGGCAGCTGGAACAGGGCTAGATGACATGAGGGGATCTTGGCCTGACAGGCTAGCTTGGCGTGCGAGCCTGCGATGAAGGCTCTTCATGGTGAAGCGTGCGCAGTGCTGCATTCTGCTGATAACAGAAACATGGCTAAACCCGCTCGTACCTGATGCCATTGTGGAGCTTGCTGGGAGAACAGCATTCCGCCGGGACAGGAATAAAGATTCTGGTAAGACCAAGGGTGGCGGGCTTTGCTGTTACATACACGATGACTGGTGCACGAATTCCGACATCATAGACAGTCACTGTTCCCCATGACTTGGCGTATCTAACGGTCAGATGCAGGCCTTTTTTCTGCCCCGGGAGTTTACCGCTGTTATGGTTACAGTTGTTTATATCCCACCAGATGCGAACGCAAACACGGCTCACAGTCACTTGTTGCAAGCTATAAATGCCAATCAGAATATCCATCCTGATGCTGTTCATATTATAGCAGGGGATTTTAATCATGGAAATTTAAAAACAGTTCTTCCTAAATTCCATCAACACATCAATGTGCTACAAGGGGGAAAAACACTCTGGATAAAGCGTACACTAATATTAAGAAAGGTTACAGGGCAATTCCACTACCACATTTGGGTCAGTCAGACCACCTTTCTGTGTTTTTAATCCCAGCATACACCCCTTTAAGAAGGAAAGTGCCCACCGTCATCAAAATTGTGAAAATATGGCCAAAAGGAGCCTCTTCCTAGCTTCAAGATTGTTTTGAAAGAACCAACTGGGACGTATTCGACAATCAGGATTTGGAGGTGTATACATCAACAATACTCGGCTATATTAAAGGGGTCATAGAATGACATTTTTGTACAAGTTAATATGATTCTTTAGTGTCTAAATGAAAAGTTTGTAATATACTTTAATTAAAAATTCTCATTAGTATTGTAAGAAAACACTCATTTTACCTGGTCAAAACCAGCTCAGTTTTCAGCAAGTCATTTCAGTGCATGTGACTTTAAATGATAATGAGCTTTGCTCACCCCGCCCCCTCTGCTCTGTGGGGCGTTCGGTTCGACCCGACACAACACCACAACACACGTGGAGTGTTGCCTTGACAACATTTGAGGGTATATTTTCGAGAAATAATGGCAACGGGAGTCTCTGAGGAAACATCTGAGCAACCTTATCATTTTGAACCGGAGTCGGACTAGGAACAAGATGACGAACCCATCGAAGTTCGAACAGGACGTTTCTGAATGGTTGGTTAACGTCATGTCACTTTGATCTATCTTTGTACTGGCAGAGTAGTGTAGTTGCTATGTGTTTACTGATGTGTTAGTTCATTGACAGATTGATGTTATGTTATAAGATTTTTTTTTTACATTACTTCTTAATCAGTAACAGACACCGTTATAAACCATGTACAAAAGTAAGCTTAGTGTAGTGTTACCACGTTAACTTTATCACCCGAGTACACAGTTTGTAATAACAAACATAACGCGTTGTTCATTATAAACGTGGGATTATGAATTATATTGAGAACATCATACACAGAAAGCATGCCGTAATGTAACTTACCCTGTAAACTTTAGCCTCATTCATCGTGAAGCGATTTGCAAAGATTAATATAAAGGTTAATAAAACGTTACACTCACATCTTCCTGAGGTGCAGCAGGAAAACAATCCTTTTTTCAAGAGCAGCTTATTAGCAAAACCTGCTTTATACTGACGCTCGTTTATAAAGCAGTCTGCTGAGAAATGATTCGCGCAAACATTGACGTTGATCGGGGGGAATTTTCCCTTCTAAAACAAAACTCAGCAGCCACTGGGTCTTCAGCAGTTCGGATTTAGGAACATCAAAATGACTGCTGTGTTCGTTATTACACACAACAACAACACAACACCACAATCGCTTAGACGCCATTCTGTTCCAGAGTATCAACAATGGCGGACTGATGACAGCTCGCTCAGGGCGGGTCTGTGTTGAAACGCTGCTGTCAATCAACAATCTTAGGAGGGGCGTACACCGTGTAACGTCACACGGTCAGACGGCTCGATTTGAGACAGGGGAAAATATATAAGGAGATTAAAAAAAAAACACTGGATGTATTTTTATCATTATAGGATGGTTGTGTACAGGCACTGCCAACACACATTTCCGTATAATCGACTTGTAAAAGTGCATGTACCATTCTATGACCCCTTTAAGTACTGTGTCGACATGGTCACTGTTGACAAAACATCCGGGTTTATTCAAACCAGAAGCCCTGGATGAACAGAGAGGTCAGGACCCTCTTAAAAGCCCGTAATGCTGCCTTCAGGTTAGGAGACAAAACCCTTTACCAGGCAGCTAGAGCTAACCTTAAGAGAGTGATCAAGAGTGCAAAAGCAGAGTACAAAAGAAAGATTGAGGACCACTTCACCCACAATGATCCGCGACGACTATGGCAGGGGATCCAACACCTCACAAACTTCAAAAGCACTAATAACAAAACTACTGATGCTAATGCCTCGTTGGCAGAACAACTCTGTGGGCAACTGTTTTTTTGCCCACTTTGAAGTGATGGCAACAGAGACGGTTGCACCCATACTGGTCCCCAACGGACATGCACCCCCATTCATAATACAGGAACACAGGGTGAGGAGTATGCTCAGGGGTATTAACACAAGGAAGGCGGCAGGACCAGATGGAGTGAGGGGAAGAATGCTCAAAGAATGCGCAGACCAGCTCTGTGCAGTCTTCACAAAGATCTTCAACCTGTCCCTGTCAACTGCCACCATCCCATCTTGCCTGAAGACAACAACAGTTATCCCAGTACCAAAGAAAACAATTATCAGTGATCTTAGCGACTACCGCCCGGTTGCACTTACCCCAGTGATCATGAAGTGCTTTGAGAGGCTGGTCCAGCAGCACATCAAAACCAGCCTCCCAGATACCTTCGAACCACATCAGTTTGCATACAGAAGCAACAGGTCCACTGAAGAGCACTATCACACCTGGAACATCAAGGCAGATATGTGAGGATGCTTTTTATTGACTACAGTTCTGCGTTCAATACTGTCATCCCGGATAGGCTGGTAGCTAAATTGCTGGATTTAGGCTTTTCCTCTGCTATCTGTCTTTGGATTCAGGACTTCTTGACCAACCACCAACAGAGAGTCAGGTTGGGCCCTCATTCTTCCCCCACCTTAATCCTCAACATAGGTACTCCACAAGGCTGCGTGCTGAGCCCGCTTCTTTACAACCTCTACACTCATGACTGCACCCCAATCCATTCTGCAAACACTATTATCAAATATGCAGATGACACAACTGTAGTTGGACTCATTTCAGGAGAAGACGAATCAGCGTATCGAGATGAAATCCAGAGACTGACAGAATGGTGCGGAGTAAATAACCTGTCACTAAATGCATCGAAAACCAAGGAGCTCATCATTGACTTTCGCAAACACCACACAGAACACACACCTCTGCATATCAGGGGGGTTTGTGTAGAGAGAGTCCCAGCCTTCAGATTCTTGGGTATGAACATTTCTAAGGATCTCACCTGGAGCACAAACACTTTAGCAGCAGTCAAAAAAGCACAACAGCGACTATATTTCTTGAGGATTCTCAGAAAGAACCAGCTACAATCGCAACTGCTAGTGTCCTTCTATCGCTGCTCCATTGAAAGTGTACTAACATACTGCATCTCTACCTGGTACGTCAGCAGCTCAGCAGCGGATCAAAAAGCCCTCCAGGGGTAATCAATTCAGCACAAAAAATCATTGGATGCTCTCTGCCTTGCCTAAAGGAAATTTACACCATACGCTGCCTTGGTAGAGCAGGAAACATTGTAAAGGACCGGTCCCATCCTGGACACCATCTGTTTGAATTGCTGCCTTCTGGGAGACGCTTTAGGTCCATTAAATCACGGACCAACAGACTTAAAAATAGTTTTTACCCCAGCGCCATAAGGGAACTGAACACTGCAAGCACATGCACACACACATAACTGAGTCACGCACTAATCTAAGGAGCATCTTATATTTCTACACACAGGTTAATAATACCTCTAGTTTATCTTAGGATGCTATCTAGCATACATTCCGCTTCATTATGTATGATACACTGTGTAGCACTTAACAGTCTTTTATTGTGTGCAATACCATGCAGTTCTTACTGCTCACTGTGCAATAATTCTGTGCAATATTGAGTGACTATTCGCCTAGCTGCACTGGGTTTGTGTGTATTGTGTTATATTGTTTATGGCATATTGGTGTTTTAGCTGCACTAATAGTATATGTGAATCTAAATTTCACTGTACTTGTATAGTGACAATAAAGAATTGTATCGTATCGTGTTCACAGGAGCCGGGGTTCTCGATCGCCAGTTGGGAATGTTTCAGCCCGAGACATGCAGAGCAGACCTGGTGTGTGTCCTTGCATGAAATTTTGTTCCCGCATGAACAAAGTCGCACAGAATCTCCCTCACTAGCCGGGATAGTTTGCATTGCTGCAGCCATTGTTGTATCGAACAATCCTTGCAATCGACTGGAATGCAAATTGAAGGAGCCAGACGAAAAACGGCGTGGTGGCCAGTAGTTCGTCCAGAAGTTTGTTCTTTTAAAGTTTGTCTAAAAGGTATGCTTCTAGGCTTCTGGTGTGAAGCGAGAAGAGGTTTTTGAATGTCGTAGTGACGTTGTGTTGCCCCTTTTATACTGAGGGAGGGGGAGGCCATTCCCAGACACAACGTCACATCTGCCAGCCAATTGGGGCTGGCGTAATGTAATAGGGCTTCTGAGGAATACGCGGAAGGGGCGTATCCCAGAGTGAGACACCGAAACGTATGCTTGAAAGAGAACTAACAGGGTAACAAGGGGGCGGGGCGACAACTGACAGTGAACGCATGGCAACACAGAACACGTGCCGAAGCACATGGCGAACGAACACAAACACACGCACGCCAAAGCACAGATCAAACCGGCATCCTGACAGAAAGCACATTTTAAAAATACATTTGAAATATCCTTAATTTGTAGTATATTTAAAAGTTAAATTTGAGTAACGTTTAAGGTTATTTATTCATGCTTAAGTGTTAAAATTAAGCATGAATAAATAAGTGTTAAAATATGACTAATGCATTAAAAGCCCATTTTTAAGTGTAAATATGTTTAATGAGTTTACACTGGCAGAGAAGAATCGTGTTACAATCATACACACAATTCTATATTAGACCAACAGCACACTAAAATACAACAATAAAATATATGAGTTGAGTATTATCGGAATTCAAATGTCTCTTCAACTTGGTCTGTGACCAATCAGATTGTGTTGTTCACTGCCTGCAGCCAATCAGAGGCAGAGCTGATTCGTCACTCACTCACAGGAGGTTTGCAGCCTGACCCCGATAGCGACGATAAACTGGCTCTGAATAAAATGGCCAAACGTTACGTTTGTAATTAGTCCCTATACTTAAAGCATACTAAGTATACTTAAAGTTGTTTCAATTTAGCACATAAATACACTTAAAGCTATGCTTTTGCACAACTTATTTACAACTAAAATATACTTAGTACAAAATCAGTTGTTTCAAAATAGCACACTTCAAATTAGCTAATCATTAACACACTTCAAGTATACTGATAATTAGTCTTGCTGCAAGTATACTTAGCATACTTTTTTTCCCCTAGGGTGGTGCCTATAGTTTTGGTGCCTATGTCTCACAATAGAACAAAGGTGCAGAAGAAACTGCAAAAAGCTCAACATCACTGTGATCAGCGCATTAAAAGGTGATATTAATGTGTGAAACAATTTAAAGTTCAGGTACTAACTACTAGGTTGTGCATAGGCACGGCCGTCACTAAATCACACGGATGATTTCATTCAGAAGACGTCATTAGCAGGCTTATTTTTAACTCTCCCATCTGAAGTTTAGGCTCTCACATCTGATGTTTTGTCAGAAAAAAGACAGCGCGAGACTGGAACATCTATTCCTGTGTGCCAGAGAGAACAGCTGTTTCATCCACATTGTGCAGGTCCAACGGCGCTGATCTCTTCATAATATCACCGCTTAGGACCAACAGAAATAACAATCCATGACAAAAAAATGCATACAAATCACAGTATTTTTCAGCCTTTATATTGATATTCAATACATTTTATGTGTTTATTGTTTTGAAGCCAAGAACTTTGTTAGCAACTTTTGCAAACAATTAACTTAAAATGATATCCACAAACAGGATGAAACCGAGGTTGCAGCATGAGCCTCTGTTTGTCTCTCCCTCTTTTCTCTCTTTTCTTTTTGTACAAGTACATTTCTACTGTTGCTATATGATGAAATCTCTTGTACCCTAGGGAGATTTATTTTCTTTAGGGGATCTTAAATTTAAGACAATGGGCCCATGAGAACTTCTTCAAACTACAGACCTCTTCAGCTCATTGGATTGGATATAAGGTGTTGTGGTAGTCAAAGTGCATGAAGACTCAAGAGTTGAGTATTTAAATAAACAAAACACAGAATATCACTGGAGAATAAATAACAGGAACTTAATATCACTGGAGAATAAATAACAGGAGGAGATTGCATATCACGCATGAACAAATTAGAACTGACGAGTACCTGAAACACATGGCTTTAAATACACAGCAAACATAGGAAACTAGATGAGACACCGGTGAAACTAAGGCAACTAGGGAGTAATCAGGGACTGAACTGAAAGGGAATACAAGAAATAGAAGCATTAGAACAAAATTACAACTAAACTGAACATAACTCTGATTGTTGAATATGTGTTGTTTTTTTTCTCATACAAGACGGAACTCTCTCGGTCTAACTGTCAAATCTAAACAAAGTGCCTCTCAAAGTCAAACTGAGGATGCATTTACAATTTTGAGTTTCTGAATTTGAATTCAATTTGGATTGAGGTAGCAAACAGGGGGCAGTCGTGGCCTAATGGTTAGAGAGTCGGACTTGTAACCAGAAGGTTGCAGGTTCAAGTCTCAGGTCCGGCAGGAATTGTCGGTGGGGGGAGTGAGACCCTTGAGCAAGGCACCGAACCCCCAACTGCTCCCCGGGCGCCACAGCAATATGGCTGCCCACTGCTCTGGGGGTGTGTTCACGGTGTGTGTGTGCACTTGGATGGGTTAAATGCAGAGCACAAATTCCAAGTATGGGTCACCATACTTGGCCACACATCACTTCACTTCACTTTCAAACAGGATGCAGAATTGTCATAACTGTTTACTGGTAATCAGCAAGGACACATTAAATTAAAAGTGACATTTACTAGGTATGCACCGATATGAACATTTTGGCCGATACCGATAACCACACTAAAAAAAATCCAACGTATGTTTTGTATGACAAATTCAGCTTTTAAAGTTTTTAACATGAAAATTCTTTGTACAACTAATTGACCCTAAGTTGAGAAAACTCAAAAATGTTCTGCAGCTGGTTGCCTTAAACTTTTAAGTTCTCAACCTTTTTTTTTTTTTTACAGTGCAGTAATTCTTTATATTTGAAAGTTGATAACCGATATATTGGCAGATAAATCTAAATATTTTTTTTAAACATTTAACATTTGAGGGCCTAATTACAAAAACAAAATGTCCAAAGCACACAATTATAATGTTCTCATTATAATTTTATGTAGCCTATATGAAAGACTTGCGCTGCATATGCTGCACTTAACTGCATTTTCTGTTTTTGAAGGGATTTCAATCATATTTCAAGCAATTCAAAAACATCATGGTGTCTCAGCTAAAGGAAATAATTCATTATTTATCGGCTTTAATATATCAGGCAAATTTCATTATCTGGTCCATAACTAATTTATATAATTTATATATATAAGAATACCAACAACATTGATGATAATAACATTGATGATAAGAAATGTTACTTGAGCGACAAATCGGCATAGAATGATTTCTAAGAATAAAGCCTTTTGGATGAATGAAGCTTTTTGGTATTGGATGACAACTGAGAGCCTGATCACACGAAAATGCGTGTAAATAATACAAGTGTGCAATGTTGTGGAACGTATACGCCAAAATGAGGTTTGCCATACATATGGTACGCAGTTATTCGCGTGCATATGAACCAAACCACGCCCCAAACCACCACGAACCAAACCACGTCTACTAGAAATCAACAGCCATGTGACTCAATTTCATCACTGTTGGCGTGAGTAGACAGACCTTGTGGACATTTGCTGTAGGCTACCCATTCCTTCTCTATTAAAAACAGTCTGTCAATATCAGACACTAAGTCAACAGCAATAGTGCAGAGCCATCAACATCTTGATTTTTGTCATTTGCATTCTCTGGCTATTTCATTGCTATTTTTGTCTTGCTGTTGCAAAATAAAGGACTACATGGCATCTTAACACCCTGATTTGGTTTAATGTATGTAATTAAGTGACTGAAAGGTTTTTGTCTTCCACCATTTTCTCAGCCTCCAACCTCTCTCCCTCTCCAGACTGTAAAATCGTTGCAAAAGAGATGTTAAAACACCGGAAAGGTGCTCAATGGATGGCTGGATATTAAGCATCAAGACAGTTATTCTGCCTGAGTGAAATATTGGCACACTGGGGCCACTTAAAATGTATAAGCACCTTTCAGTATGTTGCAAAGTCTGACTGCCAAAGCGGAGCTCCTTAATGCATTGCCTTCCTCGTTGCTCTCTCTGTGACTGCAGCCAACACACGCTCTGCAAGCATCACCTGCATAGGATAAAAGCTTCCAAGGAAACATAACACTTCTTTAGTGTGCAATCAGACATGTATTTAGAGAAGATGCAGACAACTTCTTGCTTATGTTACAGACTTCTTGCTAAATCTTTAGTCTTGTATGCCTGCCTTAAAGGAATATTCTTTGTTAAATTCAAGTTAATCTCAGCCAACTGCATTTTTGACATGATGTTGATTACCACAAATTTTTTGACTCGTCCCTCATTTTCTTAAATACACAATAACTTACACATATGGACACTGTAGTAAACATAAATGACACATTTACACATATATAACACATATAGTAAATTCACACATATAGTACACATTATAGATACAGGACATTCAAATAGCATAAAAAGACGAAGCTTATTTTTTTTTTATAAGAGCACTTACAATAATTCTGTTAAAGCTTTGGTATTATTTGATCTGTAAAGTTATTGTCATTCTTATGGATCTTTTAATCATGATAACATATATTGTTTTATGCCTTGTGGCTAGAGTATTTTAAATGTTAATACACTGGCCCCATTAACTTATATTATATTGTAAGTGCCTCTGTTACTGAACAGAGACTCAGGACCAATGTAAATATAAAATAAATTAAATACAGACGGGTATGGGGATGAATAGGTAAGTATTTCAGAGATGAGGGATGGTAGATGAATGGAAAATGGGAATACTGACAGTCTCTGTTGTTGTAGGATGACGTGGAGGTCGTGGATGGCGAAGGTGACGGGGACCAGTGCACACACCTTGATTACAGGATGCAGGTGAGGGCCAGGGAGGATGATGGGAAATGTAGTGAAGAGGTGGTGACTGTGACCTAACAAGGGTAACCATGGGGACTAAAGATTGGCGGGAAAAAATGAACAAATAAATGAAATCAAAACACAAACTAAAAGTACAAAACATAATTATCAAAAGCAGAAGTACAGTGATAACATTTTAACTCCTTTAGTTGCCACAAAGCCAATAAAAACAAAGCCGCTCTGTCTTTTTAGTGCCTGGAGCAATCATTTCTGTTTCCACTGAAAATAAAGCAAAATGTGCTCACCAGGAAGTAAACATTTGAGCAGAGAGTGTGCCTCTGGCCCGTATTAGGTCAGTATCCTCCTATGAAAATGGCAACAAGGTTTTAACCTTTAGCTCTGCTGGGTTTCGCTGGAGCATATTGAATTAGAGCAATCAGATGGACATGGTCGAGCAGAAGCACTGCACTTCCTGTCTGTTTGAGTGGCACCACACTGGCAGAAAACTGTCATCCGGGCTCGAATCACACTGGGAAAAAAAAAAAAAAAAATGTTTGTATGTGTGTATATCAGGGTTTGTCCGAGGAATCAAAATAGGCTGTGTCTCCTCAAAAAACATTACATAAAATAAACACAAGTAATTCCATTTTTTTCACATGAGAGGCAGGGTTGCCTCCACAGCACTGTGATTGGTTGATTAACCTGTCAATCATTTTGCACAACATGTCCACAAATCCACATGAATGGGTCAAACTGGTGTAAAGGATGGACTGATGCTGGGTTCCAAACATACTTAAAAATATGATTGATATCCCCAGCAAAATTATAATTTCAAAGATGGCGGCAACTAGCAATAGTGCGACAATAAGTTTGTATTGTATTATATTGTATTATATGGCGGTTTTTAAACTGGTTTTTAAACACAGTGTTCTTGTTGATCTTCCGGTGTGTACATGTGATCATGATGTATAATTGAATGCTTTGAGGTCAGAAATGGGAAGTTTTAACTTCATCTAGTGCTATGTCCACATTAATTTGTCCAGTGAACACTGAGCTTTTTGAAGATGAAGTGGATGAATTTGAAAACACATTGTAGTGTGGACATGCTTAGTCATGTGACACATATTGTGCCCACATATATTTATGATTGTACTGGCATTGTTTTGCCCGCAATTCATTTTCATAGGGTTGCTAAAGATAAATGCTACTTTATGCAATCTTCATATCACATGATATGATAGATAACACACTTCATATCCCTGTGAATCAAACCCACAACCTTACTGTTGCATCATGATGCTCACACACATCCCACAACATCATGCTCTACTGCTTGAGCTACAGGAAAGCTCCATTTATTTTTTAAAATGTTAAAAATTTAAACTTTGATCATGTGACTTGGTTTTAATAAATAGGATGTAAATATGTTGTGTGTGTGTGTGTGTACAATGACTCAGTGGCCGGTAATCACTATCTATCACATGGTCTCCATACCTTGTTTATCTCGGCGCACCAGCCATGAAGTCCGGATTAATCTGCCCTGCTTGCCCCAGGAAACGGGAGAGGAAATAGGATAAAATGGGAATGGAGAGTATGTGTGCATGTGTGACCGAGCGAGTAAGTGTGGGTGTGTGTAAAGAAGGGTCATATGTGCTTTGAATCTCTTATTCACTCATGGAGTCCAAAATAGATGACACTTAAATACCATTAAGTGCCCCCACCGCACCCCCTTTCGAATGCTCTCCCTGCGCTCACAAAGAACTCTGGAGGTCAGTCAAACCATGCTATGTGTGACAGCGAATGACAACCCTAATCTTAGCTTCGCATTCACATGCTGATCTTCTCTTGTGTGCAGGATTATGGGAAAAAATGTTTTGAGTGATGTGGCAAATAAAACTGTGCCATTTCCAGATGGCTTGAAGAAGGAGAGAGGCCACGTCAGCAGGGCACCTGCATAGAAAGAGACGTGTGCTTTTCACAAGGGCCACTGATTGAAACACAATAGTCGGAGGGAGGTCAATCGCACACACACACACACACACACACACACACACACACACACACACACACACACACACACACACACACACACACACACACACACACACACACACACACGCACACGCACACGCACACGCACACACAGAGCAACAGGAGCAAAGAGAGTTTATCTGTAGTGTCCTTCAGATACAAGGATTGAGTGATAGATGACACACAGACTGCATGTTTATGTGTCTTTGACTTCTCCCAACCTATAGTGTCCTTCCGTAGTCATCAGTGAAAATGTGTGTGTGTGTGTGTGTGTGTGTGTGTGTGTGTGTGTGTGTGTGTGTGTGTGTGTGTGTGTGTGTGTGTGATCTCAAACAGAATGAACAAGCAGTTTTTTGCACCCTAACATAAAAACCAAGATTAATTTAATATATATATATATATATTGTGTGTGTTTATTTATTATATATATAAACACAGATCAGGCATAACATAACAGCCCTGACCCGTCAAGGCATGGACTCCACTAGACCCCTGAAGGTGTGCTGTAGTATCTGGCACCAAGATGTTAGCGGCAGATCCTTTAATTCCTATAAGTTGCGAGGTGGGGCCTCCATGGATCAGACTTGTTTGTTCAGCACATCCCACAGGTGCTCAATTGGATTGAGATCTGGGCCATGTCAACACCTCAAACTCGTTGTTGTGCTCCTCAAACCATTCCTGAACCATTTTTGCAATGTGGCAGGGCGCATTATCCTGCTGAAAGAGGCCACAGCCACCAGGGAATGAAAGGGTGTACATGGTCTGCAATAATGCTTAGGTAGGTGGTATGTGTCAAAGTAACATCCACATGGATGGCAAGACCCAAGGTTTCCCAGCAGATCATTGCCCAAAGCATCACACTGCCTCCTCCGGCTTGCCTTCTTCCCATAGTGCATCCTAGTGCCACGTGTTCCTCAGTGAAGCAACGCACATGAACCCAGCCCGTCCACGTGATGTAAAAGAAAACGTGATTCATCAGACCAGGCCACCTTCTTCCATTGCTCCGTGGTCCAGTTCTGATGCTCACGTGCCGACTGACTAGTCTGCGGCTATGCGGCTATGTGTATTCTGCAACCTTTCTACCAGAACCAGCACTCACTTGCTCGTCTGTTCGATCAGACCACACGGGCCAGCCTTCACTCCCCACGTGCATCAATGAGCCTTGGCCGTCCATGACCCTGTCCAGGGCCGTTTTTAGGCATAGGCAAACTAGGCGGTAGCCTAGGGCGCCATCAGTAGGGGGGCGCCAATAAGCGCATATCTGGCACTAGATGTTTGTGTGTAAAGGGTGTCACAGCCACCCTAAAATGTTATTGCCGCCCCCACTAGTTCCCCCACACTATTGGATCAAAGAACTGTCAATCTGACGATTCCTATATGCCATCAGATCAGAGTAGGCTACTGTCAAAAAAGTTCGCGTTTGGAGCGCTCAACAACACCATTAGATCAATGAACTCGGTCAATGCTTTGGCAAGGTAACACTTTTTTTAACCATAAAATAAAGCTAAATTCAAATTAAAGACCAATTAAAATAACAGGTACAAATCTGTATTTTGTTAGGGCAATATTTGTGGCAGTCGAGAAATCACGCTGTGAATGGGCAGATAGCATTGCTTGGTGTGTATGTTAGAGGCAAAATATAACTGCACACTTACTTCACTTACTTCATTATTAAATCACGTTGACGAATTTAACGTATCTTTACGGATGGTGTTGAATGCTGAATCGATTAATTCAGTTCTAATAGTGCTTAATGCAAGCAGTGTCGTACACACAGAGGGCAAAGTGTTGCGTTATTTAAAGGGGAAGTTCACACATCAATGAGTAACAAAAATCACACTGAATCAGTATTTATTCTTATTACTTTCATGTGAAATGTACTAATAACACATAATAATTATGTAGTTATGTCTGAGAACAATTCCTTAGCAACTAGGGACTGCACAAAGATAGGCTATATATTATAGGCCTAGGGCTTTACAGGCATCTGGCTATTAATTTGAATCCTTATTAACAAATATAGACAAATATAATTTGGTATGTATGTATTTGTTAATTAATACCAGTAATACCAATGTTGCAATGGGGGCACCAATAAGGATTTCGCCTAGGGCGTCAGAATGGCTAGAAACGGCCCTGACCCTGTCAACGGTTCACAACTTTTCCTTCTTTGGACCACTTTTGATAGATACTGCCCACTGCAGACCGGCAACATCCCACAAGAGCTGCAGTTTTGGAGATGCTCTGACCCAGTCGTCTAGCCATCACAATTGGGCTCTTGTCAAACTCGCTCAAATCCTTGATGAAGAGATAATCAGTGTTATTCACTTCACCTGTCAATGGTCAATATGTTATGCCTGATCGGGATATATATATATATAGTATACGAGGTTAAATTGGGCCGGAGACACAGCTCCATCTCCTTCAGCACGAAATATTGTTATTAGACTTTAATTATTGATCAACTCCTGGCAAATACAGGCTACATGGAATTATCAGATGTCATGATTCATTAATTGCTGCATTCTCTGGTTCAGCACCGCGCCCACAGCCATCAGGTAAAACCGGCACAATTCTAACAGCGAGTTACCATGGAAATCCGCGATCGGCTAGAGCAGCGGTCAGGAACCTATGGACCTATCCATCAGGATCATAACACACACTGGACAGAATATCACTCAGCACAACCCACTGTAGATACACACACATTATATACACATTTATTTATCATATAGCATCTATTGCACATTGAATCTCTATTGTGATTAATATTGTATACTGTACATTGTATATTATTATTATTATTATAGCGTAATGTATATTGTTTAATGTATGTTTAGTGTATATTGTTTAAAGTATATGTATATTGTAAGTATGTTTATATTGTTTAAAGCTGTGAGAACTACACTCACATTGTGTAAATTATTTATTGTTTATTGTAGAGTTTACTGTGCTGTGAGTAATTGTGGGCGCATCAGATGTGTAATCTGATGTTGCTTTAAATGTTGTACATGTCATGTCATGACTGCTATGTTGCTCGGAACTGCACCTAAGAATTTCACCTACTGTTGCACTTGTGTATATGGTTGAGTGACAATAAAGTGATTTGATTTGATTTGATTTGATATGGCTCGCCAGGTCTCTCACACTTTACCAACATATCTAACATAACCAACATTACTAACATGATCGATAAAAAGATTACAATTATAATTCCCTTGTTGTACAGCCTACCAAGGTTAATGACAAGTTTATGATAATAATATTCAAGTTGTGTGTTCAGTGCTGTTCGCGAGTGTCACTATAAAATAAATAATAAAAGCATGATAGTCACGAAAGACAACTGAATTACTGACAGGATGCTGTGCGTGCGCTCCGAGCGCAACACGGACAAAAGGACAAGCTAGCCTTTGTCTTTAGCTGCGCGCCTAAACGGCCAAATACACACAGAAATATATCAAAACGCCAAGTCGAGTATTCACATAAACATAGTAGATGTAAGCACTGTGGGCGTTCACACACACTAAGAGGATTTATACTCATCAGTTGGTCAACCTCACAGTGAAAGCCCTGCACAATTAATTCCATATTGCAACTTATTTATTGTTTGCTGCATAATTGTTTGTTTTTAGTTATGGACCTAATAATTACTACTGTTGACATTCTATTGAAAAAAAATTATATAAATTTTTACTGTGGCTCTTTTGGAAAAATGCATTTACCAAAAATGAAAAAAAAAAAAAAAAGGCTCTTTGGTCAAAAAAAGTTCTCAACCCTTTTCAGGGACAGACGAAAATGAAGACTACAGTCAAAGCTCATCTTTAGGGGGGTATTGTCAAATAATCTACTGCCCACTGACATGGTTTTGAAAGCTTTTTATTATACATTTTTTTGGCCTTCAAACTTATTAAAAATGCACATATGTAGATCAAATTAGATATGTAGATATATAGATATATAGATATGTAGATATATAGATATGTAGATCAAATTTTTCTCTGGGGAGCATTCCCCCAACCCCCCCTAACTGCCTCAAATTTGGGACCTCACTGATTTAAAAAAAAAACCTGCCTATGGCACTAAGTGATCTGTAAAGCATTTCTCTTTGTTTGAATAACTACTCAACCCTACCTTACACATTAATACTGGAAAAAGAACCCCTTTGGTGTAAAAACACATTAAATCTTTTTCCTGTGCGATTTTGAATGACCATTCACCATAAATAAGGGCTCCCCTCCCTACAAAAGCCAATTTAACCACTATAATATATATATATATATATAAATCAAATCCCGTCCTACATTTTTTAGTTCATAAAGTTGTTTATATGTCACCATGGGGAATAAAAAACTATTTTAACTTTTTTAACGATGTGATGATTATGGGCACTGAGAGGCAACAAAAATCAAAGCAAATATGGAATATCTTTCACCCTTTGTTATTTTTTCTCACCGTTTTCCTTCTGTCTTCATAGATCACATCATTCTTCCTCACTGTGCAGCAGTTGGATTGATTTGAGCCATGAAGTGAGGGAAATCATAAAAAGGACTGGAAGTGTCATGGTCCCTCTCCGATTTTATTGAGCTAAGTGGAATTTTAATCCAACAAAATACAAACTGCATTTGAATTATTAAGGGTAAGACTTTATTTCGATGTGATTTCGTTATGTCCACTTTAGACATTCTATTAATAAGTAACTTTGCAACTACATGTTGTTGCATTACATTTCATTACATTCATACATGTTGTGTTTCCATGTCTTCCTTGTTATTTCCTGTCTTGTGTCATGTTTTGTAGTTCTTTGTAGTCTTTATGGATGAATAGCAGGTGTTGCCTATTAGCCACTCCCCCTTGCTTCCATTTGTGTATATATTACCCAGTGATTCAGTTGTTGTTGTTGTTGGTCAGTCAAGTCAAGTCATGTCATAAACTGCACTTGGTTCACCTTCAAACTTGCCATCAGTGGAATTCGTTACAGAATGACCAACCAACAACATGAACCCAGCTGCATTGCCGCATGCCATCCACCATCTGGACTTGGCTGGCCGTGACCTGTATGTCTACCTCCTGATCGAGAGAGGCTACAGGTTTACCACAGCACCAGTGACGTCTCCTGTCCATGTCCAGGGTCCAATGAGGGCTCCTGTCCCCGTTGCGAGTCTGGTGACGGCTCCTGTCCCCGTCGAGAGTCCGGCGACGACTCCCGTCCCCATCGAGACTATCAAAATAAAATGTAAACTCATAAATACCGGTATTTTAACTTTTGTGGGTAAAAGACCAGTCACCAGTCACACTAATGTCAATTCTAATGCCACATTCAAGCAAACTTTGTAGTTAAAGGGCATGATAATAATCTGTACAGTATTGTGATCTGAGCACAGTGTTGCATATCATTAGCTAACATGTATATATCTATAATCTAACACTGGTCTCTCACCGAGACACCTGCCCTGTTCTCCACTGGTTCTCCTCACACTTCAACTCAAACTGTCTCCTCTGATCGTTTTTCTGTCTCATTCTGGCCTGTCCCTGCTCTCTTGGCCGCATAGCAGGCTCATAAGTGTATGGATGTGGTCCGTCATATGGGTATGAATAAACATTTACAATTTCCACAGCATCCAAAATTGCGATCCATTGTTTCCCTATTGTAGAAATTGGTCGCACTCCCTCCCATTACATCACTTCCGTTTTGCCATTTTCAGAGGCGGAAGTACATTTATCACAAAAACGACTCCAGAAGCCTTAGTAGCGCATTTATAAGTACATTTTAAAGAAAATCTTGTTCCTACATTATTTTTCTTTACATTGACTCACTGGGGGCTCTAACCTGCAATATGCCCTTTAAGTTTCCACAAACATCAATCAAAGCCAGTCACAATAAAACGCCCCTTTAAAATCCAATCCGAATCTATCCGACTGACTCTCACACATACACACACATACACGTGACTGCTGTTGTCTTTCCAGATAAATGAAGGAGTGAGTGATCTAAGTGAGTAAAATATGACATCGCTCTCCCCCAGCGTACTCTGCCTGCTGGGCTCTCAAAACCCAGTCACCCAATTAAGGCCTGCTGTGTGTCTGTGTGTGTGTGAGAGACTTAATGGTGGATGCTGAGAGCGTGTGTCAAAGAGTGAGAGTGAGAAATGGTTGAATTCACTGGTCTTTTTTGGGTCCCTGCCATTTTCAGTGTTAGGTCCAAGATAGAAAAAAGATGAAAAAAGAAAGAGGGAGCGAGAAATGAAAGGACAGAGGGAGGACAAATGAAGGCGATCTCTGTGGAAACTGCCTGAATGCACAGATGAAAAAGGAGAGTCAGAGAGCGTCAAAATGAATGAGCATAGTTGAAGGTGAAGCCCCCTCTCGCCTCTCGCCTCACCTTTTCCTCTTTCTTCTCGTCTTACCTCCTTATCTCATATCCTCTCCTCTCATCGTTTTGTCTGGTCTCCTTGTCTCATTTTCTTGTTTCTCTCTTAATTTGACCTCTCCTCCCATCAATTTTCTTTTCTCCTCCATCGCTGTCTCTCCTTTTCTCTTCTTGTCTCATATCGTCCCATCTCCTCTCCTTCATCTCTGTCCTCTTCTTGTCTCCTTGTCTCACTTTCTTGTCTCTCCTAATTGCTTCTTTCGTCATCTTCTCATTTATCTCTCTTTTTTCCTTATCTCTCCTTTCCTTTTTTCTCATCATCATTCTCTCCACTCATTTTCTCTCCTCATTGCTCCCCTATATTCTCTCATACAGTGAGGAAAATAAGTATTTGAACACCCTGCTATTTTGCAAGTTCTCCCACTTAGAAATCATGTACCCCTTTTCCACCAGAATGAACCGGGTGCTAGTTCAGAGCCAGTGCTAATCCCAGGTCATAGTTGGTTCGACCGAGGAGCCTTCTAAGAACCGTTTGCTTTTCTACATACTGAGAGCCACAACAGAGCCATGTCTTACGTCACTGTATACGTCTCATCTTTCTAAGCAACGCTGTCGAGGCAGTGGCAGTGTTGCCAAGTCCGCGGTTTTCCCGCGGAATTGGGCTACTTTATCACTGTTGCCGCAGGCTGTTTTACATGCCGCGGGTTGAAGCGACCCCAAATATGTGATATTTAGCCCCGGGAATGCGAATTTTAGTAGGCAACCATGCCAAAAAAACATATTTTACCCCCAAATGTGATTTTTACCGGGGAAGCCCCCCTGAAACGCGATTGGGCTTGTTTTGAGTAGCAATTGGGAGGGGTTTTTTTGTGAAAACCTGGCAACCATGGGCAGCGGGAAACACAAAACACACCAGGCTTGTTCGAGATGCATTGGTGCTGCGCAGACCGATCCACGTATGATATAAAAAAAAACGCATGAGTGAATCAAAAGCATAAGGAGTCATATGCTCTCGCTGGACTCATTATCATACGGCGATCAGTCTCTGCACAGCACCGCTGCCAACAAGCCTTCCATCAACAATGCAAACGTTGCGTTACTATTGATTCACATGGCTTTATGATCCTACATCGGCATCAAAACACAAAGCAAACACAGCGATTCCAACGCATTTATGCAGTTCACAGTCATTTGTATAGACGGAGATTACAAACGAGCAGCAGTTGTTAGCTCCATTCGCTGCTATTTAAAAAATGGCGGATCTCAAGTTTGTGTTCGTCTTGTTGACCCCGCCCCCAGCGCCTGACGTAATCGGTTCTTACTTCTAGCCCTGTTCTAGCCCAGCAATGTTTTGGTGCTACTTAAGAACCACTTTTCCTGGCTCGGAGCTGGGGCTTTGGGTGTGGAAACACAAAGAACCGATTTGAAACTAGGCTCTGGCTCCGATCTAGCTCTAGCACTGCCTTGGTGGAAAAAGGGTAATGGAGGGGTCTGAAATTGTCATCGTAGGTGCATGTCCACTGTGAGAGACATAATCTAAAAATAAAAAAAATCCAGAAATCACAATGTATGATTTTTTACCTATTTATTTGTGTGATACAGCTGCAAATAAGTATTTGAACACCTAATAAAATCAATGTTAATATTGGTACAGTAGCCTTTGTTTGCCATTACAGAGGTCAAACGTTTCCTGTAGTTTTTCCCCAGGTTTGCACACACTGCAGGAGGGATTTTGGCCCACTCCTCCACACATCTTCTCTAGATCAGTCAGGTTTCTGGCCTGTCCCTGAGAAACACGGAGTTTGAGCTCCCTCCAAAGATTCTCTATTGGGTTTAGGTGGCTAGGCCACGCCAGAACCTTGATATGCTTCTTACAGAGCCACTCCTTGGTTATCCTGGCTGTGTGCTTCGGGTCATTGTCATGTTGGAAGACCCAGCCTCGACCCATCTTCAATGCTCTAACTGAGGGAAGGAGGTTGTTCCCCAAAATCTCGCAATACATGGCCCCGGTCATCCTCTCCTTAATACAGTGCAGTCGCCCTGTCCCATGTGCAGAACCCCCCCCCCCCCCCCCAAAGCATGATGCTACCACCCCCATGCTTCACAGTAGGGATGGTGTTCTTGGGATGGTACTCATCATTCTTCTTCCTCCAAACACGTTTAGTGGAATTATGACCAAAAAGTTCTATTTTGGTCTCATCTGACCACATGACTTTCTCCCATGACTCCTCTGGATCATCCAAATGGTCATTGGCAAACTTAAGACGGGCCTTGATATGTGCTGGTTTAAGCAGGAGAACCTTCCGTGCCATGCACGATTTCAAACCATGACGTCTTAGTGTATTACCAACAGTAACCTTGGAAACGGTGGTCCCAGCTCTTTTCAGGTCATTGACCAGCTCCTCCCGTGTAGTTCTGGGCTGATTTCTCACCTTTCTTAGGATCATTGAGACCCCACGAGGTGAGATCTTGCATGAAGCCCCAGTCCGAGGGAGATTGACAGTCATGTTTAGCTTCTTCCATTTTCTAATGATTGCTCCAACAGTGGACCTTTTTTCACCAAGCTGCTTGGCAATTTCCCCGTAGCCCTTTCCAGCCTTGTGGAGGTGTACAATTTTGTCTCTAGTGTCTTTGGACAGCTCTTTGGTCTTGGCCATGTTAGTAGTTGTATTCTTACTGATTGTATGGGGTGGACAGGTGTCTTTATGCAGCTAACGACCTCAAACAGGTGCATCTAATTTAGGATAATAAATGGAGTGGAGGTGGACATTTTAAAGGCAGACTAACAGGTCTTTGAGGGTCAGAATTCTAGCTGATAGACAGGTGTTCAAATACTTATTTGCAGCTGTATCATACAAATAAATAGTTAAAAAAATCATATATTGTGATTTCTGGATTTTTTTTATTTTTAGATTATGTCTCCCACAGTGGACATGCACCTATGATGACAATTTCAGACCCCTCCATGATTTCCAAGTGGGAGAACTTGCAAAATAGCAGGGTGTTCAAATACTTATTTTCCTTTACTGTATATAATCTCTCTTCTCCTCACAATTTCTCATTCTTCCTCCCTGTTTTTCCCTATCTTGTCTCTCTGTCTCATTTTCGTGCATCTCCAGTCTGTTCCCATTTTTCTCCTCTCCTCCATCTCTGTCTCTCTTTTTCTCTTCTTATCTCATCTTGTCCCTGCATCTCTCCTCTGCTCATTATTTCTCCTCTCCTCCAGCTTTGTCTGTCCTTGTCTTTCCTCTCCCTGTCTGTCCTCTCCTTTTCTTACCTCATTTTCTTGTTTCTCCTCTCCTAATCGATTCTCTCCTCATCTTTCCTCGGCTCATAATTTCTCACCTCCTTCATCTTCATCTCTCCTCGTCTCTCGTCTCTATTTTCCTCTATGTCTTGTCTTGTTTCCTTGTCTAATCTTCTTGTAGCTCCTCTCTTAATCTTATCTCTCATCGTCTCTCCTCATTTTTCTTATCTCCTCCATCTCTGTCTCTCCTGGTCTTGTCTCATTGTCTCACTTCCTTGTCTCTCCTCATTGCTCCTTTCAATTATCCTCTTCTCTTCATCTATCCTCTGCTCTCTTTTCCTTTTTCCTTGTCATCTCCTTTTACCTTTCCTTTTCTCTCATCAGCTCCTTTCTCCTTGTCTTTCGTCCTCGTCTCTCTTTTCCTCATATATCCGCTCCTCTACTCGTCTCTATACTCCTGCTTTCTCCTCACCTCTACTTTCCTCTCCACGTCTCTCCTTTCTCTTCTCATCTAACCTCTCCTATTCTTTCCACTCCTTTCATCATCTCATTGCTCCCCCCTTGCCCCTTCTCTCCTCACCCCTCTCCCTTTTGTCTTCTTTTGGTCTCTTCTCTCCTCAGCACTTCTCCTCCATCTCTGTCTTGTCCTTGTCTATTCTCTATATTCTCCTCTCACTACCTCGTCTTGTCACCTTGTCTTATTTTATTATTTCTCCTTTCCTAACCTATAGCCTCTCCTTGTCTTATCTCTCCTCTCCTCTCCATCTCTCTCACCTTGTCTTTCTTCTCTGTCTTCCTCTCCTTGTCTCATTGTCTCCTTGTCGCATTATTACCTTATATCTCCTCTCATAATCTACAGTAGGCTCTTCTTGTCTCTCCTCTCTTTTCTCCTTAACTTCTCTCACCTCATCTTCTAGTTTCTCCTCTCAAATCTATCCTCTCCTCGTCTCTCCTCTCCTCATAATTTCTCATCTCCTCCATTTCTCTCTCTCCTCTCTATTCTACTCTCCTTAATTGTCTTGCATGATCTTGTCTCCTTTTCTCACATTCTTGTCTCTCCTCATTGCTCCTTTCATCTTCTATCATCATTTATCCTCTTCTCTCTTTGTAATTAGTCTCCTCTTCTCTTTATCTATGCCCTTTCCTTTTCTCCCCCCATCTCTTTTCTCCTTGTCTTATGTCCTTGTCTCATCTGACCTCATCTATTCTCTCCTCAACATGTCTTTCTTCTATTTTTTCTCTCTCATCATCACTTTTCTTCATCTCTCCTCGCCTCTCTTCTACTTTCCTCAACTCCTCTCTCTTTTGCATTGTCAGAGAGATGCTGAGAGGAAACATGATGGGGGAAAAGAAGAAAAGAGGATAGATGGAGACAAAAAGTGGACAGAATATATGACAAGAAACAAGGAGGGGATCAATGAGGAGAGAAATGGGATAGAAGAGGACAGGAGAGGATAGATGAGAATGTTGTAATTAACCACAATACCAAATGAAAGATTTAGGAAATGTCTGTCTCTAAATGTAAAATGTCTGTTTCAATCTTTTTTAATTTGAGGTAAATATCCCTCTTTATTAATTGTTATTATTAATCTCTCTGCTTAACGAGAGCAAAACTACTCCGCAAATGACGTCTTTGCTGAAATTATAATGGCAGTTCCAAATCAAACAAGGCAAAAAGTGTGCAGATAGAATGTGCAGTCTGACTGATTGAGCCTTCAAATGTCTGCTTAAAGAATGACATCTGTATCTGCACAGCTGCATCTGCCTGGGAGAGACAGACACAAACACATATTCGCATTCATATTCCATTACAGGTTTTACTCATCACCCAACCCAAATAAGCGACAAATAAACTGTGACCCTGAAAACAACATTATGGCACACATTAACGTCTCTTTCAGATGTAGTATATGTAACTACAGGGAAAATATGCTTAAGGTGACGTGTGAAGTTCAGGACGTGTGAAGAAGAGCAAGTGTGAAGCTGCTTGTAAGCTTCACACCTGCTCTTCTTCACACATACCGAAATGGCAACAGTGTCAAAACCTCTGCCACATTAGAGGTACGGGAAGAAAACTCAATTAATTTTTTAACGAAAGAAGAGGGTGGAAGGAGAGAGAGAAAGACGAGAGAGGTTTGATAAAAGTAGCTCTGTTAGGAGGTGTGTGCAGATGGGATGACTATTACTTTTAGCTTTTTAGAAAACAAGAATGACTCACACTGTCCATAAAATGTACAAAAAGGAAGCAAAGAAAAAGAAGAAACTGTGTAAACCGTGTCTGTGTATCTTCTCAAAGTCCATTATATGACTTATTAGGGGCCAAGCACCGGAAATGCGTAGGTGCCTATTCGTTGGCATTCTTCTTATTATTCTTCTGTTTCTTCTTCCGCTCAGGAAGTCTATGGCAGCTCATAGGACCGGTAAAGTTATGAAATTTGGCTCACATATAGAGGGCAATCTGAACTGTCACCATAGTAAATTTGGAGTCTCTACCTCAATCCCTTTAGCACCACCAACTGTCCAAAGTTTCACTTACGTTTACTTTTGAACCGTAAAAGCTAGAAACAAAATTATTTTTTCCTGCAAAATTTCTTGGCTCAAGACAATTCACCATATGACGTATTCCAAACGTGGATTGTGTTATAACAACCATGACCTGAGGGTACCTGCATGGTACAGTGCCACCTTGGTCAGGAGATTTGAAAAAGTGACATTTTTGCTGATAACTTCTGAACGGTTAAAACTGGTCTCTTTAGATTTGATGCAGCATGCAGAGTCGAACAATACCCTATATTGGCCATTTTGAATTTTATTGTAAAATGGTATATTTTACAAACACATTGGTGTTTTGTTATGAAATTCTGTATATGTCTTCCACACCATGCCCTGGCAGTATGCAAAAAGATTCAGGGCAGCGCCACTTGTGGAAAAAAATTATAATGAAATTTCCAAAAATGTTAAAAACTTTTGATTTGCTTTGCCTATTGCAATGTAAGATTCCTTGGGTCATGGAGAGAAAATAGATATGGTCCGCCATTTTGAATTTTCTGAAAAACCTACTTTTGCGAACCTGGATTTTCATGTTGAATTCTTAAGATCAAATGGATATTTGGACAACTTTCAATCTGGTTTCTGACCAAATCACAGCACAGAAACTAAATGAATAATATATAATAAACGCCTCAATACAGATACAGGCAAATTATCAGTGCTGGTGCTACTTGATCTCAGTGCTGCGTCTGACACTGTCGATCACAACATACATCTTGACAGGCTGGAAACTGGGTTGGGTTTTCTGGGATGATCCTAAAATGGTTCAGGTCATACTTAAAAGGGAGAGGTTATTATGTGAATATAGGTGACCATAAGTCTGAGTGGACATCCATGACATGCGGAGTCCCACAAGGCTCAATTCTTGCACTCCCATTCAAACTGTACATGCTCCCACTGAGCCAAATAATGAGAAATAACCAAATTGTTTACTACAGCTATGCAGATGAAACCCAGATCTACTTAGCCCTATCTCCTAATGACTACAGCCCCATTGACTCCCTGTGCAAATGCACTGAAAAAATGAACAATTAGATTAAACAAAAACAAAACTGGACTTATTGCATTAGGAAAGAATGATGGAAATTTCAAGGTGAACACATACCTTTTGAGACTAGGTTTCTAAAAACTAAAAATCAGGAATCTTGGTGTTATTCTGAGTCTGACCTTAGTTTCAGTTGTCATGTAAAAGCAATAACTAAACCAGCATACAATCACATCAAAAATATTGCAAGAATTAGATGCTTTGTTTCCAGACAAGGTCTCCAGCAGGGTGGACTACTGTAATGGACTCCTCACTGGCCTTCCTGAAATGACAGCTGCAACTCTGCTGAAAATATGAACATATCACACCAGTCCTCAGGTCCCTGCACTGGCTTCCAGTTTCAAGTAGAGTTGGTTTTACTTGTTTATAAGTCACTCAATGGCCTAGGACCTCAATACATTGCAAATATGCTCAATGAATATATATAGACACAGGATAATTCATCAAGTCAGTTAGAAATATCAAGGGTTCACCCAAAGCAAGGAGAGTCTGCTTTTAGCTATTATGCCAGCCACAGCTGGAACCAGCTCCCAGAAGAGATCAGATGTGCTCAAACAGTTGACACAATACATGTCACATTCAAATCCAGACTCAAAACATCTGTTTAGCTGTGCATTTACTGAATGAGCACTGTGCCACTGTACGTCAGACTGATTGCACTATCTTACACTATATTGTCAAAAGTTTTGGGATGCCTGCCTTTACATACACATGAACTTTAATGACATCCCATTCTTAATCTGTAGGGTTTAATATGGAGATGGCCCCCCCTTTGCAGCTATAACAGCTTCAACTCTTCTGGGAAGGTTTAGAAGTGTGTTCTTTTTTTTTACCATTCTTCTAGAAGCGCATTTGTGAGGTTATGCACAGATGTTGGATGAGAAGGCCTGGCTCGCAGTCTCAGCTCTAATTCCTCCCAAAGGTGTTCAATCGGGTTGAGGTCAAGACTTTGTGCAGGCAAGTCAAGTTCCTCCACACCAAAATCGCTCATCCATGTCTTTGCTTTGTGCACTGGTGCGCAGTCATGTTGGAACAGGAAGAGGCCATCCCCAAACGGTTCCCACAAAGTTGGGAGTATTAAATTGTCCAAAATGTCTTGGTATGCTGAAGTATTAAGAGTTCCTTTCACTGGAACTAAAGGGCCAAGCCCAACTGCTGAAAAACAACCCCCACACCATAATCCCACCTCCACCAAACTTTACACGTGGCACAATGCAGTCAGGCAAGTACCATTTCCTGGCAACTGCCAAACCCAGACTCGTCCATCGGATTGCCAGAAAGAGAAGCGTGATTTGTCACTCCAGAGAACACGTGTCCACTGCTCCAGAGTCCAGTGCCGGTGTGCTTTACACCACTGCATCCGACGCTTTGCATTGCACTTGCTCAGCAATGAAACCCCATACCATGAAGCTCTCTACGCACTGTTCTTGAGCTAATCTGAAGGCCACACAAAGTTTGGAGGTCTGTAGCTATTGGCTCTGCAGAAAGGTGGCGACCTCTTCGCACTGTGCACCTCAGCATGCGCTGACCCCGCTCTGTGATTTTATGTGGCCTACCACTTTGTGGCTGAGTTGCTGTTGTTCCCAATTGCTTCCACTTTGTTATAATACCACCAACAGTTAACCGTGGAATATTTAGTAGTGAGGAAATTTCACAAATGGACTTATTGCACAGATGGCAACCTATCATGGTACCACGCTGAAATTCACTGAGGTCCTGAGAGCGACTCATTCTTTCACAAATGTTTGTAGAAGCAGTCTGCATGCCTAGGTGCTTGATTTTATACAGCTTTGGCCATATGAACACCTGAATTCAGTGATTTGGAGGAGTGTTCCAATAATTTGGCAATATAGTGTATCTTTGTATCATCTTTTATTCTTTTAATTCTTCTATAACTGTTTTAATTTAACCTTGTTTTTATTTTTGGTTAAGATTTCATTTATTTTTGGTTAGGGCTGTTTGGTCAGAACAGTTGAGAAAATTGGAAAGTGAGACGGTGAGTTTACACACGCACTCAGACATGAGTGTGGGACACCAGGTCCTTGGATGCAGGCTGGTGTATTGCCATCAGAGGCAGACGGTGGGTGATAACTCTACTCCATTAAGGGGTCGGAGGACTCCACTCCATTGAGGGGTCGAAAGGACACTGGAATCCATCAGAGGCAGAAGGTGTTGGAAAATCTCCTCCATTTTGAAGGGTAGGAGCTCACTAGGAAGCCAGGTTGCTACTAGTGTGTCTCACGCACCAAATATCTCTGACTCTTCTATTCAGACAGGGGCACCCCGAATTTAGTAATTTAGTCAGGAATAATATTTTAGCCTTTAGTTAAATACGATTGTTATTTTTATTTCTTATGCATGGTATTTTTATTTCTTATGCATATGGGATGATTATATTTATCAATATTTAAATACCTTTTATGTAAAGCACTTTGAATTACCATTGTGTATGAAATGTGCTATATAAATAAACTGCCTTGGCTTGCATTGCCTTGCCTTAAATGAAAACCTTAAGTAGTTTGAAATATTTTTGAAATATTATAAATAGATTTAGTAGAATATATAATAGAATTATCAATTTTATTACAATACATATTTGAAAACTTTTTTTCCCCAAAACCATCTGAAACCAACATGACCATTGTTGTATTTTTCTCTTCTCTTTTTTTTTCTTTCATTTTTTATATTGATGCTTTGGTAATGTAAAGGTAATATAAAATAACGATATAAAAGAAAAATATTAAAACGCAATTGTCAAGCACAATTATAAACATTTAATTTATGTATTTACTTATTTATTTATTTGGTAACACTTTTTATTTTAAGGTGACATAGTTACACATTACTACATGTACTACTACATGTAATAACAGTCAGTGTTGGGGGTAACGCATTACAAGTAACTTGAGTTACGTAATAATATTACTTTTTCAAGTAACTAGTAAAGTAACGCATTACTTTTCAAATTTACAACAAAATATCTGAGTTACTTTTTGAAAAAAGTAACTCAAGTTACATTTTCACATTTATTTGACTGACAGCTCTCCTGTCCTCATGTTGAGAAAAATTGAGAGTAAGTGCAGAAGCGTTGTGTGTAAATGTGTTATTGTAGTTCTAGACTAAATGTGAGCATTTATTTATCTCACTTGCACAATAAAGATTCTGTCCTCCTCAAAATTAATAAAATCAGTCAAATGCAAAATCAGAATACTATGCAAACCTCAAATATATAAATGTTAAATATAACAAATATTTTTATACATTTAATCTACCTTTATTGACCAATGTTTTGCTACTTACCTTCGATGATTCAGTTAAACCATGAGCAAATATTACTAGATTTTTTGTTTTTATTGGTAAAACTTTTTCGCTCCTGCGTTGTACTCTTCCATTATCCAGAATGGCAGCACATTTTTACCTCAGCCTGAGGCGTATTAGTTCAATTTTGGTATGAAGAGGTCTTTACATTTTCACAAAAATAGAACTTTTTTTGCTATTAAAAAACAAAACAAAAAAACAAGCCCTGCCCAGGTGAGAAAAAGTAACGCAAAAGTAACGTAACGCATTACTTTTCTTAAAAAGTAACTAAGTAACTCAATTAGTTACTTTTTAAGGGAGTAACGCAATATTGTAATGCATTACTTTTCAAAGTAACTTTCCCCAACACTGATAACAGTAATATTATGCACAATTACAAATAACTAAACCAAACCCTAACTCTAAAGTACATGTTGTTAATTAATATTGCTCAGTACTTATTATTTGAGTAAGTACAATGTAACTACGTCACCTTAAAATAAAGTGTAACCATTTATCTAATAATAAGATGTCAGGATATAAAGTTAGTAAAATCCAAACAGGTTTATTGAACACGGAAGGGTAAGGGGGATGAGCAGGTGAGTACTTACAGGTTTTTCCAGCGGATGTGTGAGATGGATGGAGTGGAGAGTGAGGTCCGGGGTAGCACACACCTCAGACGGTATCCAATTCACAGTGGACATACAAGAGAGAAACACAGGTAAGATTAGCTTGGAAGTTCACTTGAGAAGTATCACAGGAACCGTGGTTCAGGTGACTATCACCGCTAAGGGTCTGTGTCCTTATTCAAGGCCTATCAAAGAGTGAACTGAGTTGTGTTGTCAGGTGCCGGCAATTAGTACTCTGGGGATTGAGGTCGCTGAGTGGTAGTGTTGGGAGAGCCTGGTGAGACCGTGAAAGATGTGCAAAGTTCAGACATCAAATGTCAGATACCTCTGTGAAATCACAGAGTAACACAAACAGGAATATGTTTCAAACTCTGTCACTTCCTCTGCTAAAGCCTGAGCTCAGTTTGGCCGTTTCTCAATATGCGTTTGTGATAAAGGTTCGTGTGGGTAAGGAAGGAAGAAGACAGGGGTCGGCGTGACTGGGACACTTGCGTTTATTTATACTCCAAACAAACAGCGCTCGTGGGCGCGAACCAGTCCTCAGACCAAAACAGTCACTCAAAACTTCTTAATCACTCAGTATTCTTGTCACAGGTTGGTGTAGCGTGAGCAGTGGTGTCCCAGTCCCTCTCTCTCTCCATCTCTCTCTCGCACCGGCTTTATAGCTCTCTCCACGCCAATTACTGAAATCAGAAACAGGTGTTCGTAATCTGCGTTGGAGCTGCTTACTCACCGCTCGGTAACTTCTCTCCGCCCGCAGACCTCGCGAAACCACGCCCACCTCACCACATACCCCCACCGCACGACTCAGGCCGGGGAGCCATCCCCCCCCCCATTCCTGGAGAGGAAGTCGGCCACAACCATCTGAGCACCCGACCTGTGGACCACCTGATACTTAAAGGGCTGCAGAGCCAGATACCACCGGGTGATCTGCGCGTTGGTATCTTTCATACGGTGGAGCCACTGTAAGGGGGCGTGGTCCGAACAGAGGGTGAACTCCCGTCCCAGAAGGTAGTAGCGGAGGGTGAGAATGGCCCACTTGATGGCCAGACACTCCTTCTCTATGGTGCTGTACATCGTCTCTCCCTTAGAGAGCTTCCGACTGATGTACAGCACCGGCCGCTCCTCACCCTCCACCTCCTGAGACAGGACAGCGCCCAGCCCTCGGTCCGATGCGTCAGTCTGCAGGACAAAAGGGAGAGAAAATTTAGGAGCCGTTAGGAGCGGTCCGCCACACAAAGCAACCTTTATTTTGGTGAAAGCCTGCTGGCACTGCTCCGTCTACTGGACCGTATCTGGCACTTCCTTTTTCGTTAGATCAGTCAGTGGGCTGGCGAGGTCCGAATAATTAGGCACAAACCTCCTATAATATCCGCCAGCCCCAGGAACTGTCTAACTTCCTTTTTGGTCTTGGGCCTCGGACAGGTCGCAATTGCTGCTGTCTTATCAATTTGGGGACGCACCTGCCCGTAACCCAAGTGGAAGCCCAAATACCATACTTCCACCCGCCCAATCGCACACTTCTTCGGGTTGGCCGTGAGCCCAGCCCTCCTCAGCGACTTCAGGACAGCCCACAAATGCTGCATATGACGCTGCCAATCACCGCTGTAGATGATAATATCATCCAGGTAGGCAGCGGCATATGCAGCGTGCGGCCGGAGAATTCTGTCCATCAGACGCTGAAATGTCGCTGGAGCCCCGAACAAGCCGAAAGGAAGGGTGACAAATTGGTGTAACCCGAACGGCGTGGTAAAAGCGGTCTTTTCTTTGGACAAAGGAGATAAGGGGATCTGCCAATAGCTCTTAGTTAAGTCCAGTGTCGAATAAAAGCGAGCAGCACCAAGCCGGTCAAGCAACTCGTCAACCCTAGGCATTGGATAAGCATCGAATTTAGACACCGCGTTGACTTTTCTGTAATCCACACAGAAACGAACCAGGCCGTCAGGCTTTGGAACCAAAACGATCGGGCTCGCCCAGTCACTGTTGGATTCTTCTATTACGCCCATGTCTAGCATTGCCTCCAATTCGCTTTGAACTACCTTTTTTATGCTCAGGTAAGCAGTACGGGCGGCTACGAATGACCACACCCGGTTCCGTCTCAACGTGGTGATGGATGAGGTTTGTTCGACCGGGAAGGGGATTCCACTCAGGAATCTTTTGCAGGTGTAATTTTGATTCAGATGATTAGGTTAATAGCTCGTTTAGAGAAACTTTTCATGATATGCTAATTTATTGAGACAGGAATTTTGGGTTTTCATGAGCTGTATGCCAAAATCATCAGTATTAAAACAATAAAAGACCTGAAATATTTCAGTTGGTGTGCAATGAATCTAAAATATATGAAAGTTTAATTTTTATCATTACATTATGGAAAATAATGAACTTTATCACAATATGCTAATTTATTGAGAAGGACCTGTATGTGTATATTGTTTAAAGCTGTGAGAACTACACTCACATTGTGTAAATTATTTATTGTTTATTGTAGAGTTTACTGTGCTGTGAGTAATTGTGGGCGCATCAGATGTGTAATCTGATGTTGCTTTAAATGTTGTACATGTCATGTCATGACTGCTATGTTGCTCGGAACTGCACCTAAGAATTTCACCTACTGTTGCACTTGTGTATATGGTTGTGTGACAATAAAGTGATTTGATTTGATTTGATTTGATTTGACTTCCGAATCATGGTTTTTAACATGCAATTAAATCGTTCCACCAGACCGTCCGTTTGTGGGTGATAGACCCTCGTGCGGATCGATTTAATGCCCAATAATTCGTATAGTTCGCGAATTGTCCATGACATAAACGCCGTGCCCTGATCGGTGGGAATCTCTTTCGGGATTCCCACCCGGGAGATCAACTGAAACAGTGCCGCTGCGACGCTCTTAGTGGAAATTTTACGCAAGGGCACTGCTTCAGGGTACCGTGTTGCGTAATCCACGAGGACCAACGCAAAGCGGTGACCACGTGCAGACCGTTCTAATGGCCCGATGAGGTCCATACCAATCCTTTTGAAGGGGACCGGCATTAACGGAAGGGGGCACAATGGTGCTTTTGGTGTGGCCGGTGGATTCACCAATTGACATTCACGACACGACACACACCACCTGCGTACATTCTCGTGAATGCCCGGCCAAAAGAAACGGGCCATTAGACGGTTTAGTGTCGCTGTCTGACCTAAATGTCCGGCCATTGGATTAGAATGAGCCGCCTGGAAAAGCATTTCCCGACGGCTCTTCGGAACTAACAACTGGGTTGTATCCTGTTTTGACTGGGTATCTTGAGTTACCCGATACAACCTATCCTTTATGACTGTAAAATACGGGTAGGAGAGCGGTTGGTCAGGGTGGAGAAGCCGGCCGTCGATGGAGCGGACCTGGTCAAACGCATGTTTAAGCATCTCGTCACGGGACTGCTCCAGGGGAAAGTCATCACGCTCTGATAGAATAGTTCTCTGGAGAGCGCTTGTTTCGCCTGAATCAGGTGCCCGAGGTCCCGGCTGGGCTTCTCCTAACTGAACCAGCGCTGTCCTGCCATGGTCTCTCTTTCCCCAAGAGGCACCCGAACATAAATAACCCATCAGTTTATTAAATGCCGGCCAATTGGTTCCCAAGATATTCGGGTGCCGGAGGTGCGGGTTAACTGCAACCTCAACACTATGTTTTTGTCCCCTGAAATGAATTTGAACAGGCAGCAGCAGATAATTCACCACCTCCCCGTGCACACACCGCACCTTAACCACGCAGCGATTAACCAATGCCCGAGGTTGTATCAGACTCTGATGGATGGAGGTCTGGTTACAACCTGAATCCACCAGAGCATGATACGTACCCCCCTTAATACTCACTGGTATTTGGTACAGTCCGGCCTGATCGGGGGCGGCTTGCGGCTCATCGGGGACCCGGATCAGCGTCCCCACCTCCATCACCGGACAGCGATCCACAAAGTGCCCGGGGTCCCCGCAGCGCCAGCAAGCCGGCCCAGACCTCACCACCGCCCTGGTGGCAGGAAGCGGCTCCAACGATTGGCGTGGAGAGAGCGTCCATTGACTTCAATGGGGCTGCTTTGAACGTTTTTTTCAGCGCTTCGAAACTAGACGGTCATTGGATAAACGCTGCGATTATGTCCCGCCCACGGACGCTCAGCGTCTCTGGGGGTGAATGGGGAGTGGGCTGGCCCGGACTCCGAGCTTCTGCGTGATGATTGGAGGATCTGTCGAAAGACTGCATCTCCCTTTGACTGACAGCGATTCTGTACTATAAGGAATCACTGAAGCTATTCGCGCTCAGTCCCATCGCGGATTTCTCAAGTTCAGTCGAAATAAAAACTGCTGCAACCTATTTCTTTGATATTTGCTTGGCGAAATTGCTTGATTTTCATCATACATTTCACACAATTATACACCACATTCCTTGTTTCAGTTTTACAGAGTTTAATTTTTTTTTTTTTGATCGTTCATTCATTCATTCCTTCATTCATTCATGAGTTCATCAATGAGCTTCCCCTCTCTGACAGACCAGTAGCCGCCACTGCTACTAACGTAACCGAGAGCAGAGCGACATTATCATCACAGGGTGCGGCATTGTTTTGTCACTTGCAACACATCCAGGATACACATAATTTCTGCTTAAAATAAGCCTAAAATGCAAAACAAGACCAATTTAGGATAGTAAGATTTATTTTTAAGCACAAGCCTAATAAAACATTTGAAGTAAAAAAGTTTTTTATTTATTTATTACTTATATAGTAGTATAAACTTGTGAAAATTAAAATATTAAATTCAATTATAAAATGTTAAAATATTTGTTAAATAGTTTTATTTATCATATTTATGTTTTATTTTTGTAATGTGTTTTTGTTAAGTGATGTTATAATATTGTTTTGAACTTCTTGCTATTTACAATGGCAACTATTAACTGTTTAAATTTTTTATTTATTTTTATAAACCACAGATTTGAGCTTTAAACAAGTACATCCTCACCTGAAAAAGTCTTAAAACTACATTTTGTGAAACATTAACAGTAGTATTTTTAAATTACGAGGGGTTTCTCATCCGCTATTGACGTTTGCTTGTTGGTGCGAGATGCATTCTGGGATACGGGTCTGTCTGAAGTCCACAAGTCTCCAGACCTCACCACCGCCCTGGTGGCAGGAAGCGGCTCCAACGATTGGCGTGGAGAGAGCGGAGGGGAAGAGGTGACTGCGAGGGAAGCGGTGGGGATCCCCAGCCCCTTGGGCGGGGCCCATGACTTCACCGGGGGCTCGGCTGGGGATCCCATCCTCCACCTGGGCGCCGGTCTTGGGGCGGGGCCCCCTCGAGACCTGGGTAGAGGGACAGGTTTAGGGAGAGAAGGGGAAACAAAAGGGGGAGAGAGAGAGGAGAGAGAGGCAGATGGCAGGGGTTTGCCGACCCCCGGGCACGCCACCATTTGGTCCTCCGCCAGCTGGATGGCCTGGTCTAGCGACGTCGGGTGGTGGCACTGGACCCACTGGGCAGTTGACTTCGGCAGCCGGGTGACGAACTGTTCCAGTACCACACGATCGATGACTCCCTCGACGTCACACCCATCAGCCATCAGCCATTTGCGGCAGGAGTCCCGGAGCTGTTGGGCAAAGACGAAGGGCCGGCCGGACTCGTCGAGGCTCAGGGTTCTGAACCTCTGACGGTGTTGTTCCGGGGTCCGACCGACCCGCTGTAGGATGGCCCTCTTCAGATCCTGATAGACCAGGAGGTTCTGGACTGGCATTGGCCAGTCCGCGGTGGGCCACCCCCGGACCTCTGCGGACTTCTCAAAGAGGTCCAGGAATGCCTCGCGGTCGTCCTGGGGACCCATCTTCGAGAGCGGCACGGAAGCCGCCGGGTCTGATGATATGGGGGGGGGGGAGGGGGGGTGTGGTCGTTGGCCTTAGCCTCCCGGTCTATCCAGCTCCGGAACAGCTGGCGGTCTTCATGCTGAGCCTGGAGGAGCAGCTCGAACTTCTTATCCTGCTCCTCCCTGATGGCCAGCAGTTGTTGGTGTTGCTCGTGATGAAGACCGGCCAGCGACTGGATGATCTCCGCAAATGGCATTTCTGACGGGGATTGCATGGCGGCGGCGTTCTTCTCCCTTCCTGGGTTTCGGCACCAGTGTGATAAAGGTTCGTGTGGGTAAGGAAGGAAGAAGACAGGGGTCGGACTGGGACACTTGCGTTTATTTATACTCCAAACAAACAGCGCTCGTGGGCGCGAACCGGTCCTCAGACCAAAACAGTCACTCAAAACTTCTTAATCACTCAGTATTCTTGTCACAGGTTGGTGTAGCGTGAGCAGTGGTGTCCCAGTCCCTCTCTCTCTGGCTTTATAGCTCTCTCCACGCCAATTACTGAAATCAGAAACAGGTGTTCGTAATCTGCGTTGGAGCTGCTTACTCACCGCTCGGTTCCTTTCCTTCTCTCCGCCCGCAGACCTCGCGAAACCACGCCCATCTCACCACAGCGTTCTTGTCTGTACTTGTGTTCTTGTGGACTTGTGAAACGTCATCAGTCGCTGCCCAAGTACTGTTCAAAGTTCACATCTAGCCATAGACAAGTACAGTTCAAATCCCAGGATGTGTCCTTGATCCGCCCCTTTTATCAAGGATGCATCGAGAGGAGACTTCAGACAGACCGGTATCCCAGAATGCATCTCAGACCAACGGACGCAACCGTCAGTAATGCCATGCCCCCCAACACCCCGCACGATAAGCTGAACTTGGTTGTGCATGAGCCTCTACTACTAACCAGTGGCGATTTTTTTAAGACTGCAAGGGAAGCTCGGCTTCCCTTATAATGTCACAAAATTAATGGTCAAATATGTACTATTGTATTAACATTTTATTGACTAAAAATGCGTTAGAAAACGTTCATCTCAAAGACGAGTTCGTTCAGAATCAGTTACATATAGCAGGTCGGCTGACTCGATTTCCTTCTCATACATTCCCGCAGCGTCACAGTGCATTTCCCTATTGAAGCCCAGCGTCCATTGACTTCAATGGGGCTGCTTTGAACGTTTTTTTCAGCGCTTCGAAACTAGACGGTCATTGGATAAACGCTGCGATTATGTCCCGCCCACGGACGCTCAGCGTCTCTGGGGGTGAATGGGGAGTGGGCTGGCCCGGACTCCGAGCTTCTGCGTGATGATTGGAGGATCTGTCGAAAGACTGCATCTCCCTTTGACTGACAGCGATTCTGTACTATAAGGAATCACTGAAGCTATTCGCGCTCAGTCCCATCGCGGATTTCTCAAGTTCAGTCGAAATAAAAACTGCTGCAACCTATTTCTTTGATATTTGCTTGGCGAAATTGCTTGATTTTCATCATACATTTCACACAATTATACACCACATTCCTTGTTTCAGTTTTACAGAGTTTAATTTTTTTTTTTTTGATCGTTCATTCATTCATTCCTTCATTCATTCATGAGTTCATCAATGAGCTTCCCCTCTCTGACAGACCAGTAGCCGCCACTGCTACTAACGTAACCGAGAGCAGAGCGACATTATCATCACAGGGTGCGGCATTGTTTTGTCACTTGCAACACATCCAGGATACACATAATTTCTGCTTAAAATAAGCCTAAAATGCAAAACAAGACCAATTTAGGATAGTAAGATTTATTTTTAAGCACAAGCCTAATAAAACATTTGAAGTAAAAAAGTTTTTTATTTATTTATTACTTATATAGTAGTATAAACTTGTGAAAATTAAAATATTAAATTCAATTATAAAATGTTAAAATATTTGTTAAATAGTTTTATTTATCATATTTATGTTTTATTTTTGTAATGTGTTTTTGTTAAGTCATGTTATAATATTGTTTTGAACTGCTTGCTATTTACAATGGCAACTATTAACTGTTTACATTTTTTATTTATTTTTATAAACCACAGATTTGAGCTTTAAACAAGTACATCCTCACCTGAAAAAGTCTTAAAACTACATTTTGTGAAACATTAACAGTAGTATTTTTAAATTACGAGGGGTTTCTCATCCGCTATTGACGTTTGCTTGTTGGTGCGAGATGCATTCTGGGATACCGGTCTGTCTGAAGTCCACAAGTCTCCTCTCGATGCATCCTCGATAAAAGGGGTGGATCAAGGACACATCCGGGGATTTGAACTGTAAGTCGCTTTGGATAAAAGCGTCTGCCAAATGCATAAATGTAAATGAATTGGAACAGTACTTGGCAGCAACTGATGACGTTTCACAATTGACAACTGATGGCGATTCCTCGCGTCCTCTGGAGTTCGTTCTCCCGAGTCGAACATGCAAGTCTGAACTACCAAGGAAGCAAGTCAGAAGTTTGCGTACTTGATATTGAGAAACGGCCAATGTCTCTCTCTAAAATTGGTTAACCAGGAAGGAGTGATTATCTAATCAGTGTAATGAGTGGGTAAAGAATTGCCAAGTTGTTTATTGCAGTAGCTTAACTGAACTTGGACGCTGTCTCAAGGAGAAACAAACAACACACTGCATTGTGTAAGCAAATATATAGTTAGATCAATTAAGGACGACAGGAAGGATATTTAATGTTTACAAATGTTTTAGCTAACCGTAATTGAAATAAGGTGGGAAAAAAGACAGTCCCTGATTATCTCTAAAAAAGTGTCTGTATCTTTTCTATAAGATTCCATTTTGTTAATTAATTATTAGTTAATACATTCATAAATTATTAATAAGTGGTATGTTATACCAGGGGTTTTCAAACTTTATGATGCCAAGGACCCCCAAATATGACAAACCTTTATGAGGGACCCCCTTCCTAAAATCCATCTATTTTTATGTACGAAAAAAACATTTAAACTGTTAGATAAATAGGAAGTGTGACATTATAAATACAACATATTGTTTCCCAACTTAAAATGGTTATTAATGTTGGATGTATAAACCTGAAGAAGAACCTTTTCAATTAAAAATTATTAAAAGTGCATCTATCCTTCATATCCTTCAACTGCTCCACACGGCTCCGAGGGGTTAGGGTTAGGCCTTCTGAAGTGAAGTGATGCGTTTGTGTAAGAACAATATACATATTTAAAACTTTATAGACCAAAATAACTAGCTTCCGGCGGATTCCTTGCAGAAGCGCAGAGGATAGAGCAAAACAAATAACCAGTCATGAATTTTTAAAAAGAAATGGCGGAAGATTTCATTATAAGAGAAGAGGGGCGAAGAGTTTGTTGCTCAGCACTATCCGCGAGAGACGTCAAAGCTTAAAAATTACATGTATAAGCAACTTTCACAATAAATGTATGCAAGAAGCGTACATACGGTGTTAAGAAAACTGCCATTCAACCCCAGTGAGCAAGATAAAGTGGACTATAGTGAGAAAAACAAATTAAAGATACAAAGCAAACATATACAATTCTGGAATGTATATGGCAAGAAAAGAGAGAAACATTTAGAAATTAAACTGTTAGAATTTTAGGCCGACTTTATCAATTTTTTCTTTGTCTTTTTATTTTCTGAAATTTTCTGGGGACCCCTTAGAACCTTCTGGAGGACCCCTGGGGGGTATACTTTATATGTCACAGTCACCAGCTCACTCACCGCGGCTGCGTCCGAAAACCTGGGCAGCTGACTCGTTGCCTTGCTGCCTTTTCAGACAATGGCTTATAAGGCAGCGTTTGTGCATGAAGGCACCTCACGAAACTGATTTCGGACAAACTTCTTAGACAGTGTAACCGTTTATTGATCTACACAAACTGACCAACAAACATGACTTTCGGACGCCATCTTTTTTTCCAGCTCAACTGTCACAGAATGGAAAGCACAGGACTGTGGGATATAAAGGCAGCGAAGGATACAAATATGCTGCCTTCACAAATCGATCAGATGAAGGTATCTCAGGAGACAGGAAGTGAAGCTAACATTAGTTTTGGATGTGCCTTGGTGCCTTCCTACCTTGAAATGTGTCCTCCGAAGGCAGCATTTCCAGGTTTCGGACGCAGCCCGCATCTGCACTACACTTTCCATAATCCTCTCTGCTCACCACCTGCACACACTCCACCATCACCCGCACCTGCCAGCAATCACCCTCATCGCACCTTGTATTTAAGCAGTCACCTTCCACCTCACTATTGTCTGGTCTCGTCTATGGACACCACAGACTCACCTGAGCAACCTACCTGTATTCCTGATCTGACATTCGTCATCCGCCATCCGTCTGTGTCCATCCTGTTCCTCATGTCACCCATCTGTGTCCTTCAGCTCCAGCCATCTATCCAACATCTGATCCTGTATTCAAGTTATTTTTATATAGTCATGTTTTGTAAATGACGAGTCCATAATTAACTAATAACTTAATTAAGTGACCTATAACTGAATTAACAAAACATTTATAAAATGTTAGCATTTCACCTATTAATCATTTATGAACATATAGTCATGTTTTGTAAATTATTAGTTCATCATTAACTAATAACTTATAACTGACTTATAACTGAATGTTATTATTAAGTGTTACCCAGTGTTCTGCTATATTCTGTACTGCTGTGTGTAAACATAACCAGCATCGTACCCAATCCCAATCCTTTCCCAAAAACTGACCTTATCTTAGGTAATATTGACGGGTCAAAGAGCTGTGCCTTTTTATTGGGGTCTCCTGTCGCTCATATTTGATAGAATTACTGTGCTTTATCAGCAGGCAGCAAATATTCAGCAATGCATGTTTTCCTTATCTGTGTTTAAAGAGGTTTGGAGATTCATTTTGATTCCTGAATGCAAAACCGGCGAAAACTCAAATATCTAAACACCAATACATCCACACACACACACGCACAAAGTGGTCCTCACTGCACAACCTGCAGGGTCTTTCATATTGCCAGCTATTTGTGTCGACAAAGTGGCTGGAAGTCATTTGAGGCAACAATAACCGACTGTCGAGTACAAAGTTGAGTAGCGAAAGCAGTGAGCAAAGTTCCAGAGGCAGTCAAAATGCAGGTGAAAAATCAAAAGAGGAGGCTCATTACCCAGTTAATTCAATAACGCCTTTCATGATCACATACTGTCTACATATCAGCCTGAATGGATCAACATTTTGGAAATGGATGGACTAATTACAGAGTAAACATCTCACCCTCTGAGATATTATCACGTTCAGTCACGTCAGAAAAATTTACTTGAAATGACTTGAAACGTGAAATGATCTGTAAGCGAGTCATTTTTCAGCGAGCACTCAGCTCTTTTGAATTAAAGCTGCACCTCTGTGCCTGCAATCATTTTGACACGTGCAGTGTTTACAGAGGATTTGTTGAGTGATGGTCTGAAAAGGAGGTGTCTAGCCAAAAAACAGTTAGAAGCAATAAATAAAAACTACATTTATTAAAGATACTGCCAGAGGTACATCAAATGTTTTATGTTAAATTATATATGCACTACCAGTCAAAAGTTATCATTAAGATTTTTTGTATGTTTTTAAAGCAGTCCCTTCTGCTCACAAAGGCTGCATTTATGTTATGAAAAAATGTAACAATGTAAAATTATTAAAATAACTGTTTTCTATTTGAATATATTTTATTTAAAATAAAATAAGACATTTATTCCTGTGATCAAAGCTGAATTTTGAGCATCACTACCCCAGTGTCACATGATCCTTCAGAAATCATTCTAATGTGATAATTTGCTGCTCAAGAAACATTTATGATTATTATCAAGGTTGAAAGCAGTTGAACAACAATTTGTTTTAGTATTCTTTGATGAATAGAAAGTTTAAAAGAACAGTATTTATCTGAAATAGAAAGCTTTGTAACATTGTACTACCGTTCAAAAAGTTTTGGGTCAGTAAGAAAAAAAAAAAGAACTTAAAGAAATTAATACATTTATTCAGCAAGGATGCATTAAATTGATTAAGTGACAGTATAGACATTTATAATGTTGCAAAAGCTTTATATTTCAGATAAATGCTGTTCTTTTGAACTTTCCATTCATTAAATAATCCTGACTTTAATAAAACGAGACTTTAGTGTAAAAACAACATGCGGTACGGCAAGAAGAAATGGCGATAATAGTGTTTGAACTGCTTTTTACAGAACATTTGTGGGGAAAAAAAGTTGAAGTCGTGTTACGTTTCCATTATCCGTCAGCTTGCTTTCTGATTGGGTATAGTTTACCACACACAACAGGATTTCTGATCATGCAATTTGGAAATTTACGATTTGAGATCGGTGCAGCACCAACGTTAATCTGAGCAGATCCAATCACACATCACACCACAAGAAAATCTGACAAAATTATCTGTGGAACCATCAAGATAATTGGGACTTTAGGATTGTTGAAAGGGGATTGTTTAGGATTGTTAGGATTCTTGTAATGTGTGGGTGCCTTAAGACATTTTGTTGGCAAAGATAAAGGTTGTGGGCAGGTATTACCCTGACAAATGCATTTGTTGGAAGGCAATGGGTTCACCACCCACCCATTTGGTTTCGCTTATCCATCTCACACTTTTACACAACATCCCTCATACACACATACATTTTCATCTGTCCCCTAAAATATCCACTCAAGGGTAAATAAGCCCAATTGTGTTTGCATTACGGGTCATACCCCAAGCTCAGGATCATTTAATGTTCTAAAAGCTCAAACAGTTCTAAATAAAAGCAACCAAAAAGGGTCACGACAGGGTCGTCCGCCAGAACCAAAGCAAACAAAGCCTAATTGCTTGTAATGTTATCAGATAGGTAATGCAACTGAACACTGGAGTCAAAGAAGCCATCCCTCTTTGAGCATATTTACCAGCGAGACATGAAGGACACGCCTCACATTTAGTACCCTCTGTCCTGGGCTCAAATTGAGCAGTTTTCCGTGTCAGATCCAGAAGCTCGTACTGGGTCAGTGATTGGTCAACAGCTGTTCTGAGACACACATCACAGAGAGGGAGCTCAAGTCATTCATCTGTCAACCAATCACAGCCACAGATGCACCACGGCCAATTAAACGTAGGGAGACAGAAAGAGAGACAGGCATAAAGCATGAGACAGAGTGAAAACAGAAGAAAAAGAAAGAGAGAGACAGGTGTAAAGAGAACCTGTGAGAGTAAGAAGAAAAGATACACATAAATAGACCAAGAAAGGAGTCACAAGGTAAGAAGTAAGAGAGAGCGAGAGAGAGAGAGAGGTGAGAAAGAGAGCGAGTAACTGAAAGAGAAGCAGAGAGCATGTGGCGCGCAGATAGAAGAGCTGAGAGAATGAGAGCGCTCTCTCACCCCGCAGACAGCAGCTAATGAACTAAGAGAGCGAGACATGGAACGTATAAAACTAGAGATCCGATACCTGAGGAAACTTTCTGACACATAAGAGACTGTCAGAAACGATCATTGGGTTGCACACAGAAAAAAAAAAAACTTAGCTGGATGACGTGTTTCTCTCATGGAGAATAACATAAAAGCAGAGACATTGTGAGACAGAGAGGGACACTCTTTTGACCTCTGTGCTGACACCTTTGGGACGGAAGAGTTTAATGGATTTCTGACATTTTCCTGTGACAGTTTTCTGTCAATTATGAATTTCAGGTAAGAACATTTGTCTCTTTCATAACTGTGAAGTTTTTTTCTATTTAGCTAGCCTATGTTACACTCAACCGTAACAACCTAAACCGAGGCAAACGTGACAAGATAAATGGTGGTCTGTTCGTGTTAGATTTTACATCTTTGTTTTGGGTGAACAAGAAACATTTGCCTTTTAAATTATGCAAATGAACAAAATTCATGAATATGAATGAACGCAAGACTTATCTGCACAGAATTTAGACAGGGCTCACGGTGTATCAGTACAAAGCTTTTCTGCTTGAGTGAATTCTCCCTTTTTTCTGCATTTGATCACAACTACAAATGTGACTAATAGACATGACCTGAACCAAAACGCTGGAAAAGTGACAATCGAATTATGCTGAAATCCCCAGACTGCTTATAGCTGCAATTTTGTTCATGCTTCCATGATAATTATAATAATATAAATAATAAATACATTATAATATATATAATCATAAATGACAAACTAAAATAATATAGAGACGCATTCATTATATATTAACATTATATTAGTATTAACATGAAAAAAGACTAAAATGGACAGAGAAGAACTGCACACAAAAATAAACAAAACATCTAAGCCAAGTGAAGAGAGACAATTATTACATGAATTAAGAAAAATTACCGGTGTGTTTTGAAAAAAAGTCATTTAAACTAAAGCTACTATAAAAGGGAACTATTGAAAAAACAGAAACTGGATGCTTTTTGCCTAACTGTATTCACAATAAATTCTGTATTCTTTTTTAGTAGTGGCTCCTGCTCCCCAATGCCCTTTCCTACAGCAAATCTAAATCATTCCAGCACAATCTCATGGCAATTTGTAACTATATCATATTTTAATGAATTGGCTAATTCGTAGGAATTTGTACAATCTACTTACACCTTGCTGATGATTAGTTTTAGGGGTTGACCTGATTACTTTTTTCTAAAAAACATACCTTTTCGTATGAATCACATCATACAAATTCATTCAAATTGTAAAATACTTATGCTTTCTCATGAGGATCATTCACACCCTACACACTCTAATGAAGTACATATTGCATACAATGCTTTGATAAGAGCATCAGCTTTAGAAACCATAGCAACTAACTCAACACACACACACACACACACACAATGCCCGAAAGTGGGTCCGGTGCCAGATCAATTTTTCCCCTCCGCCCCCCACCGCTGTCACGCTGTTGTTGCTGTGCACACAGCTGGTCAGAAAGACACATTTAGGATGTCTTTTTGTTTGGTGACTGACATTCAGTGGAGCGGGTCCAACAAAACCATGCTGTGGTGCTTCTGGATCCAGACAGGTGGCTGTAATGCAGTCAGGGCTGTTTAGCACCTGTTGCTCAGTACGTACGAACAGAGACACACGCTGACAGCATGTCAGCATTCACAGAAGACAGCTATGACTCTCACGCCTCTGCTCAGCATCTGCAGAACATTGATCAAGTCTATTGCACTTGCCCAAACGCTCATCTAATGACCCCATCAGCCCCTTTAAGGAAACCTGTGGCTTTTAATGGCATCTGTGGTCTTTTAATGCCACCCACCGTGAGATGTTATGGTTCTCTTTACATGATTGGTAAGAAACACAGGCAATTAAATTCCTTATGACCATCTGGCACTGAAAACCATAGGTTGGTTGCTATGGTACTGTGGACTGCAAGTGGGTGGACTTTTTATTTATTGCCCAACCTACCCCCATGGCTGCCTTCCATTGTGTAGTGTAATATACACAATTATTCTACATGTCTGAAGAATCTCTTGAGAGGTGCAGGAAGTAGATCAGTATGCTATTTCAGGCCCTTGGCGATGACTGTCAAACGCCCCTCAGCACTGTGTGTTGAGAATGGATTATATCATTACCATATGCTTGAATGTGAAATACATTTGTCACATTCAGTATGTAAAAACACCTGCAACTCGTGGAAAGACTGAGGTCAGGTCTGAGGTCAGGAACGAACAAACCACAACCAATAGAGAAATTGCACGGTGGCAAAGTAGGATTTTTTTTTTCGGCTGAAGAACAATGTGGTCCAGGAAACAACACTCCTGTCAAACACCGTCAAACCCATTTCTTATCTCAAACTCAGTTCTTCACCATTTGTTTTGGGGATGACAGGGGTCTCAAACTCATTTTACCTGGGGGCCGCTGGAGGTAGACTCTGGGTCAGGCTGGGCCGCATCAAGTATTACACATAAAAAGTGTTTCAAGTATTCCAAAAATAAGTAGCACAACTGATACAATCTTCTCAATCTTTATTATCAACAGTTCTTCAACATGAACATGAACTGTTCCTCTGAATTTGAACTAAATATAGCCTATAGAAATTAAATCATGTAATATGAAATAATAAAATTAAAATCATTCATTTTAAATAATAGTCTAATTCACAGCAAGGCCATAACCAGGTCAAACAGAACAGTGAGCGAAATTCTAGGTCTAATTCTAGTTGGGAAATAATCTTTTTGGGACTATTTGTAAACAATATTCGCATTCATTTGCGTCAAATATATTTGTTAGTCCCGATATTCTTCGCATGAGTGAGTAAATAACTACATAGATCCGCAAACCATTTTTGAATTCTCTAGTGGTCTGGTGGTAGAATTTTCGTCAACCGTGTCAAGGGTTCCGGGTTCTAACCCGCTCTCATATAGTTTTTCTTCATTAAAATCAAACATGTTCATCAATGATTGTATAATAAGAAAATGGACAATTTTGCATTTTGTTTTGTGATTTCACCGGAAAGAATAGAGTCTCTCTCCGCAACGGCATTAAGCGATAGATTGACGCGCTCTGTGTGTGAAGATTGTGCAGTGTGCACGAGCCAAAAGAGAACGTAAACCCTGACTACTTTGATTTGATTGGCCAACTCAATCATTTTGACATTGACGAGCGCTGTTAGACCACATTCGTTTCGACTGTCTGATCAGCTTTGTTCGTCTGTTCCTGTCAATCACCCAATTATACTGCACGAGGGAGGGGCGAGCCAACTCTCTCTCTCTCTCTCTCTCTCTCTCTCTCTCTCTCTCTCTCTCTCACACACACACACAAACACACAAAGGAGGAAGCAAGTGCGGCAAGCGCAACGACTCAGCAAAAAGGTGCTTTTCAGAGCAATGCGTGGGCCGCACTAACACTAAACTTTGATGTCAAGAAGGGGGCCACAAAATATTGTCCTGCGGGCCGCGAGTTTGAGACCCCTGCTCTATGAAATTGTAGCTTGCTATGCTCATAATTTGAAGTATTTAAACTACATTTAAGTAATTTAAGATGGCAGAATGTTTTTTTTATAAATAATATTACTTATATCTAGTGATGTAATTTATAAGTTAATACAATCTGTATTTTTTTATAATAAAACTCAAATTGATTTCAAATTAATGAATGACTCTCAATTAGGGTAACAATATCAAACTTGAACAGGTGAATTACATAGTACTGAGAGTCATATCAGTGAATCGTTTTTCATTGTTGATTCAATAGAATGAATCAGACTTTCCAGTTCTACATAAGATCATTTAGGATAAAATGATTCACTATAATGAATTCCAGTGCTGAAAGAGTGAGAATCATGTACGATTAATATGGAATGAATCAGATTCACTACAATGAATCATTATACAACACTATACACTATACACTATACAACACTATACAACACAACAATCCCGCTATACAACATGACTTCACCATCCAGTTAGGTACATCCTTGATTTCCCCATCAAGGTCAGTCAGAAATCTTGGAGTAACATTTGATGACCTAAGACAGCTCGCTCATGCAGGTTTGCGCTCCACAACATCAGGAAGATCAGACCATTCCAAAAAGAGCACGCAACACAGCTTCTTGTCCAGGCCCTAGTTATTTCTAGGCTTGACTACTGCAATGCGCTTCTGGCTGGATCCAAACACTTCGAATGATCCAGAACGCAGCAGCACGTCTTATCTTCAATGAGCCCAAAAGGACCCACATCGCACCTCTCTTCATCTCTCTGCACTGGCTACCACTCGCTGCTCGCATCAAGTTAAAGGCGCTGACGCTTGCCTACAGAGCCACCACGAGCTCCACTCCTGCATACTTTGACTCACTTCTACGAGTCTACACCCCCACCAGAAGCCTTCTCTCAGTTAAGGAGCGACGGCTTGTGGTACCATCACAGAGAGGCATAAATCCCTTTCCAAAACATTTTCATTCAACGTTCCCAGCTGGTGGAACGATCATCCTACCGCCATCCGAAACGCAGAATCATTGAGAATATTCAAAAGACAGCTAAAAACTCATCTCTTCCGTGAGCACTTAACCTCATAAAAAAAAAAACCCTTTCTTTTCCTCTTTCTTCACGCTTTTCCCTCCCTACTCTAGCCTGTGCTATACTGAGCAATGTACACAGACTCAGTATTTCAGGCACTTGTTGCGCTTACTCGACTCTTCATGACCGATCACTTCCTGTACTCCCGCTTTGGATAAAAGCGTCTGCTAAATGCATAAATGTAAATGTAAATGAATCAGATCTTTCAGTGCTACATTCAATAGAGAGAGAGAAAGATCATTTAGGATTCACTAGAATGAGTAAGAGTCAGTAGCCTACAATAAATCAGACTTTTCAGCGCTACATATGAGATAGACAAGGTCATTTAGGATTCACTAGAATGAATCAGATACAAAATGAATCCGTCTTTCCAGCATTACATATGAAAGAGAGAGAATAATTTAGGATTCACTAGAATGAATCAGATTCACAACATCAGACTTTCACGAGAGGTCATTTAGGATTTGTTATTGTTAAAATTAGTGAAGTTCCAAACGTAATTTAGGGAGGAGCGAGCCCATCTAATCTTCCAATCAACAGCCAATAGCCAGAGTATATAAACAGCTGCTTACCTTTCCTCAGACTCGGATGTTCCAGCATCCCACCACCTCCCCAAACTCCACTTTTATCTTAGGTACCTTGTTGCCCTACATAATCATTTAGTCACTATGGGGGTATATCAGAGCTCGAGTTGAAACTGCTTCATCGAGCCCCTCATCAGTAGACTGCAAGCCAAATAAGCTTAACCTAAATATTTTAAGATTATATGGGCAAACAAATTTGTTAAATAAGATTAAATTAGATTCCCTACAATATGAGAGAGATCCTATGAGAGAGAGAAAGGACGTTTGATTATTCCCTCAGTTTGCACAAATTAAAACATTTGCACTAGCCTGACGTCGTCGTCCTCAATTCTAGTCAGAATATGAATTTCCCGAACTCAAATGTTGTGGGCAGGGCTAAATTCGGCTGGAATCAAGGCTACATTTGCACAGGCATGAGTGGGTGACTTTAAACTGGAGATCCAGCCTGGGTGCTTCCTCTGAACTTAGTTATAGATAAAACAAAGCTGAATCTAAATCCTGGTTAAAAGGGCAACTCACATTCTTGGATGCCAGGTCTGTAAATCCATTGAGAAGCCGAGATCAAGCTGGAAAAGGTCAATCATATCTTGTACTTATAAGCCACTTGGCTCCGTCTGGCACAAAGCCGATGGGGAGGTAAATACCGGGTACTGGGAAACATTGAAGCTGGGGTATTCGTTAGTAATCTGACCATGGAGAAGAGTGTCTGATGTGAGTGTTTGACTGTGAAAAGAGTTCACTCATTCAAGAGCATTCCAGGAGGAAAAGCAAGGCTTGGTCGTGACGAAAAACAGAAAAGAGAGAAATACAGAGAAATAGATAAAAACAGCATGGGTAAAATAAATGGAAGGAATTCATCAATCTAGCCCCTCAAATATGACTCTCAACTCCTTTTTGTATAGCTGTCTATGTTCAAAGACTTTAGATAAACAGAAAGGTTGATATTATAGACAACATGCGCCCCCCCCCCCCCCCCCCAAAAAAAAACAACAACTAAAAAAGCTATTCAAATATTATCTAGATTACCAAATATATTAATAAGCCACTATGATCCAGAGCCTGCTGTTCCTCAGACTGATTCCAGCCCGTATTATATCTAATCTCCTCTGCCATCAGTATAATTATTTCACTTTAAAATGGCTTTGTCCCATCATTTCTCATTTTTTCTTTTTCTCCATCTCAGACCTTCTAATTGGCAGTCCGAGGGCGCTGTCTAATAGAGTGTGACCTCATGCTAATCACAGCTGTGCAGAGTCCACCAAACCGTTGAGTTTATTCACAACTCTAATATTTCACCATGTGGGTGTCAACAAAATGTCCCTAACTGGCATAGGGGAGATCTCTGTTTTCTTTTCCTTAAAAAAGGTTTACAAAATATAATGTGTCGGTTATCTCCGTAATGCCACACCCTTCACAAAGACAGCACGGCAAAACCTATAGGACCTGAATTGTTCGGAATGGCTTGATTGTGTGTTGAATGCTAATTGGCCAAACGAGAGAGTGAGATTGTGAGAGCTGGGGCTCTAGATGAGCTTAAAACATGAAAATCAATGACCAAGATCTCACAGCAGGGCAATTGTCATGAGGCACACATGGTGTATGAAGTACATTGGACAGTCTTTGTTCATATCTGTCAGCTTAAAATGAATTGAAGCTTATCAGGATCTGTCTCAGGGTGATGCCATTTAACAAAGTGAATGACATCTTTTGTCGATTACGTCAGAAACATGTTCATTAACCCATGACATTTCACAGTGATTATCTCATTATTGGCTTAATGAAGAGACTGTTTAAATTCCCAGGTGTCCACACTGTATACATGTAAGATATGTCAATCGGTGAAGCCAGGGACACACATACACATATCGATTTGTGGGAAAATAAAGTACCAGTGTTAGCACTGCTGAACACATACCAAATTAAACTTGATTTTCTAGTTGCTATGAAGGAGTTATTAGCGAGTTTTATTTTACAAAATTTGTAGTGCTAAATGAACCATCAATATTTTGGTTCTGTATGAGAAAGACTTCAAGGATTTCATACACTATCCGGTAATGTTGCTATACCGCCTCATTAATTTTATCAACTTTTAAGACTACCTTGGCTAGCATATCAATGGCCTCAATGCTAATTTTTTTTTTCATTTTATGAAGTATACTTAAAGGAACACGCCGACTTTTTGGGACTTTAGCTTATTCACCATATCCCCCAGAGTAAGATAAGTCCATACATACTATTCTCATCTCCATGCGTGCCATAACTCTGTCTGACGCACCCACGCTAGCCTAGCTTAGCGCAAAGACTTGAGGTAAACAGCTCCAGCTAGACTACTGCTCAATAAGTGACAAAATAACGCCAACATTTTCCAATTTACATGTTGTGATGTGTATAGTTACATTCTGTACTAAGACCGACGGAAAATGAAAAGTTTCGATTTTCTAGACCGATATGGCTAGGAACTATACTCTCATTCCTGCGTAATTCCAGCAATATTTCTAAACAATGTTAGTTTAATAAAACTGTAAGTAAACTATGAAAAATAAGTATTTAATAGGCTACTCAATCAAAAGAATTAACACAATTTCAAGCCAAGTATACTTTGAATTATACTTTTATGTATATCTGAATCAAAAGATTGAGTACAACTAGGCCAAATATACTTAGACTTTTCTGTCAGTATAAGTGAAGTATACTTAAGTGCAATTTTAAGTATATTTCTGAGAAGTACATAACGTCTATTTCTGAGAAGTATATAAGAAGTAGACTGAAAGTATACTTTCTTATTTTTAGTTTAAAAGAAGTATAGAACAATTGAATAAACTTCTTTTTCGTAAGAGTTGCCATGTCTACACCATTAAGGAGGTCACATTAGCCAAATTTTGAATGATAAACACCATTAAGGTGGTCACATTAGCCAAATTTTGAATGATATTTTGCAGACAAAAAAAAGGTTTATTATGTATGAAGTATGGCTCACACAGAAGTCATTTTCAAACCAAGCAGCTTTCTGTTGGTCAACCTGGCAAATTCACAAGACCAACTTGAACACAAGCAAAAACACACGCCTCCGGCGTGACAGGTGCCTGAAATCACAATCAAAAAACGTCAATCCTATTGACCGGCGACAGCCTCTGACGTCATCAAGGTGCAACCAGGAAGTATAAAAGGGCGCCTTGCCAACATGACAGCATCCGATTGTCTGAAGGGACTGTTTTCGGCAGGCAGGCCCTGCGGCATGGCAAAGCGACGTAGCGTCTTGTTCCCTGTTCTCAGGGAACAATGGTTACATTTGTAACCTGAGACGTTCCCTTTCGAAAGGGAACTCGCGCTGCGTCAGCTCGACGCTACGGGGAACGATATACCCACGCCGCCATGCCGACGGGAGTGCATGCCCACTGGCAGTGACAACTGTCAAGACAAGCAAATTCTACTGAAATGCCTGAACCACTCCCCTTCTGGTCACATTAGGCTGTCAGTGACAGCGCTCCCTACGGTCATAGCCCAAGCTCTCAGCTCTCAGCGAAGTGCTTTATAACCCTTGCTAGTGAGGGGAGTTTAGCTGCTCGATCCTCGGATCTACCAAGCACTTACTTTAAAACGTGCTTAGGAGGCCAGAGGCCTTACAGGCTGATCTTACCAGGGAGGCCCAGAGGGGCCTACAACCATGAATCAGCGCCAAGCGGCCGTAAGCTCATAATTGCCCTCAGGAAGGCCATACGGGCCTGATACCTGATCGCAGTCGTGCTAGCCCCCGAGGTAGCTGGGAAGACCAGGGACTCGCTTCATCAGGGAGGCCTAGCGGGCCTACCACCTGCAAGAATGTCGGGCATTTCTCCATCACAGCCCTCCGCTCAGTGGCTGGACCTATCCAGAGACCACGAGACAGGAGCGTGCCCTCAGAGGAGGCCCCGTGGGGCCTACTACTCCAAGCGAATCCCACAGGGAAGCCCCGTGCAGCTTGCCTGATAGCATCCCATGCTACGATCCGTTACCGAAACTGGGGACCGGGGAACGATTTCAGGGAGGTCACTCAGGGAGGCCGGTTGAGGCCTACTACCTACTAGCACTCATGCTAGCCATCCGTGACTGGAGCCCAGGAACGCCCCCACAGAGGAGGTCAGGTGAGCCTGCTTACCCCACAGCAGGCCCTTTAGGGAGGCCAGGTAATGCCTACCACCTACTAGCAGCTCGTACCAGCCGTCGAGGGACTTAATGCCAGTGGTGCCCCCTCGGGGGAGACCAGGCAGCGCCTGCTGACCACAGCCAATCTGATCTCAGGGAGGCCAAACGGGCCTACCACCTGAACGAAGGTAACCCAAACCGGGAGCCTACCCCTCAGGGAGGCCTTTAAGAAGGCTGGCTGCTGCGCCTGGGCTGACGGCAGCTGTCTGCTGCTGACGAAGGCCTGGAAGTCCAGTTATCACCTGGGAACTCATCCCCAGGGAGACTAGTTGACGAGGTTACTGCTGATGTCGACACCAGTGGAGAAGATCCTCCAGGGCACACTCGTGGGCCATGGCGTCGAGACTTTCTTGCAAGGATTCCGGTTGACGCCTACTACCTGTCCTGAAGTCTTGCTGCCCAGACCGCCCAAGCTGGCTACTAACAACCAGCTGGATCTTACGCCCACACCTGGGGCTGGCTCCATCCCAGAGGCAGCTAGGGAACAAGTTCTAACTTTGTCTCTCAGGCAGTGCCTACAGACATGAACCTAATCACATTGCCAACAGCAGTGTACTCAGCAGAAGTGCTCAACGAAAACCCTCTAAAGCAAGGGGAGTACAACTTACGTCACCTGCTTCGGGGCGGCTGTCTTACTTTCCATGCAGCGGCCAACCATAAATGCGAGGGCGTCAGCTATTGGCAATGCTCGGGCCTCAGGGGAGCATTTGACCCGAACCGCAACAGAGGTTTATCCGATGTTCAGCTCAACCCGAGCCCTAAAGAATGTGAAGCAGAGACATAGAGCAAGGGTGAAACATTTCTTAGAAAAGACAGAACCCACCGGCCGAACCATCCTCCAGGAAGAGGCCGGGGGCCGCCAAAAGATGGCGGCCACCAAGCTCTGGAAGGCGGAAACCGCAGATAAAGTCTAATCGCAAACCAGCGAAAGACGCTTCATTCCGTCCCACGACCACTGGTAAAGTCGCTGTCACCTCGACTGCGTTACTCGTAACCCCAGAACGCAGAGAAGGGGATGGGCCTTGGCCGGACAACTCTGTAACAAGAGGAGGTTAAGTCAAGGATGCATAACAAGCCCTGCTTATATATCAAAGACAGGCCAGGGGCGAACGACCTCCCTTAGAAGGGAATGCCCCCATCCTTGACGGAACCTAGGCAAAGTGGTGCAACGTAAGTCCACACTAGATCCACTCAGGGCTCGGGAAAGAAATATTATCACCTCTAATATTTACACAATGAGGCCCCGAAAACCCTTTTTCCCAAAGCCCCGCAGAGCTGGGCACAGATCTCACTACAGCTCATGCATAAGTGCAAACCCGGTCTTCAGCTACTTCACACTTTTACGCTAGGAAAAACACAGCTCGCCCCCGACACTACAAACCCTCGGGCAAGAGCGCAAATCAGTTACCCACATCAGTGGGGAAAACATAACATGGAGAGGCAGCAAAACTCTACTAGCAAAAGTGAGGCATTCACACACAACCACAAAATGTTGCAAAGAAGATCATTCTTAGCTTACTCACGGGGAGCTGCAGGCCCTGCGAAATCCAGCGACGTTCTAAAATTTCCCCAAGCAACCTCTCAGGGGAGCGACGGTACACAAAGTCCTGAAAAACATAGTTTTGAAAATGTTTCGCCCTCATAGAGGGGGACTCACCAATCGCTCCTCACGGTGCTTCAAACCAGCCATCGAGCTAGTATCCGCCCGCCGTCCTGAGGGGGGCGCTTCAACAAACAAACCAGGCGGGCCGTCAGAATCTTACATTTTCTGCTCATCATAGGCCCACCGGCCTGATGTAAAGCACCCGGGGAAAAGTCAGAGGAAGGGAAAAAGGCAGCGTTCATCTCCGCTCTCTCGGGGGCGGAGTCTGCTGCCTGCGCTGGTCCCGGTTGCCAGCCCCGGCTTCCTTCCTCTTCCGGTTCCGGGTGTCCCGCCTCTTCTGCGTCCCGGTCCTCCGCGGCGGGGGCGCTCGAGAGGCAACGCTGGCTCGCTGCTCCCGTCTCCAGCCCTCAGACTGAGACGGGAGAGGGACACCCGACTGCCTGGGCGCGGTCCCGGACCTCCGCGGGATGCATGTCCTAAATGCCGCCGAACGCGCCCTCGCCTCTCTGAACTTTCCCACCACCGCCTCTACGGAGGTGCTGAAAAGCTCAGAGGGCGACACCGGGGCATCGAGGAGAAAGGATCTCTCTTTCCCCTCGATGTCCGCCAGGTTGAGCCACAGATGTCTCTCCGTCGCCACCATCGCCGCCATCGAGCGACCGATGGCGAAAGCAGTTTGCTTGGTGGCCCGGAGAGACAAATCTGTGGGCCGGCACAGCTTGGCCACCACCTCAGCGGTTAGTCCCTCCCCCTGATCGAGGTCCCCCAGCAGGTCTGCCTGGTAAGCCTGTAACACTGCCATCGTGTGTAATGCCCTGCCATTCAGACGTGCGGTCGTCCTGAGGGGTTCAGTCGGCAGGGTGGGAGCCCTTAGTGTCGATAGCTGCCCGGAGGCGAGGTAGTTCGCAAACGTCTCGTCTACGGGCGGCAACGACACATATCCAGCCTCAGGCAATCCCTCAACATCAGCGAAATTAGCCCGCTGATGTCGATGGATACGGGCTGAATAAGGTTTCTTCCATCCTCTCGAGATCTCCTGGTGGAGATCGGGAAAGAATGGAAGACTCCCGGGAGTTGGTTGGTCATGGGCGGAGAGATAGCGGTCGTCCAACCTAATCGGACGCACGTCATCCCTCCTAACGCGCTGCCAGGGCAGCTGCAGTCTACCTGCAGCGCGCTCCATGACCTCCAACAGCTCCCCATACATGGGACAGGGTGGTTGAGAAGCCTCAGCCTCAGGCGCTTCATTCGCCTCCTCAACCATCCTCTGCTCAAACGGAAGAGCAGCAGACGAGGAGGAGGAACCCAGATCTCGTTCCTCCTCCGAGGTCTGCCCCTCGCGATCTGGCTCGTTGTCTACCAACACCACACCGGTCTCCAGACGACGAGCCAGATCCAACTGGGAACCCCAAGATTGTAGACGCCGCTCAGCCTCAGCACGAGCGGGCCGTTCCCAGCTGCTGAGCTCTCTCCCCTCGAGAAAAGAGCCAGACGAGAGCGGAGCGTTCTCATGGGAAAACGCTCGCAGTTCGCACAGGATGCTCCCTCGAGAACATCCCGTGCGTGCTCTTCCCCCAGACAGTACACGCAGAGTGTGTGTGTGTCATCAGGTTTAAGGTACCTGGTACACGGATCCACGCACCTGCGGAAGTGGCGCTGCTTCCTAGCACACTTCATTGTTGACGCTTTTCTTTCCTATGCGAAAACAGGCAAAAGTCACCGAAGACGAAGAGATGCTGTCATGTTGGCAAGGCGCCCTTTTATACTTCCTGGTTGCACCTTGATGACGTCAGAGGCTGTCGGCGGTCAATAGGATTGACGTTTTTTGATTGTGATTTCAGGCACCTGTCACGCCGGAGGCGTTCCCCGTAGCGTCGAGCTGACGCAGCGCGAGTTCCCTTTCGAAAGGGAACTGTATTTTGCAGAACAACAGTAAATATAACCACATCTATGGGGGCAAAACTAACTTTGTTAGGAGGATCATTTTCTTGTGGATCCTGATTGATTAGTCAAATGTCATTTACTGTATGGCTCAGGCGATTGGGTAAAAGAAAATTGACAAAGACGGCAGGTGCATACTTGCCTGCCAAACAAGTACCATTGAGATAAATGCTAATGCTAACAGATAACTTCCACCAGATATTATAGATCACTTTTCTCAAAGCTAATTGACCAACTAAACTAAAAAGTACTAAATTTTTATTTGAAGTGAAATATTTTTAAATTCAGATTATTTTCTTAACCTACACACACACACGTCTGGTTTACTTTGTGTGGACTCTTCATAGATGTAATGGGTTTTATACTGTACAAACAGTATTTTCTGTCCCCTAACACTAACCCCTAAACCTACCCATCACAGAAACATTTATGCATATTACATTTTCAAAAAACATCACTTACTATGATTTATAAGCTGTTTTCCTTGAAGGCCCTACTAAATGGCGCCACAACGTCCAATATTTTACTATCTTTGTGGGGACATTTGGTCTTCACAATGTAGGTTAAACAAGAACAAACACGCACACATGCACAACCTTTTTCTCCCTTGTGACCTAATCCGCTTGTTTTTCACATTTCCTGTCACACAAGAAACACATACTTTAATACGTGATCCCCTACTTTAACACAGATCATTGCCTTGCCTCTCCGTGGAGCTTTTATTGTCGCAGTGGATATCTCCCCATTTATCTCTCCTCTTGCTCCCTCAATGTTTTCCTGTAGAGCCTCATGGCTATAAATCTTCAAAAAGACATTTGGCCACACAAAGGAAATGCCACAGGCCATCACCTGATCTGCTGCCTCTCAAGACTTCTCATGAATCAAACCATTTAAGGGTGAAAAACACTTTCTGTCAAGAGTTTTCCTGAACCTTGACATAAAAAGATGACCAGCTCAAATACTGAGGTATTGACAGGCGAAATGCCTCAACCTGGCTTATCAGGTTCGCTGTCTTTATTCTCTGCTGCAATTTAAAAGAAGTCGATAAAAGACACTTTACAAACCTCTGCTAATAATGCAGCATTTATACTATGCAAACATAATTATTGGACTGAATGATCACAAAGACGGAACAAAAGTTTTTGAACACCTACAGAAGACTAGTGATCTTTGATTAGCTTTGAAATAAATAACTATAATAAAGAGAGAGAGAGGAAAGACAGTAATTACCTTGATCACTCTTCATTGTTCCCGTTATGGATGAATGTAGCAGCTCTGAAATTCCTTGTCTATAATTAAAACCGGCTGCCATCGCTGGTGATGGAACCTTCTTGGAGGTGAGGACAATATCTCAATACTAAAAGACGCTTTTAATTGAGCATAACCGAGAAAAGGAAATAAGTAATGGAAGTCCAAAACAATAGGGAGGGATAAATTAAATTGTTTTTCAGGGGTTGGGCTTGGCCCCTTAGTTCCAGTGAAAGGAACTCTTAATGCTTCAGCATACCAAGACATTTCGGACAATTTCATGCTCCCAACTTTGTGGGAACAGTTTGGGGATGGCCCCTTCCTGTTCCAAAATGACTGCGCACCAGTGCACAAAGCAAGGTCCATAAAGACATGGATGAGCGGAATTAGAGCGGAGATTGCGAGCCAGGCCTTCTCGTCCAACATCAGTGCCTGACCAAAAACTTCATATTAAACCCTACGGATTTAGAAAGGGATGTCATTAAAGTTCATGTGCATGTAAAGGCAGGCGTCCCCAAACGTTTGGCAATATAGTGTTTTTTTTTAGTTTTTTGTTTGTTTGTTTGTTTGTTTTTTACAAATGAGAATATCCCTGAATATCCCTAAATCTAATGTTAACAGGGTTGTACACAAAGTGTCGGACAGAGCTAAATATTAGCCAATTTTGATAATAAAAATATTTGATTATATAATATAATTACTACAGTGAATTAAATATAAAACAGGATAGGATACAGACATTTGAAATGTTTAAAACATGGTGGTTTTCATACTAGGTATTATCTAACATCTAATCGTTTTAAACACGGAATTTCCAGTTAAGGGAAGTCAAGGGACACAGATGTGTGTTCTGTACTCTTGAAAAGCGCAGAACACAAACGTTCTCAGAAGGTTAGAGAATGTGAAGCCTCTAAAGGGCGTTTCCGCTAAAGAGACTAATTCTTAAATCATTCCACCTGCAATGAAATGACCTTTCTGCATGAACTTAATCCCAATAAAGTGTTTCATATTGGCCTCATATGTGGAAAATCAAACAGCTCATGCTTAAAGGTGGAACGTAATGAGATGCAACCTTCTGAGTCCTTCTGCTCTAGGGCGGACATCAATGTGACAATGGCATTTGAAACTTTCTAATGAAATTATTTTAGGTGTCCTCTGGCAACTAGACAGATGGAAGCTATTTGTGCTTTGACGGCTCTCGGGGAGAGATGTTCTAGGACAGGGGGTGAGATGGCTGTTGCTGGTTTTGTTATCCATGTGCATTGTCTGAAACGTTCTGGTCCGACAGACTTACACCAGGGTTTGTTAGTCACCTTTTCTTTTTTCCCCTGATGTTCCCATTACCCAGGGATGTCCTGCATGGGATGACATTTACAGTCAGGACGCAGGGTACGAGAGGCATGGGGATGGATTACCAGACTGACAACTGCCAGTGGCACGCTGTGTTTGTTTACCTTTGTACTTTGGGAGATTAAGGAGTCGTCACACAGTGATTTTTACATTTCTGTTAATACCCGCACAATGACGGGCTACGTGATCCATGCCGCGAGAAAACTGTGTGGCGCATGGACACAACCTGAACAGCATATTAATCTGACACTTCTACAAATCAACTGACAGTTAAAGCGAAACTTCATTTCAAATCATAAATGTGCATTTGAATGGAAATTGGCCAAAACTCACAGCATGAAAAAAAAAATGGTACAAAAGCTGTGACTGGGACATAAAAAGGTTCTAATATGTAAATTTTTGGTACCAATATGTACCTTTGAGGTATTAATAAACACTTTTATTATACATTTTGAAAGGCTACAGCCCCAGTGACAGTTTTTGTACCTTTTTTCTGAGAGTGTTCTGACAGTAATGGGAAGAGGAATATATTTGACTGATATTCTGAAAAATTCAAATAAAAAATAAAAAATCTACACAATCACATGATATATTATAATAATACATATTATAATAACGTAATGATAAATTATAATTATTCATTGATATTTATAATTAAATTAAATTATATTAAAAAGAAATGTGACTATTTCTCTGAATTGTGACTTTATTTCTCAGAATTGTGAGTTGATATCTCAGAATTGTGAGTTTAGAATTGTGACTTTATTTCTAAGAATTGTGACTTTATATCTCAGAATTGTGACTTTATATCTTAGAATTGTGAGTTTAGAATTGTGACTATTTCTAAGAATTGTGATTTTATATCTCAAAATTGTGAGTTTAGAATTGTGACTTTATATCTCAGAAATATGACTTTATATCTCAGAATTGTGTCTTTATTTCTAAGAATTGTGAGTTTAGAATTGTGATTTTATTTCTAAGAATTGTGACTTTTTATCTCAGAATTGTGAGTTTATAATTGTGACTTTATTTCTAAGAATTGTGAGTTTATAATTGTGACTTTATATGTCAGAATTGTGACTTTATATCTCAGAATTGTGACTTTATATCTCAGAATTGTGAGTTTAGAATTGTGACTTTTTATCTCAGAATTGTGTATATCTCAGAATTGCGAGTTTAGAATTGTGACTTTATTTCTAAGAATTGTGACTTTATATCTCAGAATTGTGAGTTTAGAATTGTGACTTTATATCTCAGAATTGTGAGTTTAGAGTTGTGACTTTATATCTCAGAATTGTGAGTTTAGAATTGTGACTTTATATCTCAGAACTGTGTATATCTCAGAATTGCGAGTTTAGAATTGTGACTTTATTTCTAAGAATTGTGACTTTATATCTCGGAATTGTGACTTTATATCTCAGAATTGTGACTTTATATCTCAGAATTGTGACTTTATCTCTCAGAATTGTGACTTTATCTCTCAGAATTGTGAGTTTAGAATTGTGACTTAACCTCTCAGAATTGTGACTTTATATCTCAGAATTGTGAATTTATCTCTCAGAATTGTGACTTTATATCTCAGAATTGTGAATTTATCTCTCAGAATTGTGACTTTATATCTCAGAATTGTGAATTTATCTCTCAGAATTGTGACTTTATATCTCAGAATTGTGACTTTTTATCTCAGAATTGTGAGTTTAGAGTTGTAACTTTATATCTCAGAATTGTGAGTTTAGAATTGTGACTTTATATCTCAGAATTGTGAATTTATCTCTCAGAATTGTGACTTTATATCTCAGAATTGTGACTTTATATCTCAGAATTGTGACTTTATCTCTCAGAATTGTGAGTTTAGAATTGTGACTTAACCTCTCAGAATTGTGACTTTATATCTCAGAATTGTGAGTTTTGAATTGTGACTTTATATCTCAGAATTGTGAGTTTAGAATTGTGACTTCAAGGAATCAAGGAATCAAGGAATTTTTATTGCCAAGTACATTTTTACACATACACGGAATTTATTTGGTGTTGTGCGAGTCACACCGAGTCGCCATTCTGCGGCGCCTCCTTTAGTTGGAGTTAGTTTAGTTCCTTAACCTCTCAGAATTGGGACTTTATATCTCAGAATTGTGAATTTATCTCTCAGAATTGTGACTTTATATCTCAGAATTGACTTTATTTCTAATTGTGACTTTATATCTCAGAGTTTTGACTATTTCTCAGAATTGTGACTTTATTTCTCAGAATTGTGATTGGGATAATTGTGAGATAATAAGTCACTTTTTATTATTCCATGGTGGAAACAAGCTTCTATACAATGTCCACCAAATAGTTTTCAGAAAACCTAAAACAATAATAAATATTGACTATTGTTGGGGTAAATTAAAGCATCTTCCACCATTTCCCATAACATTTAATTGAAATCTATAGGTTGTATTTTAAAAGTGTATCATCTAATATGTCTGTAAATACCTCACGTGATTCAAGCTGACAATACATTTTATATTAATAAAAACTTCATAAACATTTCTAATCTGAACTTCTTCCAATTTCATTCAATTTAATTCTACTTCCTTGATTTCAAATTAGAATTACAAATCAGAATCATGTTTACTAGGAATTAAATTGGAATTTAAAAGGCGTTCTCAATTTAATCCGCAAAAGCGTACAACCCCGCTATAACTACTAGACCTCTACGAGAAGAGGCTAGAGGGAAGAAACGATAACATCGACCTGAAAGGAGACTTCCCTAATTGAACATTTTCATTAGTTACCAAAGGATGATGTGAACTGGAACGGGTTTGATTGGGTTTTTATTTATGTACATGCTCACAAGTGCCTCCCGTCTTTATTGTGGTACACACACAAACACACACTGGAAGTTGTCATGGCAACCTTCACCTGTTGTTGCGAGAGGGGAGAATTTCAAACAGTCCGTTATCACAGAAGCAGAGAATCCTCTGATCCCATACTCCAACCCGTCTCACAGGAAATAAAGAAACCCAGGAAAATGTCATGATAGCAGACAATTCCATGTAGTCTTTTTTTTGTTGTTGCTTCATTTAAATTGGCCCAATATATTTAATTAATGGTATTATATGTCTTTGCACCTCTTGAAATACGACACAATGATATAATCAGCAATTAAACAAGCAATTATACCTGCAGCTATTGGGACCAGACCAGAATAAAATGAGTTAAAAAAGTATTTTCGATAACAACTGCAAGTCAGTTTTGCCACATTTTACCATGTGTGTGAAACCACACAACCTTATGACAGCAAAATGTGAAGTCTTCACCGATCTTCTGTAATTCAAGGGTGTCAAACTCAAATTTTGAACACGTTCCTTTTTAACTTGTTTATCACATCTACATCATGTGCTTTGCTTACGATGCCTAAAGAGAAAACTCAATTATCACCTTTCTTCATTCAGCTCTATCAGATCACATGAATGAAGTGTTAACACATTCAACATGGCCGCTGTGTACCTCGACGGAGAGAATCAACTTTATCCCGCACACTTCCAGAATGTGATAAGAACACTCTCAGACAACAGACATGTCGACAGACTCTACGATCCCCTACAAACCTGTCTGTTTGTGACAGTTTCAAGGTAAGAACTTTGACTAGAATGAATGCAAAGCAGGAAAAGCAAACATCACAATACATTTACAGCATAAACATGACAGTATTTTGTTTGCATTCGATTCAAAAAGATGACAAATGGAGAGATAGTGTGTTACTGTCGAAAAATAAGAAGACATATGACAGCATCTCCAAGCACTCTGCATATAAACAACTGTGAAATGAGGGTGTTTGTTCATATTTAAGGCGTCATCTTGTCATAATTCCTCTCCTAGTAACATATGGGCAAGAACACAAACACCTTTTAGCATACACTGCACACACTAAAACCCATTCCTCTATATAAACAGCCCCCAATGTGCCAATTTTTACAGATGTTGAATCCGGGTTGGCAGCTGAACTTCGGGGCACCATGGTCAATGTGACGCCCAGTATAGACCCAGCGGCGACCCACGAGGGGTACAACTACTTCGCGTTGATATGCGGCGTGCCTCTCATCCTCATCATCATCTTGGGAAACATCTTAGTGTGCCTCAGTGTGTTGACTGAACGCTCCCTCAAAACCGCGACTAACTACTTCATCGTTAGTCTGGCCGTGGCTGACCTCCTGCTGGCCGTGCTGGTCCTCCCGCTCTACGTCTACTCTGAGGTGAGTGCCGATGACAGACAGTAGACGGTCTAAACCCCTCCTCTATATCTCAGACTGCCGATTTACTGATGCTTTTATCCATGTGAACCTCAGTACACTTATTAAGCCTGGAGCAATTGGGGTTAAGTGTCTTGCTCAAGGCCAAAATGGGGATATGGAACAAATTGGGTGTATGGAGTGTATTGTCCCCCAATCATCTGACCTTTTTTTTAATCAATATTGCTGGTACATTAAGCATTGAGTGCTTCAGGGTTTCTGAGAACTCACGAGTCATTCAGGTGATGTTGAACTTGTAATGATCGCTCAGTGAAGTGGTACTAGTGGACAAGTGCAAGGTTCAATCAGAATATGAATGAAATCAATGACTTCTTCTCTAACATAATTGAAACTGAAAACAAGCTGTTGAACTTGCGGACGTGAGCTCACCAATGTTCAAATGAAACACATGGCTCTGGCGATGGCTCACAGATCATCTGTTGTTAGGTTTGAACTTTCTGATCATCAATCTAGATCTATAAAATCAACATGAAACAGTGTGTGCAGCCTGTATTACATACGCAATCCATTGCGAAAATAATTTATGCCACCACTTATGACTTGATTTTATGCACTTGGAAATGATTGCACTGTGAAACAGGGACTCTGTGACAGGTTTACATGCAGAGGTTGAAAAATAAGATGGCTTGGTGACGTCAATTGGAAAGAAAAGTCATTTAAAAGGCAGAACAAGTTATTCAAATTTTGTTTTTAAAAAAGTATGAAGGAAAACCTTTTTTTTCTTTGGAATAAGCAGTGCCTCAATGAAATGTTCACAATAACCCAAGGAAATACAGGGTCAATTTTATTTTCCTGTTGACTTGTTACGCCATACTGGTGTTCATTTTTGTACTTCAGGAAAAGATTTCTAACGTCTGAATTGATGCCCTTGACGTTTGTGTGTCTGTGAAGTGAATCTTAATGCAGTGAGGGATTTCCCTCAGAGACTTTACTGTATGGTTAGTGTGAATCAACAATGGATTTGGTTTGTTCTTTGAATTAATTAAAACTTTAATTGCAGTCAATCAAGAGTGAAAAACACCAACCATCTGCTTCTATATGATCCCTAAAGACTAACTAATGTGACCTTAATGGAATATACTGACTTTAAAGAAGCACTCATTCAAAATTGTTGACACGTTGAAAGATAATCTTAAATATTATAATATTCATATTTTTATTTTTAGTATTATAGTTGAATAGTTTGAACAGTTTTGGGTTAGTATATGTTGTGCGTATATACATTTATTTTATTATTTATATATTATATTATTAATTATTATGTAAATGTGTAAATGTGAATGAGCCAAAGGCTACTTTTAATCTATATAGTCCCTGGACAGAATGTTATATAGAATGTAAAAATAAAATGTAAAATTGAAATTACAAAATAATTGAAATTATGTTATAAACATGCAGAAAAAAAAGAAAATAATAAATGTTTTTAATATCCCACTGTCTTTTGTGCTAATATTTCAAATACAAAATAAACATAATAATTATGTTTAAAACAAATTCAAGAAATTCACGTTTTGATTAAAATTTAATTATTTTGCATTTAACATGCAGCCTATACCCTACGTCCCCTGACAGGTTTGGATGAGTGTGTGTGTCCTGTTGTCTTACACTGTCTCTCTTCTCTGTCTATGTGTGTGTTGGTGGCTGTGTTTTAGTTCCTGGGAGGCATGTGGACCCTGAGTATGTACATCTGTGATGCCCTAATGACTATGGACGTGATGCTCTGCACTGCTTCCATTTTGAATCTATGTGCAATTAGTGTGGACAGGTGAGCGATGCAGCCCACACACACACACATACACACCTGCTCACCCACTGCTTTCTATTAAAAATAGCTCAAACTTGAACTCAAACTTGCTGGAAGTGAGACCCACCCCCTCAACAGCATTATAAATTAATTGGTAACACTCAGGCTGCAGCAAATTAGACAGACTGAACAGGGTAAAGAGTTATTTACAGTGTGTTCTGTAGGAATTGTATTTGTCAGTAAATACAACAAATATAAAAAGTAACATAAACAAATGCAACTTGCATATTATGGGTATAAATTTTGCTCAATACTTGAAAAAAATAATAAAGTAACTACGTTACCTTTATGGAAGCCCATTTTCTTTACATAAAAAAGTTATGCTTTGACATTAAAAGTTGAAATTATGAGACAAAATGATATAATTATGACATATAGTTGACATGAATTGACATGAAAAGTCGAGATAAAGTCAAAATTTTGACAAAAACAATTCGCAAAAAGTAGGAAATTATGGTTATAATGACAAAGTATTAATTAAGATATAAAAATATCAAGTTATAATTATGAAATTTTATTTTCATAATGACTTTTTATGCCATACACTCAAAAAAAAAAGGTTCTATATGGCACCAAAAATGGTTCTTGGCTCGTAATCATAGGGGAACCTTTTTAAGTGCTATATAGCACCAATTTTGGTGTATTGCAGATCTTCAACTTTTATCTCTTAGTATCTCATAATTTTGACTTTTTATGTCATAATTGTGATTTACCAAAGCATTTTTGTTTTCTCATGTGGTGGAAATGGGCTTCCATATTAAACATTGCACAAAAGATTTTAACAAAATAATAGCTTGCGCATCCAGATTAGGTGGTGGTCCCTAATCTTTCAGATGAATTTGTAATGATTATTTAACATTCAGAAGGTCTGTTTTGTGCCTCTCTGACTCTGAATCTTAACTCAGTGGTTATGTGTGATTGGGTATCCAGTGGGATACTAATGAAACCACAACATGGAGCTGAATATCATTACTTACTCAGTACATCAAGCATCCTTGCTTCACATTAACAATATGAAACAACTTCAAGAGGTCCCAGACCACGACAAAGCGGGTTGCCCGGTCTTTGACGCATAGGTTACTAAAACAAAAGCAAGCTTGAAAACAAAGGTTTAGTTGGAAAGGATGTAGATGACTGAAAAGATGAATCAGACTTATGAGGTCTCATGCAATTTAAAATGATTGTGCTAGAATCTTCCACTGTCTCAGCGGGTTATTGTGATTAACGAACACAAACACAAAGCATGCTTTAAGGAGCTGTCAATCATGATTTTGCGCATAAAAATACGCTTTTAGAAGACATATAAAAGGTAGAAAAGTAATGTCTGAATGTTTTATCAATCTAAACCTTATGTGCAATTATAACACGTCAAAACACTTTCTCTACTATCCCGTCCTAAGGGGTCATTTATTTACCCTCATGTAGTTCCAAACTTGTACGACTTTGCCCTATGGAACATAATTTTTTATGTTGCTTCGACTGCTTTTAGTGTTTTCAGCAATGTGCAGCCTTTACATATCTGTGCACGTCTCAAAAAATTTATTTTGGGGTTTCATGACCCTTTAAACCTTCTCTACATCTCTGCTACAGGTACATTGCAGTGGTTGTCCCTCTGAAGTACAACAGGAACCAGTTTAGTGTTCGTCAGTTGGTCTTGATCACAGCCACCTGGGTGCTTTCCCTGGGCGTAGCCAGTCCTGTCATATTCGGCTTGAACCAGGTTCCCAACAGGGACCCTCACGTGTGTAAGCTGGAGGACAACCAGTTTGTGGTCTACTCCTCCATCTGCTCCTTCTTCGTCCCCTGCCCTGTCATGCTCCTCTTGTACTACTGGATGTTTAGGGGACTAAAGCGATGGAGCTCTGGCCGTAGCCGCTCGCACCTCCGCCGGCCACCCAGAGGGCGTAGGAGCCTGTCTTTGCGTCTGGGAGCAGCTCTACAGAAGGAGAAGGGACGAGCGAAAGAGAAGGTGGTGTACCTCATGCCTGCAGGTCTCAGTCCGACATCTCTCACCGCTACCCCAACAACTCCTATCTCCTCAACCAGTCCGGTTACCCTTACCACGGACGAGCAGGCAGAAGGTCAGATGCCGGCAGCAGAGAGTGACCCCATGACCACCCAGATGGACAGTGTTTCGGATGCAGAGAACCCTGAGCGGGCCACAGATGATGAGAAGGCCCGGGAGAATGGTGTGGGGAAGAGCCATCGGTCTCATGCGGGACGCCGCCACAGCAAAAGCAACAGGGTGAGCGGACGGGAGCGGAAGGCTATGAAAGTGCTGCCTGTGGTTGTGGGTAAGTATCCATTCAGATCAAGCTTTTGTATTGTGCTTATCGCAATACAAATTTCAAAATTAACTTTAAAAACAATAGTATCTTTCAATTCCCCCGTGAACAAGCTAAAGGTTCCAGTGGCAATGTAAATCTCCCTGAATAGCATACATATGCCCCCGGTTTCACAGACAAGGTTTAGGTCTAGTCCCAGACTAAAATGCATGTTTGACATATTTTGATAGACCCTTGCTTTGGTCTAATTGTATGTTTCTCAGTGTGCGGACAACTTCTGCTATTTAGCTGTTTTAACTGAAAGCAACTTGCACTAACATATCTTAAAATATACCAGTACCATTGTTTTGTCTCAAGATGTTACAACCTAATTCAACTAAGGCCTACTCCTGGCTTAATCTAAGCCCAGTCTGTGAAACTGAGCCATTACAATTTAACATTTACAGCCACATGAAACAACTTCTCCACTATAGACCAAGCGATCATCATTCAAATATCTAAATATCAATCCAAGTGAATTAATATTCATATTTATAGATCCACAATAAGAACGCTTTTATATATTAATATTAATATGAATATATTGTGATATATATTAACTAAAGCTTACTTATTATTAAAAAGATATTCAATTGAATTTAATATTAATTCTCAAAATATAAAACTACCCAGGTTTAATGCAGGGTTTGTAGCCTAATGTTATAGTTTGTATACTTATACATTAGATTTTCATGTTTGTTTTTATTTTTAATTGTTTTGTCTCATTCATAATGGTACTGGGTACTCTAACTTTTAAACAAACACAACAAACTAATATAATTTTACTATGCAGCTTTAAATGCAAATTATATAATATAAATAAAATATACTGCCTAAAAACCTAAATTATATATCATATAATATAAATAAATTATTGCTACAGATAAAGTGTAAATACATTTTAAATGGCAATGTAAATATGAATATAAATACATATATTTGTCTAAAAATCAGAATAAATAATCATCACTTTTGACTAAGGATGTTTTGCTTGGGGTATACGTATACATTTTTTCATCATTTACTCACCCTTATGTTGTTCTACACCCAAAAATAAAATTTTACTATTTTTGGAATTGTCCCAGGTGCTCCTAAACATCTCGGGGGGGCTTGTGAACATTCTCCTAAACATCTCCACTTGTGTTCCACAAGTTCATACTATTTTAAATTAGACAGTCCTTCCAGAAAAAATGCGCCTTTTTTTGTGATTGTTGCGGGCAAAAATCCTTGATTATGCGGCATGTTTTCTGAAAAAATGCGATGAAAAATGCGGGAAAATGCGGGATATTTATGCAATTTTATGCGATGAAATTGCGGGATCTTGCAAAAACTGCGGTTTGATGAAAAAGAGAAAAAAAGCACTACATCACAGAAAGTGCTGGAAATATTTAAGTTCTCATCTTGTTTTATTGAAGACCTTAATAACACATGGCTCAAATGTACAAAACATTGAGTCAAACAAGTTCTGTAGCTTTACAAAAGGAATATGCTACAACTTGAAAAATGAATAAATAACTTCCTGTTTTACAGAGGTAGCTTTACAAAACAGACATTTGATATAATGACTAAATAACGATTTATGTAGTGATGACCGATTTCAAAACACAGCATCATGATGCTATGAATCAGCGAGTCGATTCATGATTCGGATCGTGTGTCAAACTGCTGAAATACGTGACTTTGGCGATCCAAACTGCTGAATCGACTCATTGATTCATAACGCTTCAAAGCTTCATGATGCTGTGTTTTGAAATCGGTCAACACACCAGGAAACTGCTTTGCATGGTCTTTTGCTGTTATTTTTGTTGGCAAATGGGAGTTTGTGTGCTTCATCATGGTTTCACTGATATCTATGGTTTCTCCACGGGGTTTGCAGCTTTTCGATGACGTTCGCGTCGGGTAATTACGTCAATTCATTTGTGGGGATTATGAAATCATGCTAGCCCCGCATATTTTGCACGCGGAAATAGGCAATTTATGCGGCGAAAGTGCGGCGTATTTGAAAAAATGCAGCCCCCGCATAAATATGCGGACTTTGGCTGATTATACATTAAATCACGCGATCACATAATCGCGTTTTTCTGGAGGGACTGATTAGACAGAGTAAATTATGACATACATTTAATTTTTTAGTGAAGTATCCTTTTAAGACACCTTTAGACAGGGGTGTCCAAACTCGGTCCTTAAGGGCCACTGTCTTTGCCTCAACACTTCGACTAATGTTGCAGGCTTGCCTTTAATGGCTTTCTTTATAGTATTCACAATAAGACCTTGATTAGCTGGTTCAGGTGTGTTTAACTGGGGATGGAGCTAAACTTTGCAGGACAGTGGCCCTCCAGGAGCAGGATTGGACACCCCTGCCTTTAGGGAACTCCAGCATCTAAAACAAATGCTGGTCTTTTCAAACACTCAAAGTGGCTTGCCATGATCAGAGGCTTTTGAAACGCAAACTGTGCAGGTATACATCAATGGATACAATGTGTGTTTGAATGTTCATTTTTGTGAAAAATATTTAATCAAGTCATGAATAAATGCATGAGCACAAATGACAGCCATCGGGTGGTTAAGTATAATGAGACCGCTGTTAGAATGGCACGCTCTGCAATATATAAAAACTTTCTATGGTTTATTGTGACACCTGCTGCTCTCGGATTATTAACACGACAATTGCTTTTCTAACAGAAGTCCTTTTAAGTATAAAATATATAAGGCTGTTGCAGTGTGATTGTGACCATACCATTGTCCCCCTCACAGACTGAAATCGTGGTGTGAGATCAGCTTGCTCCAATACAATAGTACAAATGAAAAAATACAAAAGCAGCATTAAAAGGTAACTGACACTATTATCAAGGTGCCCAGAGAGAACAAAACAGACACAGTGGGCAACGGTCGCTCTTTTTGCTGCCTGAAGTCTGTTCAATCATGTACCAATGTAAGAATATACATAAACTCCTAATTTCTAACTCCTCCCCAGGTGTTTTTCTGGCCTGCTGGACTCCTTTCTTCGTGGTCCATGTGACTAAGGCGCTGTGTGAGTCATGTGACATTGGGCCAACGCTGATCAGTGTGGTCACATGGCTTGGTTATGTGAACAGCGCCGTCAACCCCATAATCTACACTGCCTTCAACGTGGAGTTCAGGAATGTCTTTCACAAAATACTCTGCTGTCGCTCCTGAGACCCAACGCTTTCTGTAGATCAAGGCTAAATTCCTGATGATAGATAACTCAAACAATTATGATTAAAAAACACCAGGATGATCTGAGCACATAACGGTCTCCAAGTGAAGGAATGTTCTAAGGAAAAGCGAACATTACAGTGGATTACCGAATGGACAAAGACTGGAATGTACTATTGGAATGTACCATTGAGGAAAACTTTGATGCCTTAGTCAACCAAACTTGTAAAATGATTGCTTGAACACAGTAGATACAGTAGATAAGAATACTGTTGATTTCATAGCCCAGAGGCATAAAATATGTGAAAACGTCCACATTGAATATAACAGTCGTCTGTGTATAAGTGATTGGTATCAGTGTTGATTTAATTATTTTTGTTTGTTTTGAATAGATATGCAGAGTGGACAGGCAGCTTTTTGTCATGGTTTAAGAGAAAGTTGACATCCGGATGCGATCATGAGCTGTGTTTGGAATGACATATTACACTGTAAACCCAAATAAGTTAAAAATCAGTTGCCTCAAATTGTTGTAAGTTTTCATTTAAAGTTTAAGTAAGCAGAACTTGCAGATTTATATTTTGTAACCATATACACTCACCTAAAGGATTATTAGGAACACCTGTTCAATTTTTCATTAATGCAATTATCTAATCAACCAATCACATGGCAGTTGCTTCGATGCATTTAGGGGTGTGGTCCTGGTCAAGACAATCTCCTGAACTCCAAACTGAATGTCAGAATGGGAAAGAAAGGTGATCTAAGCAATTTTGAGCGTGGCATGGTTGTTGGTGCCAGACGGGCCGGTCTGAGTATTTCACAATCTGCTCAGTTACTGGGATTTTCACGCACAACCATTTCTAGGGTTTACAAAGAATGGTGTGAAAAGGGAAAAACATCCAGTATGCGGCAGTCCTGTGGGCGAAAACGCCTTGTTGATGCTAGAGGTCAGAGGAGAATGGGCCGACTGATTCAAGCTGATAGAAGAGCAACTTTGACTGAAATAACCACTCGTTACAACCGAGGTATGCAGCAAAGCATTTGTGAAGCCACAACACGCACAACCTTGAGGCGAATGGGCTACAACAGCAGAAGACCCCACCAGGTACCACTCATCTCCACTACAAATAGGAAAAAGAGGCTACAATTTGCACAAGCTCAACAAAATTTGACAGTTGAAGACTGGAAAAATGTTGCCTGGTCTGATGAGTCTCGATTTCTGTTGAGACATTCAGATGGTAGAGTCAGAATTTGGCGTAAACAGAATGAGAACATAGATCCATCATGCCTTGTTACCACTGTGCAGGCTGGTGGTGGTAGTGTAATGGTGTGGGGGATGTTTTCTTGGCACACTTTAGGCCCCTTAGTGCCAATTGGGCATCGTTTAAATGCCACAGCCTACCTGAGCATTGTTTCTGACCATGTCCATCTCTTTATGACCACCATGTTCCCATCCTCTGATGGCTACTTCCAGCAGGATAATGCACCATGTCTCAAAGCTCGAATCATTTCAAATTGGTTTCTTGAACATGACAATGAGCTCACTGTACTAAAATGGCCCCCACAGTCACCAGATCTCAACCCAATAGAGCATATTTGGGATGTGGTGGAACGGGAGCTTCGTGCCCTGGATGTGCATCCCACAAATCTCCATCAACTGCAAGATGCTATCCTATCAATATGGGCCAACATTTCTAAAGAATGCTTTCAGCACTTTGTTGAATCAATGCCACGTAGAATTAAGGCAGTTCTGAAGGTGAAAGGGGGTCAAACACAGTATTAGTATGGTGTTCCTAATAATCCTTTAGGTGAGTGTATTTTAATTGTTCTGAACTTTAAATATTTGAGTAAGCTAATTCATACGTTTAACTTAAAAATATAATGTAATCTCTTCCTCTTTTAGTAGTGGAAACTTGATTAGCTAATTCAATAAATGACACCTTGCTAATTAGTTACACAATGCTTTGGTAGCATTAGCATAGCACTTGCTGAATGAGGACAGCCATATAATACATTTAACAGGTAACTAAGCTCATGCTCCTCGTCACCCTAAAAAAACCCAGAAACTCTTCTAGCATAACAAAACATTAAACACTACTAAATCTCTGACTTAATGTTAATCTTGCACACACAAAAAAAGCATAATATAACACTTAATTTTGACATTTACTGTCCCCTTTGAGTGTCATGGCAAAGCATGCTGGGAAATAGAAATCCCAGCCCAGTTTTGGTTAAATTTAACTTAGTCTAAATTAAAAGAAACAAGTTCATAAAACTCAGAACAATGAAATAGTTCAGATTACTTAAAATGTGTCAGTTTGTGAACTCAAAAGAAAAAGAAAGTTCTAAACACGCATAAAAGTTAATTTGTTTGAACTAATCTGTTAAATTTGAGTTGACTCTACTCAAACCAATTCATTATTTTGAGGGTTTACAGTGTAGCATACTGCACACTGAGCAGTATATTGCCTAATATATATATATATATATATATATATATATATATATATATATATATATATATATATATATATATATATATATATATATATATATATATATATATATATATATATATATATATATATATATATATATATATATATATATATAAAAATGTATGCATTATGGAATGATAAACTTTTTTTTTTTTTTTTTGCATTCTAGATTGTTAACCTTGACATAGTTTACTACAAGTACATTCAGTTATCAACTCGTATACGGTTATTGTTCACATTTCTTTCAAGTGTGTGTTAATGCATTCTAAGCACACCGAGAATTATAATAGAACGCTGTATACTGTATACTAGAAATATGCTGTCTATTAGAAATATGGTAGTATGCTTATGCTATTCTGAACGCAGCCATTGACTCAAATGTGCACATTGTGAGAGTTATTAATCATTTTTAAGCTCAATAAACCATGCAAATATAGCCAGGGAAAGATTGGCCTGTTAATCAGAAATCTCATTTTCTTACCTACATCACCTTTAAACTCTGTTAGGTAGAACAAATTACGTTAAAGGGTTAGTTCACCCAAAAATGAAAATTCTGTCATTAATTACTCAACCTCATGTCGTTCGACACCCGTAAGACATTCGTTCATCTTCGGAACACAAATGAAGATATTTTAGTTGAAAGCTGATGCTGAGAAAGGCTTCAGACAGGCCTCCATAGGGATTCAGTACATTCACACTTACAAGACCCATAAAAGGCACTAAAAACGTTGTTACAATGTCCATCTCACAACAGTGGCTCTACAATAACTTTACGAAGCGACGACAATAGTTTTTGAGCGGAAAAAAAAATCAAAATAACGACTTTATTCCACAAGTTCTGTCTTCCTCTGCTGTGAACTCACGAAGCACCACGACACATGCGCGAGAATATGACGTAGCGCCGGCGTTCGGGAATCCATGAAATACACACTTTAGTCCCATTTTGAGCACTACGCCGAGACCTAAAGCACGATCAATGTAGAATTCAACAGCTTAGATACGGCGTGTCTTCCTCTGCTCGTTGTAAACAAATCTCCTCGCTTCTGGGTCACGTGTCCGAACGCCGGTTTGCGTCACATTCTCGCGCATGCGTCGTGGTGCTTCGTGAGTTCACGGCAGAGGAAGACAGAACTTGTAGAATAAAGTCGTTATTTTGATTTTTTTTTCGCTCAAAAACTATTAACGTCGCTTCATAACATTATTGTAGAGTCACTGTAGTGAGATGGACTTTGTAACAACGTTTTTAGTGCCTTTTATGGGTCTTGTGAGTGTGAATGTACTGAATCCCTATGGAGGCCTGTCTGAAGCCTTTCTCAGCATCAGCTTTCAACTAAAATATCTTCATTTGTGTTCCGAAGATGAACGAATGTCTTACGGGTGTCGAACGACATGAGGGTGAGTAATTAATGACATAATTTTCATTTTTGGGTGAACTAACCCTTTAAGAAGTTAATCCTGTGGCTTCATACAAAGAGGAAAATGTGCCAGTTGTTGGGGGTGTATATACATTTGCCAAAATCAGTGGATGCCTTTCTCTGCCTTAGTGCACACAGTCTGCCAATTTAGTTTTGTTGCAAGTGTGATTCACAAATGTGTATTTGTGCTCAGCATTGACTGATAATAAAACTGCTTAATAGCATGGGGGGATTGTGGGTATTGTCTGGGGTGGATTATAGTAATTGTGCTTCTAAGAATCAGTGTTGTAAAGAGACTTGTGGAATGAGTATTGCTGTTATTGTACAGGATCATCAGTGCATCTGTCATATTGTATGTTTTCCTGCTTAAATTGTACAAAAAAATGCATATGTCTGAGACCACAGTGACATTCTGGTATTCAAAATCACATTTAAACCTGGCAAACAAAGATTTATGATTTTCAGATTTGTGTAATTCATCTTTATTTGTCCTCTTTTGTGCTTATTTTAATTTGTAAAGAATTATAAATGAAAAATGAGGTTCATATGAGGTCTCAGATTTTTGGATCCCCATATATACAGTATATATACTGTACACTAATGTTTAAAAGTTTTGGGTCAGTAAGATTTTTTTTAAATTAATACTTTTATTCAGTAGGACACATTAAGTTGATCCAAAGTGACTGTAAAATTATTTATAAAGTTACAAAATAATTATATTCCAAATAAATGCTGTTCTTTTGAACGGTATAATTAAAGAATTAAGGAATACGCAGCGTAACTGTTTTGAACATTGCTAAATCAGCATATTATAACAATTTCTGAAGGATCATGTGACACTGAAGACTGGATTAATGATGCTGAAAATTCAGATTTGCTACCACAGGAATAAGTTTCAGTTTACAATATACTAACATATAAAACACCTTCAACAATACTTCGTTTTTAATAGTTTTTCAATAAATAGTTTTTAATTTTTACTATTTTTGATCAAATAAATACAGAACTTTCAAAAATCCTACCAACCCCTGAGAGATAGTATATATTTACAACCATTCAAAGATCTTCATAATAAATGTGAATTTCATAAGGCAGGATTTTAAATTGCAAACGCAGCCCAAGTGAGATTTTTATTAAAAAAAGTGCAGTGTTGTGCAGTGTTGCCACAAGACTCCACAATCAATAGAAACAGCTGTACTGCATGTTTGCAATAGCGATCACAATCGCAGGATGACATTCTGAAAAGCACTCCATAATTTTCACACCCTTTGCCTTTAAGCTGAACACTGATTCATATCTATGAATCATAAATAGACTTGAGACACTGTGTATGTGATGCCCCTAGGAGCAACAGTTGGTGAACTATATCTGTTATCACCAGATAAATATTTCCTCAGAATGAAAATTCGTCATTATTTACTCACCCTTATATCGTTCCAAACCCATACAATGTCAGTTCATAGAAACCAGGGGCTCTAAAAAGCACAAAATGACGATTTTAAGGGTGAGTAAATGATGACAGAACTTTAATTTAGGATGAACTGTTCCTTTAAATTCATCTCGCTCGTCAGTGGGAATGAATATAGCACCATCCACAAGCTGATATACCATCAAATCATGCAATTCCCCTTCAAGCATGACGCTACAACCCTCTATTAGACAACTGTCTCTTTCTGCCCTATAAACACAGCTGTCAAAGCCCAAATGAGAACACAACAAAGAGTTACGTAGGAAATGAGGGCAATTTGTGTTCTATATAGCGCCACAAGACAGGAAATTCAGATCAAGAAGTCTTCATAACCTTGGGTTGAGAAGAAGGATGTTCTAATAGCTGGAGAAAATGTACTGTCGGAAAAGATCTCCAGCTGACATGACGAGTTCCTCATGATGTAAACATTCAGCTTGTATTCATTGTATAAGTTTGCGTACATGTGTTGGGAATAAGCCCCATGCTGGTCTGTTTAACCAGGGCTGATGAGTCTTCCATGCCTCATGTGGAAAGTGGGTGTCCACACTCTCAGCAGCACACAAAAATAGATTAAAAAGGATTGTGTAAGCGCCATGAAAACCCTCAAGTAACCACGGAAACAAGGCACAGCAAGGTGGAGCAGAGGCCATGCTGAAGGGCAGGTTGGGAGTCAGAGCTTTCTAGCCGCTTAGAGCCTGCTGTGCCCAAATTAAATGTCAAATCATCCGTTAATGAGAATTAGTTAATGAGCTCGAAGTTTACAAGTGACATTAATTCACCAGAAATTCTGTGCAGGATTATGGGCATTATGGATGTTTGGAGTCAAGCGTAGACTGCTGCATTACAGGTAAACCGATTTAATATGTGCAAGAGAGTCAACCTCCACAGGATGGTTTAAATAAAACCAGTAACTGTGCCATTTAAAAAAACATATTGGTTTTGTGATTTTTAGGGTATGTTTACAAGACAATGATGTCAAAACAATCCCCGTTCACACGGATCTGCAAAAATGGCTAAACAGGCTGTATTATGCATGCCAGGCCTGATCAGTGCCCTGACTTCTGAACTAGAGAGCTGATTGAGACGCACCCAGCGTGTTTTGCCACAATTTGTCGGGGCTGAACGCAGCCCTGCTGCCAACTAGCAGTAGGATATTGTGGCTGACTGTTGAGACCAATTAAAACCTGCTAGTTTTGAAGTTGTGGTGAAACGGAATTTCTTTTCTTCTGTGTTGTGTACATCTGAGTGAAATGGATTATCAAAAAAGAAAAGATGTTGGGTGGAGACTTGATTCTATCCATTGGTTGTTATGGGGCGGGGTTTAAACAGATTATATGATTGGAGAAGTCTGCCACAGCACCACAAGTCTTTTATGACAAATTGATTACAATTCTGAGATCAAAACACAATACATTAAAAAACAAACAAACAAAAAACAAAAAAACACATGAATGAATTGTTCACAATAAGATCCATAACTTGCATTTAGAAACAGGATGAATTTACATTCCATTCCAACTTTTAAAAAAGGACACAACACTTTCAATATAGCCAGTGTAAAGTGATACTTAACTTATAGCATGGCTTATTTATGCACCATAAAGTCACAAATCCAACAAAAATTAAAAAATGTGGGAATTAATTAGTACAAAGTAGCCACGATTTACCAAAAATAAGTTAACAAATTAGGTTAAGTTGAGGGAAGGAATTCTTAATTAGTCACAATATCATTGATATTTTGTGATGTCATGTGAGTGATTCTATAATTGGAGATACATTTTGCATTTCAAAAGGTTAAGGAAAAAGAAAAAAATAGTTATTTCCTTTACTTCCATCTTTATAGTATTGTTTGTCAACTCTGTTACTGTCAATTCTGTTAAATACTGTCAGCATTGTTACTCTACCTTGGTAACAGAGTTTGACAGTAACAGAATTTACCATTTCAAACTCCACTTGCTAGCATAAATGCTAAGAGCACATGGCACTAATGCAATCATGATTAAAAGACTTTTAAACAACCCACTATGTGAATAATAATGATAATAATAATGATAAACGTCTGTTCCCTTTCGTTCAGTCACTATGACGTAACGTCAGTGACTAACGAATGGGGGTTTCGCTTAGAAGCCAATCATCTTCGAGATTTTAGAAAACGCCCAATGGCGTGCCAATGCCATGGGCATACGGAATTTGCATACGTAACTCCGCCTCACCGCTCGCCGCCGAGGACGCCCTCCCTCCTCCTGCCCGGCCCCAGCAGCAGCCTTCACCAGGTCGCACCGTGGAGGTGGTTGCAGGATGACGCCCAGTCCGCTCCCCAACCTGGTTAAACACCAGGTTGGAGACGGACAACCCAGAGATGGGTCCCAGTTCTTTCCAGGGGATGGTAGCAGGGCCTCTCCTTCCCCCGGTGGAGGGCCGGGGGAAAATCCTTCTGCTGCTGGCCCCTGGGCTGGCGCCACTTGGAAATAACTGGTGTCCCCATCTCTGAGGTCCCACAGACCGGTGATGGCAGTGTGTGCCGCCCCTGGGCCGTGCCACTCTCATCCCTCTCTGTCGCCAGCCTCCTCTCAGAGCAGACCCCAGTGGAACGTGCGTCCTTCCCTGGTCTCCTCTGTCAGGACACAGCTGCTGACTGTGCCCCCAAACCGGATGCTATGCCTCCCATGTCCGGGCCAGTCACGCTGCCTCGCTGCCTCGCTGCCCCACCCGGGGTACGTCTGTGGTTCGAGCGACCCCGTTGGTCTGTTCCTGGAGCCTGACTACAGCTTCAGGGCTGTCTGCTGGGTCACGAAGGCCATCAGGCTCGGCTACGCGATTCAGTTCGTGCAGGCTCCTCCCCACTTCCGGGGAGTCCGCGCTCCATGCTGGGGCCCAATAGAAGGCCCCAGTCATGCGTGCGGAGGTTGCCACCCTACTGGCAAAGGGTGCGATCGAGCCTGTCCCTCCAGCCGAAATGAAGTCTGGCTTCCTCAGCCCTTACTTCATTATACCCTAGGAAACCGGTGGGTTACGGCCAATCCTGGACCTGCCCGTCCTGAACTGATCCCTTCACAGGCTTCCGTTCAGGATGTCGGTAGCGAACGCCTCCTCGGATGCGTTCGTCCGGTAGATTGGTTGCAGCGATCGACCTGAAGGACATTTACTTCCATGTCTCCTTCCTCGACGCGGACCGTTCCTACGGTTTGCTTCGAGGGGCGGACATTCAGTACGCAGTCCTCCCATTCGGGAAGCTCTGTCCCCTCGTGACTCTATGTAGTCTATCGAGGCAGCCCTTGTGCCACTCTGGCAGCACAGGGTTCGCATCCTGAACTACTTCGATGACTGGCTCATACTGGGTCACTCTCGTGAGCAAGTGTGCAGACACAGAGTCCAAGTGCTCCGGCACTTAGCCCGTCTGGGCCTTCGGGTCAACTGGGAGAAGAGCGACTCTGCCCCGTGCAGAGGATCTCTTTTCTCAGTATGGTTTCTGACTCGGTCGCCATGTGCGTGCTGCTTACCAGCGAGCGCGCGCAGTCACTGCTGACTTGCCTTCATTAATTCGAGAGCAAGAGTGCGGTCCCACTGAAGTTTTTTCAGAGGCTCCTGGGGCATATGGCATCTGCAGCCGCGTTAACGCCTCTCGGATTGCTTCCTATGAGACCGCTTCATCTTTGGCTTCACGATTGAGTCCCGAGATGGGCATGGCATTCGGGCATGCTTCGGGTCCCAGTGACTCGGGCCTGCCTGCAGACCCTCACCCCGTGGCCGAACCTCATTTCTACGGGCTGGTGGCCCTTAGGACGAGTTTCCAGGCATATTGTTGTGTCAACAGATACCTCCTCCACGGGCTGGCATGCCATGTGCAATGGACGTGCTGCTGCTGCTGCAGGTTCCCCCCAGTGAGCCTTCTCGCACAGCTCTTGTGCAAGATCAGGGAGGACAAGGAGCAGGTCCTTTTGGTCGCCCCATACTGGCACGGCCCGACCTGGTTCCCCGAACTCTTACTCCTTGCGACAGCCCCTCCCTGGCCTATTCCTCTGAGACAGGACCTCCTCACTCAGAGACGGGGCACCCTTTGGCACCGCGTCCCGATCTTTGGAACCTCCACGTGTGGCTCCTGGATGGGACACGGCAGGTTGAGTACCCTACCACCTACGGTGGTGGCTACCATCACTTCCGCTAGGGCAGAGTCCACTCGGCATGCCTATGCGTTGAAGTAGAACCTCTTCATCACCTGGTGTTCTTCTCGCCAAGAAGACCCCTGGAAATGCCCGATCGGGTCTGTTCCTCCAAGAAGGGTTGGAGTGAAGTCTCCCTCCACCCTTAAAGTACCACAACCACCACAACCTCTTGGAGAACAAAAACTCCAGCATGACCTGGTCATCAGGTTCCTGAGGGGAGCCAGGAGACTAAATCCTCCTTGCTCTCCCCTCGTGCCCTCTTGGGACCTCTCAGTAGTCAAGGATGCAGAGGCCTTCCTTTGAGCCTTTGCAGTCAGTCGATCTTAAGTTCTGTCAATGAAGACAGCGATCCTGACTGCATTGGCTTCCATCTAGAGGGTAGGGGACCTGCAGGCTTTTTCGGTTGACGAAGCGTGCCTGGAATTCGGGCCGGCTAACTCTCACGTGATCCTGAGACCCCGGCCTGGATATATGCCCAAGGTTCCCACCACTCCGTACAGTGAGTCAGGTGGTGAACCTGCAAGCGCTGCCCATGGAGGGGGCAGACCCAGCCTTGGCATTGCTCTGTCCAGTACGCGCTCTCCGCGCTTACGTAGACAGGACGCAATGTTTCTGGACCTCAGACCAGCTCTTTTGTCTGTTATGGTGGAGAGCGGAAGGGAAGAGCTCTCTCAAAGCAAAGGCTGTCTCACTGGATAGTGGACACCATTGTTTTGGCTTACCAGCAGCAAGGTCGACCATGTCCCCTTGGGGTTCGGGTCCACTCCACTCGGAGTGTGGCCTCCTCTTGGGCTTTAGCGCATGGCGCCTCGCTATCAGACATCTGCAGAGTTGCAAGATGGGCGACACCTAACACATTCGCCAGATTCTACTATCTCCGAGTGGACCAGTGTCCGACTATGTACTCGCCCCCCCGAGGGGCCGGTAATGGGCCAGGCTCAGGTGTCTTCGCTTGCTCGCCATTCGACTCCACAGACTGGATACGTGCAATATTCTCCTCAGGTGAGCTTCCCGAAAGCTCTGAGTTCCTCCAGCACTGTTTTACGTCGACACCAGTGTGTCTGCCCTCTAGCGAGCCCAGATCCTTGTGTCCGGCCAGGTGCCCCGTGTGCATGGTTCCCCTCCGGCGACCCCCACACATGTATTTCCACCGTAAGCCTCCTCAGTAAGCAGGTGTCTTTCCCTTGGCAAGTCCCTGCCACCCCTAGGGTTAAAAATCCACCTTCGGCTGGTACCCTAGAGTTTTCCCATATGCAGCCCTTAGCGGGTCATATATGTACTCTCTAAGTCCTCCCTACAGGTAGGCATCTTTGCATATCTCCACTGGAATATGCTTCTCAGTGTACCTTGGTATTCCTGTGATAAGTGGGAGTCCTTCGTCCGTACTAGTCTTACAACAGGGTACTCACACTTACCCAGGGCACTGGAAGACAGCTGAGTGGTGTGATTATATTGGGATCCCCATTCGTTAGTCACTAACGTTACGTCATAGTGACTGAATGAAAGGGAACGTCTCGGTTACAGATGTAACCCTCGTTCCCTGAGGAGGGAATGGAGACGTAACGTCCCTTTGCCATGTCCGCTGTACTGCTGGAACGGCCGGGAGTTCAGTCTTGGCTCCTCAGCAGGTAACATAATGCGATATTGCCACGTACTTCCTTTTGTACTCACGTGGTGAGGCGGAGTTACGTGTGCAAATTCCACATGCCCATGGCATTGGCACGCCATTGGGCGTTTTCTAAAATCACGAAGATGATTGGCTTCTAAGCGAAACCCCCATTCGTTAGTCACTAACGTTACATCTCCATTCCCTCCTCAGGGAACGAGGGTTACATACGTAACTGAGACGTTTTCTTTTTGATATTGTTGAGGCAATTTTGACGTTTTACAAAATAACTTGGTGTATTTTTTTTTCTCAGAGAGAGAGCACTCATACCTTTTAGTGCTACACAGCTACAGAACTTATCAGTGATGGAAAGTGACATAATTTCCTGTATCTTACATAGTTGTGGGAGATAATTCCACCAATTTAAAGGCAAATATTGTATTATATAAATATATATATAAATATATAGTTACAGGATGTAATGGCTCATGCGATCGACAGTCGATTGCTTTTGGCTAGTTGTTCTGCTGCCCGCCCTGTTGTCAATACAGTTACTGAGCTGCACTCACGTGTCTGCCTTTTATTTATGCTTATACTGCTGCATAAACATGGTGTCAGAAGATGCCTAGGGCGTTCACCCTTAAGTTTACGCTGTAACTGCTGATTTCGACCATTTCTTCAAATAATGGACGCTGATAATGGGGCGGCTGGGCGCCTCACCCGTCTAGCGGCGTACCAGCCCACATTGTGGCTAACATACCTCTGCCATCACCAAATTGACGCAAGATTTATGGACAAATTTTCATAAGATAAGTTCTTTAAAAAAAAAAATTATGTTGTAAAATTAGGAAAACTACTATTTAGGGCTTTTATAAATAAAATAAATGAAATATTAACAAAAGAAGAGTAAAATAAAAGATTTTGATAACACAATGATACATGATGAAAAAGATACACTGACTAATTCGGACAGCAATTTAGACACTTTTTACATAAAAAAAATGATATTGTTATGGCCTGTAACATCTTATAATATAATAAGTAACATATTAAAATAATAATAAAAAAAAAACATTTGAAAAAAGCAGAAACAAATGGACACCAAATGTACCTGCAATTATAGAATCACTCATGTGCGAAGGCTCTGTACCACTTGAAATTAGAAAATAAAAATAGTTGCAAGTTGAAAGGAGAATATTTTTTATCATTGCATGTGTTTGAAATTGACTGCACTAATTAGTGGGTCCATTAGGTGGCAACACTCATATTTAGGCCATTGCTTGCAAGAATTACTCCAAGAAGAAGATCAAAAAGGCCAATTAAAACAAAGGAAGATGGAAACAGCAAAGGACAGGAGAGGAGGTCAGAAGATACCCACTTTTGAATAAAATATAAAGTGAGTACAAAGAGCACAAAACAGTAGAGAACATGCTCCGAATGCATCTGATTTTATAAGGCTAGAACACTTAACTGTGTACAAGATTTATAGCAAGCATGTATCAGGGCTATACAACTAAAATAACCTACAATGTAGTCTGACAGCAATGTTATATAAAAGCAACTGAACAAGATTCTTCCAACTAGGATGCGTTTTTTGAACATCCTTTGTAAGTCCTGGATGCACTTACACACATCAGATGTATAAAAGCTGTTAAGATCAAGTTTATAATATATTAGTGTATAAAGGATGACCTTGACATATTATTATCCTGACACAAATCAAACCTACTGATAGAGAATAATACAAAAGAATAAAAACCATTCTCAGGATTATACACACACACACACACACACACACACACACACACACACACACACACACACACACACACACACACACACACACACACACACACACACACACACACACACACACACACACACACACACACACACACACACACACACACACACACGCACGCAGTGTCATAATGACTGGTAGTGTCACTTCACTCATGTCAGGGCTTTTGTGATTTGGTTCCATTTAATGTAAGTTGATATAAAATAATCGTAGTCCTCTTTCTCTCTCTTCTGTGGTAGTGATCATATCAGACCTCCCTTTTTTGAGTTGCTCTGATATTTACTTGAAATAGGGAAGAACAGATGATTTCTGTTTAATGCCGACTTAACTAAGCTTAGCCTATACTATATTTAGTGGGACAGTTTTGTGCTAGCTACATTACACTGTATTGCATGTGTTTAGTTTTTATTTCAGCATTACTTGTATTATTAAAGGTGCAGTGTGTGAATTTTAGCGGCATCTAGGGGTGAGGTTGTAAATTGCAATCACACACCGGGGGCCGACACAGGACAAAAATGTTGTCGTCAGAGAGAGCAGAGAGTGACTAGCGCTCTATAGAGCGGTTTGTCCATTTAGGGCTACTGTAGAAACATGGCGGCGCAAAATGGCGATTTCACTGCAAGGGGACCCGCAGTGTATGTAGATAGAAATGGCTCTTTCTAAGGTGATAAAAACATAACGGTACTGTACATTATGTAAGGTCTTTATTAACCAATGAAAACAGTTATGTATATTATATTGCATTTCTGTCAATAGATCCTCATACACTGCACCTTTTAAGACAATAACAATATCAATTATAGAAATTATTTAACATGAATATTACAAAATTACTGCTTAACTACAGTTTACTGCTGAAATCTGTGCCATTTGAAGTGTTTCTATATGAAGTTGCAGTGGTCTGGTGGCACAATTCTTAAAATTCTACGTTTTTAATTACAAGTTCTGTGAGGACGCTTTTTGCAACTCGGAATATAATTTGGGAACTCTGACATGGTGTAAACACAACTGTAGAGGGTAAGAGTAGGTCATTCAAATATTCTATACATATGGAATATTTAATATCGTACAGAATACTATATTCTGTAAAATAGTAACAATAGTTTGCAAGTGAATGCTATTTATAGGAGTGTTAGCGTGCTACATACTATTCATAGTGGCAATTACAAAAGCCTGGTAATTCTTTGTTAGGTTTTGATACTTTGTGTATCCTTTTTTTATTTCATCATGGTGTTTATTTAATATATCAGAAGTTTTCATGGAACAAATGACCAATACTAAGTGGAGGTGAGCGGGGTGATTTGTGGCAGGAGGGGGGGGGGGGGGGGGGCGGGGGGGGGGAGTAGATTCCACCCATTGTTTCTGGAAAACCATATTAGAAATTGGTCATGTGACCACATAATTTTGAAAAGCCATCCATTTTACTCATCCTCTAAAGAAGAGAGACACGTGGCATGAGAGTTGTTTTTTTGGCATGTTTTTTTTCCTTTCGAATTAAAATTTCTCTGATCAAGGTTTTTTGATTGTAGCGTCTGAACAATTATAGACAAGTTTGAAAACATTTAACACGTTTTAGTGCTTTAGCAGGCTACACAATGAGTCTATACAGTTAACATGATGTTAGCTCTTAACTGCTGGATCATGCTAGTTTTTCAAACTTGTGGGTCTGGGGTGATTTGTGCCAAAGGGCCTGGGTTAAGTTGTGCCAAAGTTGAAAGAAGTCTGTGGATGGAAAGCCCATCTTTACATTGAAAGAAAACGATGAAGGAGTCATCCCTAGAGGTGATGTGCTTAAGAAACTACCCATACCCCAAAAACTTGGTGGTACAGCCAGAAGAGAGCAGAAGTTTATGTTCCCGTGCAGCATTGACAAGTGTAAGTAGTAAGGCCAAATCCAGACCACAGATCTACATACCCACAGGGGATAATCTGGAGAAGTGAGGAGATGGGCATGCCTCATCATTGTTTGACAGCTAACACTGGTTTCAGTTTTGTTAATAAAGAGAAATTTTATTGAGGTGATATACAGTGTATATTATAAGAAAACAGCATCTTCTCGACATGTCGACAACACATGTTGCTACCAAGCGGAAACCTTTGGCAGTTTCTCTTGAAGTCAATACGGAAGTGACTTAAACTGCAATTCCTCGACTGGCCGCTAGGAACAGGCTCCAGAAGGGAGCAGAATCTAATTAAGCCCCATGTTAAAATGCCCAACTTTACAGCAGAAAACACATGTTTACAGCCTAGTACAAATTGTGGTTTTGGTCTATACGGCTAATTTTGCCCTTCATGACAACTGTGAGGGGGGTGAATTTTTTTATATATAAAATATTAAATCGTTAGTGTTCTTTGAATTGTTTTGAATATTTTGATGGGGAACAAATTATTTGCAAGGGGGCGGGAAAATCACGATGCAGAATCGAACGGCATTCGAAATTAAGAAATTAAAAGAAAAAGAAATCAAATTTACATTTTTAAAATGCATTAAAAGGGGGAAAAAAGACAAAAATAAATGAATAATAAATACAAAAATAAGTAATTAAATAAAGTAAGTTCTGGTTAATGCTAATTCTTACATTTCAGTGTCTCTGTTTTCATTCTACAGCATGAGAAGTAGGAGAAGGAAAAGTAAAGATATCATAAGAAAAGTAGAAACTGAGATTAGAGAAATAATTACAGTGTAGCAGATGAGAAAAAAAATCAGACCACAGTTAAAATCAAATTTTTCCTAGAGTAAATGCTACTGCTTTAATAACGCACTTTCTCCCATTCTAAAAATATCTAAATGTCTTAATTAGTTTTGTGTCATTAATTTACTCATGATCTCTTGGTGTGAGCACAGAAATGTGTGCTTTAGATATTGCTGTCATTTTGAACTCAATCATCGGATCCTTTTTTAAGCCAAGAACTCTTAACTACTTTCCAGTTTTCTACATTATAGTAAAATAAATCATTTTAGTCATGCCAACAGTGTTAAGGAATTTCTACCAGCATCCCACACCCTCTATATTTAAATATACTATACTCTGTAATTAACACAGTGTCTGTTCTACATGCATAGTTTTCTCATTAGTCTGAGTGTGAAGTGTTCATTCAGATTACGCACATTAAAATAACTAACTAAGAGCTATGGGGGAGGCTGTTATATTGATCCAGGGTCGTATTATCTGGTTGCCTTGTTTCGTACTTTGTCAAAAACTAATAAAACATTTTTTTTAGATTTCATTTATTGTGCTCATATTGTTAAACATTATTCCTAAATTGTATTCAGGCAACAGGCACCTTGGATCCATACAACAAAGTCTAAAAAAAAAAAGTACAGAGGGGCTGATAGCTTCTCAAATGCTGGTGCATCACTGACAGGCAGTTTTTTTTAGTTTTCATATCTAATTGAGCATATTAATTCTAGATTATGAAGGGGAACCTTGTAGGTCTATTAGGGCTGTCAAAGCTGATGTGTTATGATTAATTAATTAAATATGTTTGATGTTATGGACTTTCCCCCCCCTAACGCTATTAATGCATTTGATATTAAAATGGTTTCATTCTGTTCTAAGAGATTACTAAAAATGGTTTGGAGGAACATTTTAAAAAGTTGCTAGCGGAGCTAAGTAAATGATGCAGAATTAAATAAATTCCTCTTCACAAGTAATTTATTTATAAATAAAATGCAGGCAAGATGTTCAACAAAATCCATTTGCATTTGTTGTTTGGTGAAATGTATTCATCATGGAAGAACTAAACTGAAACACAAAATAGAAACACTTGTAGAGCATTGCCTATATTTAAACGTGAGAGTAAGTCCAAAAGTGCTGAATCTAATAATTAAACATAGGCCTATTATTTACATTTTATTAAATGAATGCAATGAATCATATTTAATTGATTGATGGCCATAAATTCTGTGTGCTCTCAAAATGCCTAGTAGGTTTTCTAGACACAGCGTCTGATTAAAAACATTAGGAAATATATGGCACTGAGACCTATCACCTGAAACAGGGTTATAATGTCTTGTCATACTCATAGTTTGAGCATTTCTCATCTTATTTTAGTGCTAATCTTGATATTTATTTAACTGGAAAAAGACAAAAATGAAAATCAATGTTAGAATGTGTAAGGAGAAAACAAGAAGAACTGTCAAAGGGTGGGGAGAGAGAGACAGAGCGAGAGGGAGAGAGAGGTGAGGGAAAGCATGATTGTAGGCAATTTTGAAGTCAAATAAAACAAGAATAGATCACAATGTAATCAATACATAATGATACTCCTCCGCAAGCTGTCTCTCACACACAACTCTCTCTCTAACTCTCACACTCACACATCAGCACTTGACAACTTCATAACATCACCATAATAATAGTCATTGCTGATCTTAAAATCATTTTGTGCTCACCCTTGCATGAAAAAAGGAATGGTTCTCCTGAAAATGCTCAATTAATTTCACTGAATGTTTGAATTTCTTTGGATTTGAAGTGCAAGTCGTTCAATTAAATGCAATCACCACGCAGTCACATGCCAATCATAACACAAGCTGAGCACATAAACAAGCACATAAGAAATAACCCACATTTCACCAATTGCATTATCCATGGTGGCATTAAAAAAATCATGCAAAGATTGCACAAGTATGACTTACAGCTCAAATGATTTGTTTTAAAGCATGATCCAGACTAAAAGTGTTTGGAACTGACAGGGTCCTAGACTCCCCGATTAGAGTTACAGTGGGACCCCCAATAGGAACATCATGAAATAAATAAAGTCATTATGTTTGGAGAAATATTTAGCTTTTAATCAGTGATCTCTAATTGATCTAAAACCTCTAAGAAATGAAGTAGTCATGTTTTTTTACTTGCAGGTATGTTTAGGTAACTATAACAGTGAAGGTTACTAATTAAAATGGAACCAAATGTATTGTAAAATATGGATATCTGCGCATATAATGTGCATGGGATTGGGTCAGATAAACCTCATCTGGCAATTGGATATTTCTTATGATGCACAAAGTCATGCACAGTATGCAAGTTTCGCCGCTAGAAGTTGCTTATTCAAAACAAAGGAGTAGCTTTATGATGCAGTGAATGAGTGTGGAATCATGGGGGTTGTAGTCCAACGCCAATTGAAAGAAATCATGTTCATGAATGAGCGAATGTATCAACGTTTTATTAACGTCGCAGTGGTATGAAGCAGGATGCGCTGAGAGCCCTTGGGAGCAAATGTTAATGAGCGAAACACCGTTCTCTGAGCTTTTATCATGCTTATGCTGCCGCTTCCACTATTTTTGTTGTGTAAAATAGTGGGGTAAAGCAGCTCTGTTTTACATGGTAAAAATGAAATGCATTTGAGTGTGTTAAAGGGGTGATGAATTGAGAAATCAACTTTCCCTTGAGCCTTTGATATATAAAAGTTCATTGTGATATAAGAATATCCTGTAAGTTTCAAAGCTGAAAACTTCCTTGTCAATGAAAAGCTTTTATTGACACCAGGCACAGCAAACGATCAATCTCAGAATATGTCAACCATTGACATCATAGAATGCAGAAACGCCGCCTCCACAGAAGAAGAAGAACGCCTGATTCTGTAGCACCGCCCACTGACTTGTGGAGCTAAACGGATCACGCTACCGAGCAATAAACATACAGAAGATAGCAAGATATTGCGCTGTGCCTGGTTGTGGAAGAACACAGTCGCTGCATAAGCTTCCTTTGGATTCTAATATTGGAAATGTGTGGTTGAAATTTATTTTGAATGCATATCCATCTCACGTGGGGAAGACATTGCACGTATGTTCATTTCACCGGATACGTTTGTAAACAAGAGACTGGATTTGCAGACAGGATGAGATTACATGAACGAATGGAGTAACACACTAATGTGAGTAAACATTTTTTTTTATATGTGATAGTATTGCATTGTTACAGATCATATACAATGTTACATCATGTACATGTGTAACTAAACATAACTTTCCACGATCACAGGGCTCGCAAAACCCAATGTCCCAGGGATGTGCGTTGTTCACTCTCTTGACTTGATATTTGAAGGAAAAATACAATTGCGGAAGTTTTTGCTGTCTGCAACGTACTTGGCGCGTGTGTGTGTGTGTGTGATGCACGGTTCGCTTATATCCACCGATAGGGTGGGCCAAGTAATGTAAAATAACATTCATATTAATCGCGGGTGGATGAGAGATAAATCATTGTGTTTGTTTGATAAAGACTGGGGAGCCGAAGCTCATTAAATATGCAAAACTGTTATCCAATCCTAGCCGTGGGCGTTTACTTCTAAGTCTTCAGTGCGGCACGCCCATCAAAACCAAGCGTATCTTGAAAGAGGCTCAAAACCATGGCAGAAAATAGCTTATTCATTATGATGTTTTTGAATGTAAAAAACACGCAAACGTCACAAGTAGGCCTCAGACAACAGTATATATATTTTTTAAAAAGCCAGTTCATTACCCCTTTAAAACATATGTTATAATGTTACTCATTGTGCATTTGCTCGGTGGCTGCTATGAGAGACTTGTTGCAATAATCTAGATCGATATAGCATATCATATTAATAAAAACAGGATGACTAAATGATTGTTGCTAAATGACATGCAATTAATTTTAAAATATATTGTATGATGAAGAACACTCTCTCTGATTATGCTATGTTAGCCACCTGACAAAATAGTACGTTATAGTCTTTCAGGCATGGTAAAAACGATACTCGCTGTGAATCAAGAAAACAAGCGATTCAAACAATAAGACTAACCGCTTTGTGCTGTATAACAATGATTCGTTTTCTGTTGATAAATGTATCCAAACAGTTGGTCGCCTGTCTAATAAAATACATACTATATTAAAATTAGGGCTGCGCGATATATTGCAATTAACATGAAATCACGCTTTTTGCAATTTTGTTTATCGTGATTATGAAATCTTAAAGGCTTCGATTTATTTATTTATTTTATGCACAGTTTGTCAGTGATCAGTAAATGCTGCTCCATCTGAAATCACTGCGAGTTTGAGTCGCCTATAGCGTGCATTTGAAAAATCAATGCGCGTCAAACATCTTTCCAAACATGAGAAGCATTTAGTCATGTTTAATCAATCAAAGCTTTTCAATCGTCTGTTTATTCAGCTCACAGATAGAATGATGTTCATAGGGATTTCCTGGAATGACATGCGCTATTGTACTTCTGCGGCACATATTTGGAGTATCTTGTGCGAAAGTGCCTCTGGCTTGCAGATTGAGCAGTATTTATTACTGATCACAGCTGTGCTTCACTGAGGCCCTGTCCCAAATGGCACCCTAAACCCTCACAGTTTTCCTCTGAGTCTGCACTTTCACAACGTAATGCCGCTTTGACTGCCAGGTAGAAGTCCTCTGTGTAGCTTGTGCATTGAGGGCGCATAGCAGCCGCAAAGGGGGCGCTCACGAGCACCCTTCTTTCAGCTTAATTGACGAATGGGACACCCTACGGTCTTGTGGACTTGGCTATTGTAAGTCCACAAGACCAAAAGTGCACTTGAAGTGTGCCATTTGGGACAGGGCCTGAAAAGCTGCACATTACTAATCGCAGCCTTTCCCAAATCGCATGCAGTTTAATTGCAATTTATTGTGCAGCCCTAAATAAAATGTCTTTGGTGTTTTCATGGTTTCTACGGAAATCAAGGGTAGCGTGGATATGACGTCATTGACAGGCGACACAAGGACCTAATCGGTAACGCTGTTTAAATCCAGAGAAATCAGCCATTTTGACCAATTTTGGAAACTTTGGGATAATGTATGATGCACACAGCTAGGTCAACAACATAGATTACATTGTTCTAGTGGTTATTGCATATTATAATCGAAAAATCTTACATATTGTGCCTTTGAATAAATCTAAGTTCACAAAGGTTTTAATATGTAATATTTATTTAGCAGGATTGTGTTTTAACTAAGTTCTAATTTTATGTTTTGTGATATGCAACACTGAAGCAAAATTGATTTTCTTCATTCTTATTATTCAAACACTGGCTTCACTGAGGTATAAAAGAAACAAAATAAATGCCTAGTCCCTGATAAGTGAGCAAAACAGGAATTAATGCAGGACCTATTATGCTTCGGTTGCAGGTGTGTTTTATTAGAAATTTAAGCATATAAATCTCTCGGCACGCCTGCAGTACTATTAACCTAACTTCATAGATTAAACACAAATCACGTCGGTCACACAATCAAAGCGATTCTAAATGTGAAGTTGAGTCTGGTTGAAGTGAAATTAAACAGTTTATTTCCCTCCTCAAGAAAGGCAGTGTAGGGCAATTTTCCAGTGGCCAGATCCAGAATAATATTACCCGCTTCAGAGGTTCTGCTCAGGAAGGCGTCTGAAATCGCTGAGGGTTTTGAGGTGCTCCTGCCACACGTGGGGAAAGTACTAAATGGCCTTAAATTCTGATGGAGGGCATATTTCATCAAAATAACTGCCGCTCGGAGAGAGATATTCCTGACATGTGTGCCCACAGTCTTATTGTGCATCCAACACTGAAGGAAAGGTCAGTGGATCAGAACAATAGCTGTGCGGCCACTAAACCAAATCAAACCAACTGAAGAAATTGGCCTTTACGGAGACAAAAGACAGGAAATAGAGGCAGACAGAAGAGTATAAGAAGAAAAGACAAATAAATATAAAAGAACAGGACATGTTAAGGAGCAAGAGACAGAAAAATGGATAGAAGAGAATCATTTTTGGTTAACTTTTTCATTAATTTTGGACTGGTGAAATAGTGCAAAGCAACAGTGCTATTGGAGAAATTATCTATAAGCCGTGATTTAATTTATTCGCTGAGTGAAACTTTCCAAAAATAAATGTTTACTGAGAATATAGTATTTGGCTGGTCATGTGATCTTAATGCTCAATCCATGTAAGCTATTGACATGAATGAAGGTTATCTCATGCCATTGTACATTATGTACAATATTTTTAAGTAGGCCTACTATTAAAGTTACTAACTGCACCTTTACTTGTATTTTGTGCCTAGTGCCCCCTGGTGGTGAACATATTAGTTTGAAGGGAGCAAGTTCATGCAGCCAATCGCGAAGGTAAAAAGAGTCTCACCTCAGTCATATAATAATTCTTCCTCTTCACACCAACTCCCATGGCCCCTAACACATCTATTAAAATAATCTCAACTAAACCTGGATTCCAGATGGATTTAGTTTAGAGTTCAACTCAAACAAGCAGTAATACCACAATCTCAAGAGAACACAAAAATGTTACGTTCAGTTCTCTGTGCTGTGAACACGGTCTAGTTGCATGGCAACAGATTCTATATGACACAACAAAACTCGGATAGGAATAAAAACAGTACTGCATGCACAATGAACTGTATAACAGAGGATCAGCAGCATAGTACAGCTAATCCAATGCTGAATCACTGAGCGGCCTGTACGCAAAGCTCTTTCATTCAGAGGTCTGATCAAATTCATGACGCAAGAATAAAGTAAAACTCATTTACATTATGTAAGACTCTTTTTAAGAGATATAATAGAGTTCCCAGGGGAAACCAAATACAGTCTTGAAGGTGAAGTGCGTCATGTTTTAATGTTAAAAATGTTTTTTTCTATCTCAGTTTAATATTCAGAGACTGTGGCTGCGTCCGAAATCGTAGGTAAGGAAACCTTGAATAGGTCCTTATTTTGAATCAGTAATTACTTTAGGACTGCTAAAAAAGTATGTTCTATATAGTATGAGTGTGTGTAGTATGAATGTAATCTGGACATACTACAACTGCCATGTTGTCATTGTCATGTGACCTACCAGTCAGTTAAGATTGGTTCACTGCCATTCATAAATCCTCTCCCGTGGCCTCATGGGATAGTGAAGTGTCCATTGTATGCACACTTCAGAATCTCGCTGGAAGTAGAAGGTCATCCAGGTACAGAGTAGGGTGTACATGGTCTGCAACAATACTTAGGTAGGTGGTACGTTTCAAAGTAACATCCACATGGATGGCAAGACCCAAGGTTTCCCAGCAGAACATTGCTCAAAACATCACACTGCCTCCTCCGGCTTGCCTTCTTCCCATAGTGCATCCTGGTGCCATGTGTTCCCCAGGTAAGCGACGCACACGCACCTGGCCATTCACGTAATGTAAAAGAAAATGTGATTCATCAGACCAGGCCACCTTCTTCCATTGCTCCATGGTCCAGTTCTGATGCCCACGTGTCCACTGTTGGCGCTTTCGGCGGTAAACAGTGTCAGAATGGTCACCCTGACTGGTTTGCAGCTATGCAGCCCAATTTGCAATAAGCCTTCGCACCCCACGTGCATCAACGAGCCTTGGCCGCCCATGACCCTATCGCTGACCGTTACCACTTTTGATAGATACTGACTACTGCTGACCGAGAACACCCCACAAGAGCTGCAGTTTTGGAGATACTCTGACCCAGTCATCTAGCCATCACAATTTGGCCCTTGTCAAACTCGCTCAAATCCTTACGCTTGCCCATTTTTCCTGCTTCTAACACATCAACTTTGAGGACAAAATATTCACTTGCTGCCTAATATATCCCACCCACTAACAGATGAAAGAATCAGTGTTATTCACTTCACCTGTCAGTGGTCATAATGTTATGCCTGATTGGTGTAGACACTATAATTAAATTAAATTACATAAAATACTATGTACAAATGTAAGCCCTTTTTTAACCATAGTTTCCACCAAAACTATTAAAAATAGTTTTCCGTAATTGACATAAAGCTGAAATGAAATAACATATACATTTTAAAAACTTCAACAAAAAATAGAACTTAAATAAGTTGAAGTACTAAAATTACTAAAAGTAAAACTGAAATAACAATTTAATTAAACATGAAATATAAATGCAAAATGACAAATCACAACTTAAACTAAAATATCTTAAACCAGCCTAGGGGATTTTATCAAGTCTCCCAGACCGGGTTGGTTAAGCTCATGTAATGGTCAGCTGGCTGACCAACTAAACCAGCTGAACACCATCTTGGCCAGTGTAGGAGACCAGCTAAGATCTGCAAATCATATTAAAGGTCCCGTTCTTTGTTTTTTTTTAAAGCTTTGATTGTGTTTACAGTGTGCAATATAACGTGTTCATGTTTCGTGTGTAAAAAAAAAACAGTATTTTTCACACAATTTACTTATCTGTATACCGCTGTTTTCACTCTCCTAAAAACGGGCTGATGTTCCTTGTTCTATGAAGTCCCTCCTTCAGAAATACGTAACGAGTTCTGATTGTGCCAGCGGTTCCCGTGTTGTGATTTGACAGCAGCTTAGCGCACGCATCACGGTTCCTGTGTTGTGATTCGACAGCAGCTTAGCGCACGTGGAAAGGTCACGCCTCTTAACGGGAGATATATGCGCTTAATGATCTCTACAGCGTCCCTGGGAAAGCCAAACAAAGGTGATTTGACTCTGGGATTAAAATAACAGCGTCTCGACGACATGGCGACAAACACACTCAAACGCACCACTTCCTTTTCTCCACGCGACACGTCCTCTTCTCCATGTGGGACAGTAACAAGACCACGCCCCCTTTTTGCGCGTATTCTTGTGGGCGGAGGTTAGTCTGTTCTACTGTTCTATCGACGTCATTTATGTAAGAAGTACCAGGATGTAGTCCAAGCCAGCCGTTCGCTGTAGGCTTTGAAAGGGAACTTCTGTTAAATAAAATATCTCGCTTGGCATTGAACTTTGAGCTTTATAATTTTACAGGTATTATTTATGCTCTAACAGCAACATTACACACTAACTAAAGTTTGAACAGTGGGATCACGAAGAACGGGACCTTTAAGAAAGAGTTTGTGCTGATCAAAAATAACATACAGTAGGCGGTAGATTGCAATAGTGTTCATATTGTTTAATATTTCAATGCATATGAAAATGAATTAAACACATCATGCACATCATTTTTTAAGTGTATATATTTGAATGCATGCCAGCTTGCCAGCATGTGAGCTGCATGTGCACGCTGAGCTCTCCCCATCAGGACATGTACATCTGTCAACCAGACGGAGCTCTAGAGGTGAGCTCAGTCTAAGAGACGTCAATTCCCAAACAAACACAAAACTCTCCAGTGGCCCCACCGCCCTGCAAATCATCACCGGATAACGTGCCTAAGAGGTGCTGAAGCTGACAGGGAAGGACATGGATCAGAAAGCAGAGCTGGAAGATAATTAACTCCTCCATGAGCCTGCTGATCAATGCAAACATGCCTCTGATTGATTGTAAGACTGCGAAAGTAGAAACTGAAGGGGTGTTACAATTAGCTACAGCCCTTGAGCATCCACAGGTGTGCTAGCCTGTGCTTGTCTATGAGAGGTGAATGTCAAAGTGTTTAATCCACAGTGGTGTGTAATCATGGCAAGAGGTCTAAGCCAATTATCTCCCCTCATACACGGCATTAAGGAGTGGTCCCAATGAAAGCAGATCATCCTATCAGCTAGCCTGTTATCTCATATAGAGAGAGGAAGGGCAGAAGATTGCAGGTCAATTGACTCTTCCTTCCCCTGGGGTTACTAAGGAAGGCCATTTTCACCAAATAATAATAATAAGAAAAATCAGGCCTTGGTCTTGGTGATAATGTGAATCATAATTATCAAAAAATCTAAATTATGAGCTACTAAGTGATGAAAGTTGAAATTGACCAAAAAAAAAAAAAAAGTGAGAATCGGAACTGAGATGAAAAGTTTTAATATCACATAAAAGGCAAAATTATGAGATAATAAGTAATAATTATGAGATTTAAAAATTCGAAATTATAACACTGTCATAATTGAGAAAAACTAAATTCTGAGATAAATTTTTTTAAATTGAAATGTCGAAATTGTGAGATGAAAGTCTTAATATCATATAAAAGGCAAAATTATGAGAAGTATTATGAGATTAAAATGACTGTTGTAATTGAGACAAACTAAATAATGAGATAAAAAGTTTAAATTGACAAAAAATATGATATAGTCAATCACATAATAATTATGAGATAAAGAGTTATAATTAAGATAAAAAAGTGAAATTGTGAGATAAAAATTCAATCACATACAAAAACGAAATTATGAGAAGTCAATATCACAAAAAAACTAAATTATGAGATAATTAATAATTATGAGATAAAGTCAAAATTGACACATTGAGATTGTTTTAATTATGGCAAAGTCAAAATTGTAAGAAAAAAAGTCAACTAAATTACAAGATGTCACAATAGATGTGACTTCTTACAGTAGGTCATAATTATGACCTCATAATTTTGACTTTTTATGTCATAACTATGACTTTAAGTCATAATAAGGATTTGCCAAAGCATGCTTTTTCTTATGTTGCGTAAATGGGCTAGCATAGATTAGTTTCTTGCTGAGACGAGATTTACAGAATTTTCTGATTTTCAGTAAATTTGTTGATGAAGTGGTTAATTTAAATGGATATTATTTGTAGATAAATTGGAATTAAGTATGATATTGCAAATCATTTTGACCTGATTTTGCAGTAAAATTATGCAGTGACATTGCTTAGGTAAGACTGATGAATACTATTTATTTTTAATGTGGGGTTTAGTAAAGTGTCAACTGTGTACTATACAGGCAGGCAAAAATAGAGCAAGAAAGTGGTTTGGTATCGTAATCCCTTGTCAGAGGGAATTAAAGACGCGTGCTACTCGAGTCACCCTGCAGCCTTGGCAGTGTAGATAGACAGGGGGAAACATTCTCTCACTTAAACTCAGAGATAAAAACTCGGCAGTTGGCGCTTGATTTCAGTGATCAATCCCAGCAGTTATAGTGCGTAGTGTCTCTTTACACATCATCAATACTCATAGGTGAATCTTATGAAACGTCTCAAAAACATGTACAGGTCACATTTCAAAATGTTCATGAGATTCACCCACACATAGGCTACACCAACTCTACAGTACTTGGGACAGGCCTTGTGACCCTTTTGACCCCATAGACATATACTCAAACCAAAGAGTTCTCAAGTTGAATTCTACATCAAGAAGCATCAGATCATGTGCAGTGGCAAACTAGAAACCTTTGCACACCTTGGACTGCATTAGCATCCACGCCCGAGCTAATGTTCTCAGTTTAACCTCCCTCTCAGCAGCCAAAGTTATCCTGTCCTGGAAATGCTGTCTAAGCCCTCGCTCTGCTGTGTGTGAGAGCTCTTAATTCCCTCCAGCTAAACACATTGTGATCCCTCTCTCTCTCTCTCTCTCTCTCTCTCTCTCTCTCTCTCTCTCTCTCTCTGTCTCTCTCTCTGAGCAGCCTTGACTTAACTAGCCAGAGAAATCTGTTGCATTTTGCACTGTGGCGACCCGCTGTTCCCTGTGGCGCAGGTTTCAGCCCCCCGCACAGGACAGACATGTGGCGAAGGACAGGAGCAGCCACCGCAGGAAGTGACAGCAGGATCCCCTGAGCTCGAAAACAAAGGATAACAACCACCGAGCAACGGTGAGGAAATACTGAGGGAATCTAAGTGTGTTTGTGTGTGTGTGTTTGGTCTAGATTTGGTCTAGTGTGTGATTTGTATTGTTTACACTTCAAAGGACTGTTGCTTTCTTGTAATGACTGTAGTGAAAGCACTTTACCAGCATGCCGTAGCTGCCTGGGTTTTGTAAACTGTCCTCTTTTGACCAGCTTTTGTGATTAAGTGAATGTTTGATGCAAACAAAAGTGTCTTTTTTTTCATCTGTATTGATAGACCGCTGTGTAGATGTTCATTGACCTCTTTAGATCAGCCTCAAAGCAATCTGATTACTGAAGCATCCAGTCAGCATAGCTTGGGCCTGATCTTATAAACATGACAGGAATACAGATAAATGGCTTTGTGACTTTGAAAAGAACATTGGATTTGTCTTCGCTTTTTCTTTTATAAAGTGACCTGTATCAGAAAGTCTGGTATTTTTCTGGTTTACCGACTGGCCATGCTTCATGCTAATTGTCTCGCTATGCTTGAGTCCATTTCCAAAGCAGCTCTAATGAGTCTGATGTTCTCATCTAAGGAGACAGCATGAATCATTATGCTTCTAAACATGCTGGACCTCGTTTGAGTTGCCGGCCTCTCTCTCTCTGTAGTGTTTATTGGTGTGTTTCTACAGATTTAGCTACAAAACATTGTTAAACATTGAAAAAAAGGTGTTGGATTTACTTTGAAATGATTTTCACACAGAAAGTGTTACTTCAATAATTGTGTTTAATCGTTGTTTTATTTACAAAAATATTTTTTTACAGTAAAACTTTTTAAATGATACACACCAGCTTACTTGAACTTCTAAAATGTGCTTTGTACCCCACATTGTTATTTGTTCCCGGCATTACTTTATTTAATTTATTTCTACTATTTAAATACATTTTACTTTACAATACTTACTTTAGTGAATTACTAGAATATTATTACATCAATTTCTATCATAAATTATATGGTGACTTGTCATTTTTACTTCATAGAATTATATATAGTCAGTAAACATATACAGAGAGTCACCGCTTATAAGCAAAACTCTATATATACATCATCAAAGTCGATGCGTTAGAAGCAGGAAAAATAGGCAAGCGTAAGGATTTGAGCAAGTTTGACGAGAGCCAAATTGTGATGGCTAGACTACTGGGTCAGAGCATCTCCAAAACTGCAGCTCTTGTGGGGTGTTCCTGGTCTGCAGTGGTCAGTATCTATCAAAAGTGGTCCAAGGAAGGAACTTGGTGAACCAGTGACAGGGTCATGGGCGGCCAAGGCAGATGGATGCACGTGGGGAGTGAAGGCTGGCCCGTATGGTCTGATCAAACAGACAAGCTACTGTAGCTCAAATTGCTCAAGAAGTTAACGCTGGTTCTGATAGAAAGGTGTCAGAATACACAGTGCATTGCAGTTTGTTGCGTATGGGGCTGCATAGCCACAAACCAAAAAGGGTGCCCATGCTGATACCTGTTCACCGCTGAAAACGGCAACAGTCGGCACGTGAGCATCAGAACTGGACCACGGAGCAATGGAAGAAGGTGGCCTGGTCTGATGAATCACGTTTTCTTTTACATCCCGCGGATGGCTGGGTGCGTGTGTGTCGCTTGCCTGGGGAACACATGGCACCAGGATGCACTATGGGAAGAAGGCAAGCCAGCGGAGGCAGTGTGATGCTTTGGGAAATGTTATGCTGGGAAACCTTGGGTCCTGCCATTCATGTGGATGTTACTTTGATACGTACCATCTAGCATTGTTGCAGACCATGTACACCCTTTCATGGAAACGTTATTTCCTGGTGGCTGTGGCCTCTTTCATCAGGATAATGCGCCCTGCCACAAAGCAAAAATGGTTCATGAATGGTTTGAGGAGCAGAACAACTAGTTTGAGGTGTTGACTTGGCCTCCAAATTCCCCAGATCTCAATCCAATCGAGCATTTGTGGGATGTGCTGAACAAACAAGTCTGATCCATGGAGGCCCCACCTCGCAACTCACAGGACTTCAGGGGTCTAGTGGAGTCCATGCCTCGACGGGTCAGGGCTGTTTTGGCAGCAAAAGGGGGACCAACACAATATTAGGACATAATGTTATGCCTGATCGGTGTGTATATATACACGTCTGCCTTTACATGCACATGAACTTTAATCATATCCCATTCTTAATCCATAGGGTTTAATATGGAGTTGGCCCACCCTTTGCAGCTTCAACTCTTCTGGGAAGGCTTTCCACAAGGTTTAGGAGTGTGTTTATGGGAATTTTTGACCAAATTTGTGAGATCAGGCATTTGTGAGGTTAGGCACTGATGTCGGACAAGAAGGCCTGTCTCATAGTCTCCGCTCTAATTCATCTCAAAGGTGTTCTATGGGGTTGAGGTCAGGACTCTGTGCAGGCCAGTCAAGTTCCTCCACACCAAACTCGCTCATCCATGTCTTTATGGACCTTGCTTTGTGCACTGGTGTGCAGTCATGTTTAAACAGGATGGGGCCATCCCAAAACTGTTCCCTCAAAGTTGGGAGCATGAAATTGTCCGAAATGTCTTGGTATGCTGAAGCATTAAGAGTTCCTTTCACTGGAACTAAAGGGCCAAACCCAACCCCTGAAAAACAACCCCATACCATAATCCCCCCTCCTCCAAACTTTACACTTGGCACAATGTAGTCAGGCAAGTACCGTTCTCCTGCGAACTGCAAAACCCACACTCGTCCATCGGATTGCCAGACAGAGAAGTGTGATTGACAGAGAAGCTCTACAGTCCAGTGGCAGCGTGCTTTACACCATTTCATCTGACGCTTTGCATTGCACTTGCTGATGTAAGGCTTGAATGCAGCTGCTCGGCCATGGAAACCCATTCCATGAAGCTCTCTACGCACGTTTCTTGAGCTAATCTGAAGGCCACATGAAGTTTGGAGGTCTTTAGCCTCAGCAGAAAGTTGGCGACTTCTGCGCACTGTGCACCTCAGCATGCGCTGACCCCACTCTGTGATTTTACGTGGCCTACCACTTTGTGGCTGAGTTGCTGTTGTTCCCAACTGCTTCCACTTTGTTATAATACCACTAACAGTTAACCGTGGAATATTTAGTAGTGAGGACAGTTCATGAATGAACTTCCTATCACGGTACCACACTTCACTGAGCTCCTGAGAGCGACCTATTCTTTCACAAATGTTTGTTGAAGCAGTCTTTATGCCTATAGGTGCTTGATTTTTATAAAAATCAAACTGTGGCCTTGGAAGTGATTGGAGCAGCTGAATTCAATGATTTAGAGGGGTCTCTTTATTTGATCAAATAAATACAGTAAAACAGTAATATTACATGCATATAAAGTTTATACATTCTTAAAGGGATAGTGTACCCATTTACTCACCCCTAGTTCCAAACCTGTGTCAATGTCTTTCTTCTGCTGAACACAAAAGAGGATATTTTGAAGAATGTCAGTAACCAAACAGTTGATGGACCCCATTGACCTCAAAAATATATATGTTTTATACTATATGGAAGTCAATGGGGCCCATCAACTCTTTGGTTAACTGAAATTTTTGGATGAACTATCTCTTTAAATATTATTTATGAATTGTAACACTTTTCACAATCACTGTTCAGTGCATCTGTGCAGATGAGGGCTCTCAAATGTGAGATTAGACTAATCAAATCAAAACAACACAATTCAGCGTCATCACTAGTTCTGCAAATACTTCTGCTAAAACTAATTTAGCAAAGTGGTCTTCAGCAACACTTGCAGACAAACACGGAGACATGCATAATCAATAGCAAGCTACCATGTGCAGCAAGAATATTAAACCATATTGTGCTGTAATCCTATAATCTTGGTTGTGGCAGAGACCTACTTCCTGTTTCGCATTAATTACCCGATTTAATCCCTAATCACGTGCAATCCACATACAGTCATCCTGTATCCAAACAATCATTGATAACATCTGGCATGGCTGCACAATAAGGAGGAGTTTCAGAGAGTTCACAGGAGTTAACATGGCTAGCAAGACCTGTTGATTCAGGATTCATTTATGTCATATTTTAATCAGGCCGTTCCCCTGAAACATTATGTATTAATTAGTAGACTCGGACCAACTTTATATTAAGTGGCCTTAACTACTATGTACTAACATTTTAATTAATCATTTGATACAATGCACTTATTGTGTACATACATGTTTTTACATTGTACTTACATTTTAAAAAATACCTGCATGTAATTACATCTGTAATTAATTTCTGTAGTTACATTTGTAATTACACAGTTGACACTTCCCTTACACATAACCCTACCCTTAAACTTACCCATACCACCACACCTGTCCCTAACCCTACCCGTTTCCCACCTCAATATCAGCAAAGGTGTTTTGCAATACAATTTGAACACAGTAAGTACATTGTACTTATTTGTTTATGTAAGTACATAGTACTTAAAGGGTTAGTTCACCCAAAAATGAAAATTCTGTCAGTAATTACTCACCCTCATGTTGTTCCAACCATGTAAGACCTTCGTTCATCTTCGGAACATAATTTAGTATATTTTTGATGAAATCTGAGAGCTGTCTCACTCCTCCATAGGCTTTCAGAGGGACTGAAACTTGATGGCCCAGAATAGTAAGTAAAAACGTCATTTAAGGAGTCCAAATGACTACAGTGGCCCTGTATTAAGTCTATCATGCGACGAAAATACTTTTTGAGCGGAAAAACAACAAAAATTACGACTTTATCACACTATTATTGTTGTTCAATTTGAGTCTCTGACGAGAGTTCGCGGGAGTGCCACGACGCATGCGCGAGAACTGAGATTAACCCTACTCCGAAAGAGTGAGCAGCCAGTCAAGTAGTAGTAGAAGAAGAATCTCAGTTCTCGCGCATGCGTCGTGGCACTCAAATTGAACAACAATAATAGTGGGATAAAGTCGTTATTTTTGTTGTTTTTCCGCTCAAAAAGTATTTTCGTCGCATGATAGACTTAATACAGAGCCACTGTAGTCATTTGGACTCCTTAAATTACGTTTTTACTTACTATTCTGGGCCATCAAGTTTCATTCCCTCTGAAAGCCTATGGAGGAGTGAGACAGCTCTCAGATTTCATCAAAAATATACTAAATTATGTTCCGAAGATGAACGAAGGTCTTACATGGTTGGAACAACATGAGGGTGAGTAATTACTGACAGAATTTTCATTTTTGGGTAAACTAACCCTTTAAGGTCACGTAATATAAAGTGGGGCCAACACACTCTTTAAACAAGCTGCGTCACATTTAAACTACTAAATTTATGAATTTTATATTTGCGTAAATGTGCTATTAAGGGCTTGGCTAGAACTGATAAGCGGTGGATAATTGCCAATTATTATATAATCTATTCTCATGAAGAAATTAAACCAATGCCTAGACGTAAACATTTAAAATACAATACGTAACAGTGACAGGACTTTTTTTTCTGTTTTTTTTTTTTTGTTTTTTTTCAAGGACACCTTGGTGGACAGAGAGTCGGCCCAGAGACCCTTGTTACATATTGCATTTTAAATTTACATTAGTAGACACTTGTATCCAATTTCAGATTTTAACATATCTAATTTTAGCCTATAAATATACTGTATATTAGCCTATAATAATGTAAGGCATGGGGTTTAGATGCCGTGGTTGGATGTCAATGAAAACGATGGACTTCAAATATTTACGGCTAATAACTTTTATTGAGCAGCAGAGAAACTGGGGAGCGGAGCAACCATCCTCGCCGGCGCACTTTCTACTCATTACATCATCCCCTCTCTCAGAGGACTCAACACTAAAATAAAAGTCCTTAACAAAAATATGAAGAAATATAATACAACGAATATTGAACAAAAGAAACTTCACAATAACATGCATATCAGCCATAACATATTATAGCTGTATTATTATAATGTATTTTCTGTTCATTATGATGCTTCTATTACAAAGCCATTAAAATGAAAATGAAAGCCATTAAAGAATCATATACGTGCACATTACATTTTAATGTGGAAAATTTAACGTCTTAATATTGGCATTGGTTGAATTTCTTCATAAGGATAGATCAGCGATATAATAATTGGAAATTATCCACTGCGTATCAGTTCTCTAGCCAAGCCCTTAATAGCACATTAAGCAAAATGTAATTCATAATTTAGTAGTTTAAATGCGATACAGCTTGTTTAAAGAGTCTTTAACATTAACAAAGATGAACAAATACAGTAACAAATGTGTTGCTCGTGGTTAGTTCATGTTAGTTAAAAATACATTAACTAACGTAAACAAATTATAACTTATTGTAAAGTGTTCCCCTTTTATTCAGCAAGGATGTAAATTGATCAATGTGACAGTAAAGACCTTCTTTTCGTGAAGGAATCCTTTAAAATTGTCAAGGTTCTATAAAAGTATTAAGCAGCACAACTGTTTTCAACATTGATAATAATAAGAAATGTTTCTTGAGCAGCAAATCAGCATATTAGAATGATTTCTGAAGGATCACGTGACACTGAAGACTGGAGTAATGATGCTGAAAATTCAACTTTGCCATCACAGAAATAAGTTAAATTTTACAATATTAAAAGAGAAAAGTTATTTTATATAATATTTCACTATTTAGCTGTATTTAGATCATCTTTGGAGAGCATAAAATATTTATTTGAAAAACATTAAAAACCCCAATTCTTACCACAACCAAACTGTTTGAACAGTAGTGGTCATGTCATGTCATTATTACTTCCTATAAAATGCCTTTGTCCCAGGTATTATCTACAGCCAGTTCAACCACAGTTCAATTGTGAACTTCACCTTATCAGAATAAGATTACCTTGCCTTTCATGCTGTCCTGAGCTGTGTTTTTAGCAATAGCCTTCTCAGTCTGAAGGATAGTCATTACAATCTTATGCATTGAAGGCAAGAGTGATAGTGATGGTGTCCCCTAGTGGTCATGTGATGATTGAACTGTAAGGGAATAATTCACCCAAAAATCACAATTGTCATTATTTTCTAACCCTCATGCAGCTATGTATTTTCTTGTAAAGAAAACGGCAAAAAACTGCGCTTTTTGACCTAGCACTTTTTGACTTTCTCAGTATGTGTAAATCCACTTAGGGTTTTTTTTTTCCCACGTCTTGTACAATTATGTGGTTTTGTTTCAGTAATACGGTGTATACTTTTTTCTTGATTTACCCCCGAAAGAATGGAAGTGAAATGTGACAACATGTCCCGTAGGTGGGGTACATTCTTACATGTGAGGGGCACAATGTAACATGACCAAATGACAGCTTAAAATACCAATCAAAGACAAACTAAAATATTTTGTCAATAAAATACAATTATTAACTTTTATAAATAAAATAATGACATTTTTAATAATTAAAAATGTACTAATTTTTGAGTTTGACAACAAACACATCACTAAATACAGCTGTACAGCATAGTTAAAAACATAATAATAATAATAATAATAATAATAATTAATAATTTCTGAACATTGACTCTCAGTCCTTATTTACCTTTTTCTCATGGTTTCTCAAAAGAATTCATAAAAGTATAGAATATACTGTAATGTATAATAGCGTAGTTCTAGGAGCACATTGTAACGTAGTGTTACAATGCACCCCAACATGCACAACTAGGATTTAAACCCGGCTGCTGGTTAGATCAGCATTAAAGAACTATCTCAACTGTTAAATAAAAGATACAAGATTAATATAATATAAGTTCCCTTTCAGTCGGTCACTTCGACGTACGTCGGTTGTACAGACAAATTGGAATCACTTCAGAGAGCCCCTATCAGCTTCGAGATTTAGAGAACAGGCCAATGGGCCATTGGCGTGCGAGATTTGCATCTCGCGCTCTGCGCCGCGGGTATAAACAGGAAGCGAGAGCAACGCACTGACGTCATTCACTTCGGAGCCGAACAGCGTTGATGAAGAGTTGCAGACTGCCTTCCTGTTTATTCAGCAAGAGTGAGTATCAGAGAACAAGAAGAGGGACGCTGTGCTGGTGTGACGACAATATCCAGCGCGACCGCGAGACTCAGCTGCTTCCGGTGAAACAACTGCTGTTCTCACAGCAACCTGTTGGTTCGGTGGGAGTTTTCATTGAATGCAAACACAGGCTGCACTATTCCTGTGTTTTGCCGTGGTCTTCCCTGGGTGCTTCAGCACTTCTGAAAAGAGCGTTTCCTCACAAAAAGAGCAACACATGCGTTTCTGGATACGGTCGTTTCCTCTCGCCCGCTGACGGTCACAATCGCTGTCTCACATGCCTGGGCGTACAGCGTTTGTGGATAGTTCATGTTCTCACTGCGGGAACATGACTATCTCGGCGCTAAGGTCGAGACTCGCCTACCTCCGGGAAGGTGGAGTCCCCCTCCCCATACCTCGATCTAGAGCTATCCTCCAGGATAGACCTACTTCGACGGATGGCCGGGGTGACCTGAGGATCACGTTCAGGGCAAACCCGCCGAGCATACCTCCGCAGGCCCCTGAACCCTCACAAGCGCCGCAGCCGGTGGTGCTTCTGGAGGAAACCTCTGGTCCCTCCCGTGGGCGGCCGGCGATTTCCTTCGGGGCACCCGTGGATGAGCAGATGTCGATCGCTGCATCGGAGGGGGAGTTCCAGTCCTCGGAGGATGATGATTCAGCTGCACTGCCTCCCTCTGGGAGCGTGGCTGCGGTTGAGTCGGACCCTGAGTTGATGGCTATGCTTTCCCAGGCAGCCAATAAGGTCGGGCTTGCGTGGATCCCTCCACCACGTCCCGAACCTTCTAGGTTGGATGATTGGTTTCTGGGGGGGGGTCGCGCTGGTTCTCAGCGTCCCACCCCAGTGCCATTCTTCCCGGAAGTGCATGAGGAGCTTATCAGGTCGTGGACGACACCCTTTAGTGCCAGAAACAAACCTGGTGGCTCCTCCCTCCTCTCTACCCTTGACGGCGGGCAGGCCAAGGGGTACGAGGGGATCCCACCAGTTGAGCAGGCCGTCGCGATGCAACTGTGTCCAGCGATCGCCTCCAACTGGCGCGGTGACCCTCGTCTCCCGTCCAAAGCCTGTAGGTTTTCGTCCAGTCTGACTGCGAAAGCCTACAGGTCCTGCGGACAGGCCGTGTCTGCCTTGCATGCCATGGTGCTGCTTCAGGTGCACCAAGCACAAGCACTCATGGACATGCACGAGGGTAGGCCTGACCCAGAGCTCCTCCGGATGATGAAAGTCACCGCCCGTTCCGTTGATCAGGTGATGTCCACCTTAGTGGTCCAGGAACAAGGAGGGAGACTGACAAGAACCGGTTCCTGGACTCCCCCGTTTCATCGGCCGGGTTGTTCGGCGACACGGTCGAGAACTTCACCCAGCAGTTCTCGGCCACCCAGAAGCAGACGGAGGCTATCAGACACATTCTGCCCCGGCGGTCCGCTGCTGCCTCCACCCTGCCGTTGGCTGCAGCACCTCCGTCTGCCCGTCGCCGAGGACGTCCGCCTGCCGCCGCCCCCGCCCCCGCTCCCGCCCCCGCTCCCGCCTCAGCCCAGCAGCACCGTGGAGCCGGCCATGGGAAGGACGTCCAGGTCGCTACCAAGCCAGGTGGCAAGTGCCATCGCAAGAGACCCTGAGACGGGCCACCCAGAGATGGAGGAAACTGCTCTTCAGGAGATGGCTGCAGCACCAGGAGGGCCGGGGGAGAATTTTTTTGTTCTGTGTTTTCTGTTCCGCCACTGGCCCCAGTGCCAGTGGTACCCAAATGATCAATAAAAGAGCAGTTTCCAACATCTCTGGGTGCCAAGAGAGCACTTCTGGCGGTATGCGACGCTACCATGCCTCGTTCTCCTCGGACGCCTCTCCCTTCGCCAGGGGGGGGGCGCTAGCTGTCGGGATGCACTCAATGTGCCTCCTCACACTCACCTGCCCCCCCGGCAGATGCAGGTTTGTGTGTCTCTCACCCAGACCCCTCCACGGACCACTCCCATGTCGTCCACGGGTCCCTGTGTTCTGCTACGCTGCCTCGCTGTGGTACCCGCAGACGTACCGTCTATGGTGCCGATGAACCCGCTTGTACGGTCGTTGGGGGCCTGGCTAGCGCTCCCCAGCCCGTCTCGCTGGCTCATCCGTACCATCAGACTCGGCTATGCGATTCAGTTCGCCCATGTCCCCCCAAATATTCAGGGGCGTTCACTTCATGTCTGTGACGAGGGAGAACACCCCTGTACTTCAGGCAGAGATCGTTGTCCTACTGGTGAAGGACGTGATAGAGCCGGTCCCTCCAGACGATATGAAGTCGGGTTCTACAGCCCGTACTTCATTGTACCCAAGAAAGGCGGCGGGTTACGACCGATCTTGGATCTGCGATACTTGAACCGCTCCCTGCACAGGATGCCGTTCCGAATGTTGACGCAGAAACGCATCTTCAGGTGCGTCCGTCCCCAAGATTGGTTTGCAGCGATCGACCTGAAGGACGCGTACTTTCATGTCTCGATTATCCCTCGACACAGACCATTTCTACACTTTGCATTCGACGGACGAGCATATCAGTACAAAGTCCTGCCCTTCGGGCTGTCCCTGTTGCCCCGTATCTTTACGAAAGTCGCGGAGGCGGCCATTGCTCCCATGAGAGAGCGTGGTGTTCGCCTTCTCAACTACCTCGACGACTGGCTGATCCTTGCCCAGTCGCAGGGTCAGTTGTGCGAACACAGGGACATGGTGCTTGGCACCTCAGCCAGTTGGGTCTTCGGGCCAACTGGGAGAAGAGCAAACTCTGTCCCGTACAGAGGATCTCTTTTCTCGGGATGGAGATCGGTTGCCATGACAGCACGCCTCACAGAAGAGCGCGTCCAGTCGGTGTTGAACTGCTTGAATTCGTTCGAACGCAGCACAGCGGTACCACTGAAACAATTTCAGAGGCTCCTGGGGCATATGGCAGCAGCAGCCGCAGTAACGCCGCTAGGGCTGCTCCATATGAGACCGCTTCAATGCTGGCTACACGACCGAGTCCCGAGATGGGCGTGGCACAGCGGGTCCCTCCGTGTCCAAGTGACGCCGAGATGCCGCCAAACCTTCAGCCCGTGGTCGGACCCTTCATTTCTACGGGCAGGAGTGCCTCTAGAACAAGTGTCCAGGCATTCTGTTGTCTCCACGGATGCCTCATCCACCGGCTGGGGTGCCACGTACAACGGGCTTGCAGTTTCGGGTCTGTGGACAGGGCCTCAACTGCAATGGCATATCAATTGCCTAGAGTTGCTGGCAGTTCATCTTGCTCTCAGCCGCTTCAAAACACCGCTCAAAGACAAGCACGTTCTGGTCCGGACGGACAGTACTGCAGTCGCTGCGTACATCAACAAACAGGGCGGTCTAAGCTCCCGCCGCATGCCCCAACTCGCCAGCCATCTCCTCCTGTGGAGTCAGAAGCATCTGAGGTCCCTTCGTGCCATTCACATTCCGGGCCCACTCAATCGTGCGGCCGATGAGCTGTCACGGTTACCGGTGCTCCCCAGAGAGTGGAGACTCCACCCCTAGGTGCTCCAGCTGATCTGGAGTCGTTTTGGGGCTGCACAGATTGACCTGTTTGCCGCCCCCGACACAATCCACTGCCAGTTGTTTTATTCCCTGACCGAGGGAACCCTCATCACGGATGCCCTGGCACACAGCTGGCCCCAGGGCCTACGCAAATATGCGTTTCTCCAGTGAGCCTTCTTGCACAGACACTGTAGGTCAGGGAGGACGAGGAGCAGCTCCTCTTGGTAACTCCGTATTGGCCCAACAGGACTTGGTTCCCGGAACTTGGTTCTCGCGACAGCACCTCCCTGGCCCATTCCTCTGAGGAAGGACCTCCTAACTCAGAGACGGGGCATCCTGTGGCACCCGCGTCCGGATCTCTGGAAACTCCCTGGAAAGGTCCCTGGACGGGACGCGGAGGTTCTAGGTGACCTACCACAAGCGGTAGTTGACACCATCACTTCCGCCAGAGCCCCCTCTATGAGACGGCTGTATGCGTTGAAGTGGAACCTGTTCGTCGATTGGTGCTCTTCTCACCGAGAAGACCCCCGAAAGTGTTCGGTCAGATCTGTGCTCTCTTTTCTTCAAGACGGGTTGGAGTGAAGGCTGTCTCCCTCCACCCGCAAGGTATACGTTGCCGCCATTGCCGCAAATCACGACCTGGTAAATGGTGAGTCCTTAGGCAAGCACGATCAGATTGTCAGGTTCCTGAGGGGGGCGAGGAGACTAAATCCGCCTCGTTCTCCCTCTATACCCTCTTGGGACTTAACTCTGGTGCTAACCGCATTGCAGAGGGCGCCCTTCAAGCCTTTGCAGTCAGCTGAGCTGAAAATCTTGTCTCTAAAGACAATACTCCTGGTTGCTTTGGCCTCGGTTAAGAGGGTAGGGGACCTGCAGGAATTTTCGGTCGACGAATCGTGCCTGGAATACGGGCCAAGTAACTCTCAGGTAACCCTGAGACCCCGGCCTGGATATGTGCCCAAGGTTCCCACTACTCCCTTTCAGGACCAGGTGGTGAGGCTGCAAGCGTTGCCCTCGGAGGAGGCAGACCCAGACCTGGCTTTTCTCTGTCCAGTTCGCGCCCTGCGCGTCTATGTTGACAGAACGCAAAGCTTTAGGACCTCAGAGCAGCTCTTTGTCTGTTATGGAGGCCAGCAGAAGGGAAAGGCTGTCTCCAAGCAGAGGATGGCCCACTGGATAGTGGATGCCATCGTCTTGGCATATGAATCAATCAAATCAAATCAAATCAAATCCCAAGACGTGCCCTGCCTGCTCGCGGGTTAGAGCTCACTCCACTAGGGGTGTAGCTTCTTCCTGGGTGCTGGCTCGTGGCGCCTCGCCGACAGACATTTGTAGAGCTGCGGGCTGGGCAACACGTTCGCTAGGTTTTATAGCCTACGTGTGGAACCGGTTGCTTCTCGTGTGCTCGCTTCCCATAGTCAGCAACACTAAAGTGCCTGTTCCAAGTGTCGGATTGCTGCGCCACTCCCTTCCCCATGGAACGGATACGTGCACATATATTCTCCAGTCGAGTTCCCCAGGAAATGGTGAACCCTGTTGAATCCTCCGCAACCCCCCGGCAGTCGGATGTGGCGGAGCGTCCGACGCCAGGTCTGGCACTTGTATGCATTGGTGGAACTTGTGTCAGGCTGGGTTCCATATGTTGTGACCCCTACGGCGGTCCCATATGTGTATTTTCCACGGTACTGCTCCCTACGGCGAGCTTGTGTCTTTCCCTCGGCAGAGTTCCTCTGCCGTCTCAGTACGGTGTCGTTCCCCCACCTGCAACAGGCCGGGGCCACCCCTGGGACTTCCGTATGTTGCACTGCCCAAGGCCAGTCCATACGTGTATTTTCCACATGGTAACTCCCTCCGGGCATGATGTGGCTTCCGCAGCGTCCTCCGAGCACTCTTGCCCAGCATTATCCAATAAGTCTGCTGAGTGGGTCTTGCGGAACAGCAGTGTGACTCTCCCTGCGTGAATTTCCCCGCCCGCATCAGAACGGGATCTGAGGGGCTCTCGCTGGGCTCTGGAAGTGGTAGTAACTGTGGCGTTTTCCAAAGGGATCCCAATTCGTCGGTACAACCGACGTACGTCGAAGTGACCGACTGAAAGGGGACGTCTCGGTTACATATGGTAACCCTCGTTCCCTGAAGGAGGGAACGGAGACGTGCGTCCCGTCGCCACAGTTCCTTACCATCACTGCATGGCCGAGTCACTAGTTCGGCTCCTCAGTGAAACGTCAGTGCGTTACTCTCGCTTCCTGTTTATACCTGCCGCGCGGGGCAGAGTGCGAGATGCAAATCTCACTCGCCAATGGCCCATTGGCCTGTTCTCTAAATCTCGAAGCTGATATGAGCTCTCTGAAGTGATCCCAATTCGACGTACGTCTCCGTTTCCTCCTTCAGGGAACGAGGGTTACCATACGTAACCGAGACGATTTGTCTTATTTTAAATAAACACAAAAGACAGAGATGAAAAATAATCTTAAGTAACAAATGTACTTTTGCTATGGTTAAAATAACTTATAATCTTCCAAAGATTTTTTTTCTCTAAATAATGTTGATATGGCAACTAGTAAATACATTAAGTTTCGTGATCCTGGCATGTGTGGAAAGTTTTAAACCATGTGTGTTACAACTAATCCTGAGTTTTTGTGTTGTTGTGGTGTACAAAATGCTCCTGGAAATAATGTAATCCTCATGCATAAAAAAACAACAAAACATGATTCGATTAGTTTCGCTTGGGAAGCAGCAAAACTTAAATGGGAAACAATAGTTCTTAGGCAGCTTTGCAGGTATTATGTGAGGATTTGAAAAAAAAAAGCTCTCATGTGGAGGGGTGTGTTGAAGTAGAAGGTGGAGGACCAAAAGAGGGTCCTGGAGGTCATGTAACCCACACCACTGCCAGGCTGGTGGCTTTACACCGGCTCAAGACATCATAATAGGTTTCAAGTACACTGAGGTGAAGACTACACATGACTAAAGCCCAAACAACAAACACTGCTTTGGTGAGAGACTGTATGAGGTTCTAGTAAATCACTTTGCAGTTTGATTTGACTCACATGAGTAACTCGACTGATGAATTTCAGATGGTGCCGCGACAGTATAAATATGCTTTGTTAATCTTTTGATTTAATTGACCTTTGGTTTGAATAAGAAAGTCTACTCTTTGTGACAGGTAATATGAGCACTCTAAATCCTTCAGAGCAATTGACTGTCAGCGTTTGGCATTTCTTTTACAGCTGGGACAAGGAGACGTGAGCCCAGGGGAATATCAACCATGTTGACGCCATGGAGATTGTTCCTCTGCCAGATGGCACTAAACATATTCTATCACATCTCAAAAGGTAAACACCTCTCTGAAATCAGGATCTGCAATGACAGAGGCTAATTTTCACAAATCACTGCTCTGTGATATAGGCTGGTGAATGTTAACATATGTGCCAGAAATGGTTATGAGGTTGTTGGAAATGATAATGAGTCTCTGAATGACTCTCTTCTATAGTATTGAGAGTTCGGATTCACTCAACCTGTCGGAATGAAAAGTCACAAGTGAGATTAATTTTAATATCTCAATTGTTTTTTTGTTTTTTTTCTTGGCAGAAATGAGATTAAAGAAAGAGCAAATGGAGTCTCTTGCTTAAAGTCAACTTGAAACTGTGTTTGCAACCCATTTTACTTATATAACATGGCATATTTAAGGATTTGACAACAAAAGAAGGATGGCATATGATTTTATCCATCGGAATTGATTGTTTCCCCAATGTTGTGCAAAACCCCCAATTATAGCCTTCACTTATGTACATCTGTGAAAAGATTGTAGTGTGTCCCAAGGTGAGGGGTAAAAAAAATAATAGGGCTTAGGGTCGTTAACTGAAAGAATAATGGCATTTCAGAATTGGAACAGGTCAAATGTTTCGAAGGGAAACCGTATTTTCTTCCGAATAACACGCACAAATGAATCTTTCACATGTATTAAGAAAGTAAATATCAATGATCAAATGTATTAAGAAAGTGTAATGTCCATTTTGTGTATTAAAGGGGTGGTAAAACACATTCTTTCGAAGGCTTAATTGTGTTTGTGGGGTACACTGTAACATGTGTTCATGCTTTGTTTTTAAAAAATTGCATTATTTTTCATATATTTTACCTTTATTCTACACTGCTCTGTCCGTCCTTGTAAAAACGGTCTGATGGTTTCCGGGTTGTATGAAGCCAGTCCCTCAAAAATACGCAATGGGCTCAGATTGATTAGCTGGCCCAGTGTGTTGTGATTCGCTAACCGCCTAGTGCACGTTTGTCGGAAACGTCACGCCCCTTACCTTTACCGGTAGCCTGTGCTTTGGGTAGTACAATTGCGTCAATAAAACCATACCAATTTGAGCCCGAATCAGACCCAGACAATTTTAGTGAAGATGATCGAGCAGAACCTGTTCAGTCCTCAAGAGTAAAGACTGCAGATCTATAGTGATCGCTACTGAATGGCACCGTTACTTTTGTATTTTTAGAACGATTTGCCAAATATCTGTTGCAAGAACGAAACCTAAACATTGGCTTTACTATAGTATCCAAATCAACACAGAACCATGTTTAGCATGCCTGTAGATAAACAATACATAAAACCTCTAATCAAAGAATAATTTACACTAATGCCAAGTTCGCTGTTGAGATTTTAAAAAGTTTTTAAAGTTAGGTGTTTGTCGGATAACGTTAAGTATGAATGAACATTTAACAAACTGGTTTGCAGAACCAAATGAGCGTTGTCATCTGTTTACTTCCTTGCTACAACGTACAATTAACAATACGAACTATTACAGGAGAACACATTGACGAAAAATAAATCATACTTACAGGTTGTGGCCAGTAAACAGCTTCTGTTTTTAAATCCATCTTTCAGGACAAGCCGTTGTAAGAATCCTGCATTGAACTCGTGAAGATTGTGGAAGCTTTCCTCTCTGAAATGTGCAGCGGGAGCCTCGCGCGCCGTCTCACACTGGCAGTGTTTGTCTCACGCAGCTGAACCGCGGCTCGTGTATTGCAAATACAGACGAATATTGTCCATTATGTCACATTTTCCGGTCTTCTCCTCCGACCCCTGTCTGTCTCGTGCTTTGCTACACGCATGCTTATAACATTGTATGTTAAACGCACTGCAACGCACCCCCATCCCTAGGAAGGCTGAACAAAGTGGACCTGCAATCCGGATGAAAATAACAGCGTTTCGTTGGCATTGGCAACAACACTCCAGCCTACTAACAACCACAACAACTATTCCCCGCGGCGATACAAAATGGCCTCACCCCCCCCCCCCCCATATTTCATATTCTCGGAGGAGGGGTTTATGTAAATATTGGCACTGGTGATGTCAGCACACCCTGGAGGAATGTGTAGTAGTCCCTAGCGGCCGTTTGCTGTAGTCCTTAGAAATTGATTTCTTTAAAAGCAAATATCTCCCTTTGCTTTAAACTTTGAACGTTGTAACTTTGCAGATGTTGTTTATGCTCAAACAGCAACATTACACACTAGCTAAAGTTAGAAAAGTGAAATCGTGGTTTACCACCCCTTTAATATGAATATTAAATGAAATGTACCAAAACATTTCTTGAACAAAATAGGTTTTTTGTGAGACCGATAGTTTGCAAACGTTTGTTCACTTCGAAGAGATATAAACTACGAATTCATGTTACCTTGCAATTCTGAGTAAAAAAAGTCTAAATTGCGAGATGTTAACTCAAAATTGCGATTTAAAGGCGAAACTTTGTGAGAAATAGAGCCAGATTTGTGTGAAACTTGCAATTCAGAGAAAAAAATGTCAACAACTATGAATATAAATACAGAATTGGGAAGTTAAAATGGTGAGATGATGATTTTTTTTTTTTTTTTTTTTTTTTTTTTATTCCTTGGCAGAAATGGGTTTACATAGATTTCCTTCTCCTAAAGTTTAAATTAAAGTAGATAATATATCTACATAGCATTGAAATAAAAGTGAGTGAAAATGAGTGATCAGTGTGAGCAGCAGAAATATTTGTGGAAAATCCAAATATAATACTTGTTACAATTATCCCTGCTCTCCCTATTATGAAGGTGCTGTTTTATAAATTAGCTGTGCAATCTGTGATTTTATGGATGATTTATGTTTATCCTCATAATCTAATCAATCTCTCATCTGAACGGCAGCCAGTTTATGCCTTGGAGGTCAAGATATATTTGCCACGGTCAGAGAGAACAGTCCCATTGGAGAATTCATAGCCAACCTCAGTATCAACGGAGACCCCGGAGCCAGTAGCATCCGTCTGTGTCTCACAGGAGAAAACGCTGACTGGTTTTACCTTGAAGGCCGAACAATCCGACTCAACTCGTCGTTTTCAAGGACCTTGGATCGAGAGGTGATTAACACGAATAGTGGATGTTAGTATGTGGAGGGAAGCCAGAATAACACTGATTTTAAAACAGCCAGCCAACACATTGGAGCCATAGTTTAGGGTTTTAAAATAGAAAGTCTATAAATTATTATCAATCTTAGTTATATAACCTTTATTTGACCAGATTTTACTGTTGCAAAAATAGCATAAAACATAACTCGGTAACACTTTATTTTACAGTGTCCTTGTTACATATGTTACATGTATTTACCATAGTAATAACAGTAAATTATGCATAATTACATGCTACTAACATCAAACAAACCCTAATCCTACCCTACCCCTACATGTTGTTGATTAATATTACTTATACTTAAATATATAATTACATTGTAACAATGACACCTTAAAATAGTGTAACCCATAAAACCTTTTGAAAATGTTTATTTCTTTTTAATATATTCTGTTTTAAATTATTAAATATTTGCTAAAATATAAAAAATGCAATATAATTTGTACATTTTGTTTAATGAAGTGATGCACATATCAGCTGATCGTAAAATGCAATTTAAGTGTTTAAATATGACTAAATATTAATATGCACTGTTAGATATGAAGGCAACAAACCTTTTTTTTTCAAGATCTTTTTTTGTAAGAAATCTCTTAAAGCTGCCTTGATTTGATCAGAATACAGTAAAAACAATAATTTTGTGAGATGATTACAATTTAGAATAACATATTTATATTTTAATATATTTAAAAATGTAATTATCTCTGTGGTGGCAAAGCTGAATTTCAGCATCATTTCTTCAGTCTTCAGTGTCAAATTATCCTTCTAATAAATCAATCTAATATGCTTACTTGGGTTTTTTCTGAATATAAAATTCAAAAGAACAGCAAATAGCATATATTCTCTCTCACTTTTGATCAATTTAATGCATTTTTTTATGAATAAAAGTATTGATTTATTTCAAAAAGTGAATTTCTTACTGACCCTAAACTTTTGAATGATATTATATATAAAGGTGTAACAATGGAACAATGATAATCTGAGGTGAATAATTTTGTTAAAATGACTATATAAATACTAACCTCCCTATGTGATCTAATGTTTTTCTTTTTCCTGTGGTATTTACAGATGCTGGGATCAGTCCTGATAGCTACTTTGACATGTTATGAAGATGAAATAACAAGGGTATGGTGCTTTGCAAAAAGAATGATACTTAATGATACTGGAGTGCAATTAACCCAGAGGTTCTTATTTTAGAGTCAGTATCGAGTCATGGTGGAGATATTGAATGAAAACGACAACATGCCATATTTCCTTGAAGACACCATTCAACCACGATATATAAGCGAGGTAAACTAATGTTGGTCGGTTTTACTCTCGTATTTTGAATGAACCATATACTGATCAGTTTAAAGAATCATGAGTCATTATATCTTAGACCCCTGACATCCTGACTCTCTTCCCACAGTTGCTGACTGTAAACTCGATGGTGTTCACAGTGAAAGCCAGAGACAGTGATGGAGACACGATCACTTATATGACCGACAAATCTACAGTGAGTGGCACATTCAATAGGGGCAAAATTACAGATGAAAGGCTGAATTAAAGGTTTTGCAGGAGCCTGACTACTCCTCATGGCTCCTTATTTTGTATAAACCTGCTCTATACAGAGGCCTGAAAGTGTATTTGTTATTCGAGAATCATCTTCTTTCTTTCCACAATCTAAGAGAACACCACCAGCACTGTATGTCTCTCTCATTCAGGATGATGCCAGCTATTTTAGGATCGATCTGCCCAACAGCGGGATGGTGATCCTGGATAAACCTTTGGACTATGAGACTAAAACCCAGCTGCATGTGGTCATATTTGCTGTGGTTTGTGAAACATCTATCAACGGTTTACTGTATACATATGATGTGCTCAAAAGAAATCATAATTAAAAACTGCCCTTCTTGCTCTTTAAATCAACAGGAAATGACCACAAAAGAAAAGTACAGCACAACCGCTACGGTCACCGTGAATGTTCTAGACGGAGATGACCAGTATCCACAGTTTGAGCCGTGTGCACCTGTTCATGAAAATGGAGATCATAATATCTGCACCAACCCTGTGTACAGCGTCAACATCACTGAAACAGATGAGGTATGTGGTGGCAGTACAGGTTAGAGGTGGTAATCTCGCGTAGCCAGACCTTCAGACTGACGGCAAAAGGTCTGGATTCTATCGCAGCTTTCATTGGTCAAGGACCACCCAAGAGAACGTTTGACATGTAACGCAACCAATCACAGTTAGTTTTGTTCCGCGTCATGTTTATGGGTGTGGAAATGTAAAGTCGATGCTCCTGCAATAACAGACTGCCGTGACTGCTTGTCTAAAATGATTCATTCAAGAACATTGTGCAAGTTTACTGCAACAATTCACATACTTTTGAAAATCCAGCCTTTAGTTGATCCGGGTACGCACTCATTGTCACTGTTGTAAACACGACGACGTTCTTCTTCCACGAGGGAGTTTGGCGTCACAGTATTTGTTTCCAGACGGACCATTAAAGAATGCAACAATTGTCTCGCGGACATCCTGTAGAATTCAACCAATCAGATGATGACTTTCGAAACACCTGAAGTATTTCCAGATAAGTGTGCCATATGCATCAGACGTTCAGCCAACGGTCCGTGACGTCTGAGGCTGAGACTAGAGGTAGTAACAGAACTGAACTAAGCCTAATGTTTATGCTCTTTATGATCTAGGATGCTGTGCTTTATTTTTCTCCGGGTCCCATTCATGCTGAAGATGGAGACAAAGACATACTGACCCCTCTGGTCTACACTATCCTGTCAGGTGAGTTTACTGTGTGCTGCATTGATTTATTAACTGTTTAACCCTTTAAATCTACATTATAATTTATTAGCATTGCTCAAAATGACTTTATAGGTGATGATAATGGCAGGTTTACAATCAACGCGAAAACAGGAGAGATCTCTCTCAGGCAACGTGTGGAAAACAGACTCCTTACCCCTTCATTCAGGCTCCGCATAATGGTAGGTAATAATGTTTATGAACAACAAAGTGATGGCTGATTTAACACTCTGATCTGCTGGAAGTGCTTCAACTGCCTTATTGCAAACCATAACAGTGATTTTTCATGTGAAGAAATACAATACAATTGCATTCAACATAAATGTGTGGGTTATGTGACAATGATGACATCCCTTTTACGAACTCCAACAGGCTGCGCAGGTGAACGACCCGAAGAAATATTCGGTGGCGACGGCACTAGTGCACGTGGTGTCGGAGAACCTGTTTCCTCCATTGTTCAACAAGACCATCTACAAAGGGTTCCTCATCGAGAGCTCCAGCCCTGCTACTCTGGTCACTACTTATGGGAACCAAGTCCTGGTGGTCCAAGCCGTCGACAGAGACTTTAAAGATGTAGAGTGAAAACATTTCCCTTATAGGAAACGCTTAACAAAAATGGTCTGCAAACATTAATTTAGAGCATTTTCTCTCTTTTTTCCCCCCCGCTATCTTGCAGGGAATAAACCCAAAAATCCGTTACACAATGCAACCCTTGACAGGTAGCAGTAAACTGTATCACATTACCCAGGATGGCATCGTGATCGCAAAGACCGACCGGCTCAGAGCGTTCGACCGACACATCCTAGAGGTGACTGTCGTGACTGTGACTTAATGACTTCATGACTTAATGAAATCAGCAAGATTTTGTATTGAAATTGCTATGAATGTGTGCAAAACAGCAGTAACACATGGACCCTGACAGGATTACATTAGTCATGACATCACTGATGATGTGATGATTTTTTATTTGTTTATCACAGGTGATTGCAACAGATGAAGAGTCAGGTGAGGCTGCACATGCTTCAGTGGACATTGAAGTTCTACAGAGGGGGCTTCCAGGTAAATTCCCTTAACCATCTGTCTGAATTATGTTTTAACAAGGAAATATTTCCCCCCCGCTAGAATTGCTAAAACAAAAATACATAAATAAAACATAAAAAAATCAAATACTACCAAAAAACTTAAAAATGTAAGTCATGTTTATAAATACAGATACATTGATACAACTCCTAAAAACAGAAATTGCATGATTCATTATAATCAATCTTTTAATATTTTAATATTTAATATCTTAAAAGTTGAGCTCATCCTGATTATTAGAGTCATGCACTCTTCTTTTTGTATATTTTACCATAATTGTGTTATTGTATTCATAAACCCAATTGCTTTACTATGAACATTTCTAAATAATAACTGCATTAACATAATTTGTTGCACTTGAAAGTGAAACTTATCAAAAATCCAGATGTAGAAGAAATGATGTGTTTAATAGTGCAATGCGGGGTGCAATTCTTCAGCATGTGTCTTGAAAGTGTGAAGGGAAATAATATTTTGCCATATGGATACACCATACCACAGATGGTTAAACCCTATTAATGATAATTCACATAGATCGTTCATCTGGTTAATTAGATTATTCATGGTTGATTTTTTTAAGAGGCATGAATAAACTGTTAAATTAGATTTATTAGATGACTGCCCTACTTTTGGCAGTCGTTCAAAGCCAAACTAAATGACGAATCACTTAAAGGTGTAAAGACACAAGTGTCTTACACAGAAGAAGAAGGTTTCGTGAGTAATCATAGATTTTTTCACCCCCTCTTTAAACTCTCGGACAGTTCCTAGAAGTCCATTTGGAGAAGAACGGCTGTTTGCAGATATGAACGCAGGGATGGCCGGTGGCATTGCTGCCCTTGTTCTTATAGTGGCTGTGACCGCACTGTTTATTTGCCTCTGGCTGGCCAAGAGACGAAGAGAGCGACGGGATCCAGAAGACAGGGGTTCAGTAGCCCTAGGGAAACACCCGAATGTGGTAAGAGCTAATATTTTATAATCAAACATACTGAGTAATATCCTTTATTTACATCCCATAAAGCCCCTTTGAGGCACGTCAGTCCATCGTAGCGGTTTTCTACAGTATATAGGCTTACAAGTAGGTCCTTTCAGCTTGAATGGGGAAAAATGTAAACCTTCAAAACAGTTTGAGGATAAAGGCATAAATCAGTGATTCACAAAATAGTAGTTTATGGAGAATTTGGCTCAAAACATAGCGCGTTTCATCTTTGAGCTGTTCAAATATAAAAAAAAATATTCAGTGACATGAAATAATTAGGTAACCTGATTTGGACCCACTTTACATTAGGTGGCCTTAACTACTATGTACTAACATTTTAATTAATCATTTGATACAATGCACTTATTGTGTACATGTTTTTACACTGTACTTACATTTTAAAAAATACCTGCATGTAATTACATCTATAATTAATTACTGTAGTTACATTTGTAATTACACAGTTGACACTTCCCTTACACATAACCCTACCCTTAAACTTACCCATACCACCACACCTGTCCATAACTCTACCCATATACCACCTCAATATCAGCAAAGGTGTTTTGCAATACATTTTGAACACAGTAAGTACATTGTACTTATTTTTTTATGTAAGTACATAGTACTTAAGGCCACCTAATATAAAGTGGGGCCAAAAAAAGGAATGCACTTGTCAGAGCTGTTAGCCTAATGGGCAGCATGATACATACAGTTGGGTCCAAACTAATGGAAAAATGCCAAAAATAAATGTATCCACCTCAAGCGAACTTATGTTTATGCACATTTTAAAGATTTTTATTCACATACTGGTGTTTCAAACCAGTATTTTTTTATTCAGTATCCCAAAATGCGCATGAACGTACATTGATGGAAAACGAGATGTTTGTCTAATACTGAGAACTATGATTTTTTTTTTCCATTAATTTATCTACAAGTGGTTAATCTCCTCTTCCTTATACTTTGTCTGCTAGAACCAAAGAAACTGAGAGCAACACCAGATGTGAGCGCACATCCTTTCTGAGCATACTGTCAGAATGCTCATCAGTACCTATTTAAAAATAGCAGGAGAAATGAACTTGATACATATGTGCAATTAATTAAATGGCTTAAAACAAGGATTACAGTATACACACACACACACACACACACACACACACACACACACACACACACAATGTGTATGTGTACACACTGTGTTTGCGCTATGGAGAGTGTCAAAGGTTTCTATTTACAATGGCTACATTGCTCAACACTGCAAAGACACAATCACAGACATATCTGTTGATTTCTTGAATGCAATGGCCAATCAGAGGTGTTTATAGTCCACTCGCCATAAACCATGCTGGCATTTTTGTTCATTATAACAAACAAAAAGATTAATTATGCCATCAGCTTCATTGATTATAATAGAACTTTGTGGGATTGAGATGAACTAAACTGAGTGACAGCTTTTTAGTGCTTATAAAGGGAGTACTGTTCAAACAAACAGTGGTTTATGAACAAATGAATGAATGAGGTATATTTGGAGAATTTATCATATTAGGTTGTGCCGAGACGCATAATTTGAAATTATTTAATGTAAATGGGTCTCCTAGCCTATCCTTGGAGTTGGTACATCCTCTATAGACTTACAAATTACTTGCCCTGCTACAGTTCAAGCAAGACTTATAAACTCCATTTCAAACCATAACATATAGCTAACAGTAAAATAAAATATTGGGTTTTAATTGGTGGAAGACTACAGTATTATGAACAAAACAAATATGATATAAAGCATCATTCACACAGTCAAACATATTAAGAAACAGCTCCTGCCATTGTTGTCTTCCCCTCACGTTCCTCTTTAATTCCTCTTATGTAGAGCTTAAGATGGTTTCAGCAGGTAAGTACCTGACATTTAAGTAGCTAGACGTGTTCTGCATTGTCACTGTCCCTTGTGAAGGTGAGATGTGTTTTCTGAGACAATAAAAGCCGTATACTCCTGATAGGCTGGTTTAAATGGGAGTGTCAGTGTTACAGTTCCTCATAAATGGTGCACCATTTAAGCTTGTCAGTATACGAAGCACAGCCCCCTGTGTCTGCTGGTTCACTGTGTATTTGGTCTGATATCATATAGATAGGCGTTTTGTATTTGTGTATGTGTATTTGTATTACATTGTCAAGTTTAATAAACACTGTTGAAAATGTTGTAGTAATTGTTAATTATGTGTATTGATTTAGGACTGATTATGATTCTTGAGAGATGAGACAAAACTAAAAACAAAACACAAACTTGAATTGATATTGAATATGATCACTAAAATGTTCTGTTGCATTTCATCTTCATTTACTGTTTACTTGATCAAATTTAATAAAAAGTGCAGTCAAACCAAAAATTATTCAGACACCATTTTTTACTAGTGGGTGTAGGACACTATAGTTAATTTGTGTAAGTGAGGATAGCAAAATAAAGTTAACTGACATATTATACCCAGAAATTCTTCATACAGCGGACTACCAGTAAAATTGATATAAATGTGGGACCAAAATTATTCAAACACTTTGACCTGACCATGTTTTGCTAAAGTGTTTTTTCTTTAATTGCTAACGTGACCTTTTACACCACAGCCTGAACAAAATGAAGCATTGCTTGGTAATTGGTTGACCTATTATCTAATTGTGTACTTAAATTTAACAGCCGACAGCTGATTGGTTGATTGGAATCCATTACATCCCTTTCTATCAAAGTTATCTGACATTATCAAGATGAATTTGTTCTTGTCATATTTTATTACCATTTTCTAAACTATAGCAAATAAACTGTGATAATGTGAGAAATGTATCTGAAGGTGTCTGAATAGGCTACATTTTGGGTTGACTGTATATTATCACTGATACTGATACTAAACCACTTGTAGGTTTTAAAAATATTTAAATATGTATATATTTTGATTTATGTTCAACATAAATATAAAATCTATATTAAATGTAAAAACAAAAATGTGTTTGTGTATCTTCAATTAGTGCTAATTAAAATGTTCAAATAAATAAATCATTGACCTCCCTCCAAAACCACTTAAACATTGTTCTTGTAGACAAAAATATTAGAATAATTAAACAAATTATATATAAATATAAACATATAAATAAAAAAAATCATGCTAATATTTTTGTCACAGTCATGATACATCATCTCCGTCACAAGAAATACTTTGTAATATTTAGAAAATGTCCCTCATTTTGAGGAGGTTCTATTCGTAAATAGCAACACCAGAAAAATATATTTGCAGATATTAGTTATAAATATTTCACATTACAGTTTATATATTTTCCTATCTGACATTGTGCATTACAGCTAAAAAAACAACAACATACGTTTTGTGAGAGAATAGAAGAAGCAGGAAGTGGCATCAAAAATCAAGCGGCAGGTCACGTCAGTCAAGCTTGCATCAGCTGACTGTCAGCTGATCACATCTACCTATAGGAATACAATGTCTATCACAGCATGCATATACAGTATAAACTCCTTCAGTATTATCAGTAGTTATAGCGTTCTCCAGAGATCATTTACCCTCCTCCATCCCCAACTCCTCCTCTTGTCCAGTCAGGATTTGGTATTCTGATTCCCCTTGAATCAGACTAAATTTTGTACATTAAATATTGACAATAATAATATCTGCAATACATTATGTTGGTTCTGTTCTGTTACTCTTAGGGGGGTTATTTCTGCTCTCCCTGCTCTTATCCATGCTAGGCTGCATGGATGCTCAGGGAGTTCTTGCCCAGAACAGAACCATACCGCCAATCCAAACTGTATGCTAATTGTCTGACAGAACGAAAGATTAATCCAAAATAATATATACGTTAAACAATTTTGTCCCATGTCTCAAGAATCAGTGACACACATAAATGCTCTATAATCAGCGCTGGACCTCAGCAGTGGATTTGACGTGTGAATATGTCAAGGTTGTTCGAGGAGACCCTAAATGCCCTTTCTCCGTGGTCAACAGGTCAATTCAGGACATCCCATATCACTCATAGAGGATGCCTCCTACCACAATGTGGCGTTCATTGACCATGAATACTCCAGTGGATTGTACACCAAAAGAGATGACATGCTCCCTCCGCCGACCAGGATGTTTGAGTCTGACAGACGTGTGCCACTGCCAGACATGATGCCAATCCTGGTGCTTCCAGAAAAAACATCCATAAACATCTCATCTTCAGGTCTGATCAATGGGAAAGGATTAGCAAAAACAGTCACTTTTAAAGATGAAGAAGGAATGGCAGGGGACAGTTTGCCCAAAAACGAAGAAGGACAAATTGCGGTTGTATGTAATCAAATAGAGACCAGCGCGGATATTTTGATGCCTGTTGTACAGCAGGAAACTTTCACTATTGCTACAGATGTGGAGAATCCTGCAGAAAAGGAGGATATTTGTTGTCCAAATCCTTCTGTAGGACCCAGAGAGGAATATACCATCACTCATGGCAATATAAATGAGGATGATGATGACAATGATCCATACAAAAACATGACCTCTGTTATTTACAGCAGCGACGATGAAGACACAGCAGACGATGAGCCAAATGATTTAAGGCACAATTACAAATATGGGCGAAACCAGTTTACAGTAGACCACATGAAGACCATCGGATTGCAAACGGAGGATACGGATGAATCGCATGCCTGATTGTTCAAGCTCTGGACGACTCTAATTTGATTTTAAACTATTTTTTCTTAAAAAAGCCAAATCCTTACAAGTTTAAACCCATGGACGAGGTTCCAAAGGGAATATATCAGTAAACAGGCTCATAAAGAAGGACATAAATATGTTTTAATTGTTTTAAAACTCTAAAGGATGTCTGGTGAAAGACTTGAAATTTCATTGTTTTAAAGAAAAGTTAAGTTGCACTTATTTCCAAAAATTTTGATTGTGTTTTCATCATGCTGGATTGGTAAAAAATATTGTGCACATGATCAGCCTTAAGTTTAAATAAGTTTAAATGAAGTTTTGATGACTGTGTCTTTGAGAAAATGAGATTTTTTTCATCCACCTCTAATGTATTTTCAATTAAAATTCTGACTGGCATTGCAGTCAAACACTGAAACTAGAATGAAGTGTGTGTTGTAAATAAATGTAGTAGAATTGTATTATTACTCATGTCTGCTGTTAACTGTTTTGTAAAACCAAAACAAAAACAAAAAAACATTCAAACACAAAAGATTGAAATTGCCTGTCATTTTCCATTTTAGTATTGAAATAATAAAAACAAGCTGAAAAAATGAATTTTCTGTGCCAAAACTGATGCATTGCCATCTTTGACTTAACCCAAAGCTAAATCTTGTTCAATATTCTACTGCAACATGTTGCAATTGCTGTTAGAAATATGATATATGATGGACTAAGGACATTCAGGTGCTTCAGGATTTCTGGAGATCCTGAGAACGGAAAATGGCTTTTGTGTATCTGTGTTTTTTTTTGTTTTTTTTTTTACTTTTGGAAAAGATCTTGGATTCTACACAGCAAAGTCTTTATTGAGGTAAAACTGCTTAAAGGCTTTAAATGGTTTTGAAAAGGGTGCAAGGTTAATCTCGTATTTGAACATAATATAATAGCTGCTCTGTAAACTTCTCATGTGTCATTTCTCTGTTTGTCCACAGGAGGCATCATCACCCATCTCTCCTCGCCCTGTTTCGTAGGACTTGAACATCATAATCATATTTGAGAAAGTTGTAATTTGAGACACCAGCAATATCTGTGCCAGGAGCAAGAACATCATGAGCAACTGAATCGCAGGAGCACATGGAGGTGAACATACAGTGTGCCTACACAAATCTTTTGAAGAACCTGTTTTTGTGGCATTTTGGGAATGTTTTTGTTTTGTGTGGATGGATACAGTGGAATACCCTGTTCATGGCAGCTCATATGTTGAAGGAACTTTTGGAACTCATACTTAAATTAGATATGTAATTTTTAAAGCATGTCCGTTTCAATATTCACTCTAAATATACACTGGTTGGTAAGATTGTTTTAATGTTTTTGAAATAAGTGTCTAATGCTCACCAGCGCTGCATTTATTAGATCAAAAAAACAGAAATATTGTGGAATATTATTTAAAATACAATTTATTCTTGTAATGGCAAAGCTGAATTTTCAGCAGCCATTACTCCAGTCGTCAGCATCACATGATCCTTTAGAAACTATTTTAATAAGCTGATTTGGTGCTCAAGAAACATTTCATATTATACATTTTGAAAACAGTTGTGCGCTGCATAATATTTTTGTGAAACGTTTAGAGGAAATCTTTGATAAATATAAATTAACATTATAAATTCCTTTACTGTCATTTTTTTTCTTCTGTTAATCCAGCCATTTCATAAATCAGAATAGGCTACTCGGTTTAAGGGAGGCAAGATACAGGAAGTGTCATGTTGATTGTCATAAAAAGGTCCTGTAAAGCAACAAAGCAACATAAAACTATTTTTACATATACACAGCAGAAATATATATACATTCATTATAACTTGTAAATGGTGAATTCATCAAAAAGAAAGAAAAGAACATTCTGTCTTCGTTTACTCACTGTGATCATTTACAAACTCATTACTGGGAAATGTTGTATGCTCTCTTCCATACAATCTATGTATCTTAATATGCACTATATACATCTTGCCTTTAAAATCTCACAACGGTAAACATTTTAGAGCTGCTGTCGTATGAATAGTGACCACAAGAGGGGGCCATTATATAGTTTTCCTTCTGTTGGAACTTAGAAGTAAAAGCTTGATATCCAATAATGCCACAGGAGCCTAAAAGCCGCCAGATAGAAATGTTACTAAAGAAAGAAAAAATATAGCTGCAAGCTGTGGTTATCGGCGCCAAACAGACTAACAACAAAAATGAGTGATTAAAGACAATTGTAGAGGATTGTATCTCTATAAGAGATTATAGAAATACAATCTCTTGTAATATGATTTACTTGCTTTTTACTTTCGACCAATAGGTGTGCTGTCAGTGTGGGGTGACGAAGAAGTACAATTTTGCCCATTTTATCTTGTTTTTGCCCTCTTTTGAATAAAGTATACAGACTGACTTGCAAAAAATTGCACCCGTTTGAACATTCATGATATTCCTGCATAGGCAAAGCATAATTTGTACTTATTTGTACTGTAAATTATTATTGCGACTATTAGTAGGCTATATCAAAGATCATATAGGTCAAAAGTGGCAACATACAACTCTTCGAAATGGTCAAGAATTAGGCCTATGTCATTTGAAGGTGGGTGGGACATTTTCATTGTAAAGAGCATTTGATTGGACAAACAGAAAATGTAAAATATGTACATAATGTACAAATATAAATGTAATGCAAATACTTAAATAAGACTTTAAATTTGGCCCAATTTAGGCCCTGTCCCAAATGGAACAAACACTTGCAGTCTTCCTACAAGTCTGCACATTCGTGACGTAACTCCGCCTTGACTGTTGGGACGAAGTCTGCTGTGGCGCTTGCATCAGTGCCGGCTCTGCAGAAGTGTGCATCGATGGGGCATATATCGACCACAAAGGGGGCTTTCCCGAGCCCCCTTCTGAATCTTAAAATGACAAATGGGACACCCAACGGTCTCATGGACTTAATAGACATGCACATGGCAACCACTGTAAAACCGAAAGTGCATATGAAGTGTGCCACTTGGGACAGGGCCAAGATATTGGAGGTTTCACGCCGATATATGCACGGCCTTGTGGCCAATCAGAAGGTTGAATTAGCAGAGCAATAGCACTTCTGTACATACAAATTGTTGGTGGGCATCTCGCTGGCTCATCTGTGACCTGGACAGCAAGTCTTTGTGGTGTTTCGAGAGCTATGGTATCCAAGTTAATGTCGGCATAACACCACATAGAACGAACCACATCCAGCAGGAGTAACTGTCGAAGCAAGAGGAAGCTGTCTGTCCAGGTACTAACCTGGATTGTGTATCCAAAAAACATAAAACCACAGCTGCCCAACTCATTGCAGAATGAAATGCGCACCTTGACTCTCCTGTTTTCACCAAAACTGTTCATCGGGAGCTCCACTGAGTCAATATTCATGGTCGGCCTGCTACAGCCAAACTTTTGGTCACACGTGCCAATGCCAAATGCAGTTTCATTGGTGGCAAAGCGCAAATCTTGGGCTGTGGACAATATGAAACATGGATTGTTCTCCGACGAGTCCAACCTCACTGTCTTTCTCACATCGGGTGGAGTTACAGTGTGAAGAAACTGAAAAGAGGCTTAACACCTGGACTGTTGCGTTCCCAGAGTGAAGCACAGGGGTGGTTCAGTGATGGTTTGGCCTGCAATACCATGACATTCCCTACTGTGCTTGATGGGCGCGTGTCACTGCCAAGGACTACCAAATCATTCTGGAGGACCATGTGCACCTAATGGTTGAAACATTGTACCCTGAAGGGGGTGTCATGTATTAGCATAATAATGCACCAACACAAACAGCAAGACTTGTGACAGAATAGTTTGGTGAACTTGAAATTGAAGTTGAACATCCCCTATGGCCTTAACAGTCACCAGATCTAAATATATTTGAGCCACTTCGGGGCAATTTGGAACATATCAGAAAATGTTTTCCTCCACTAGCATCACATAGTGGCCTGGCCATTGTTCTGGAAGAGGAATGGCTCAAAATCCATCTGGCCACTGTGCAGGACTTGTATCTGTCATTCCCAAGACGAATGGATGCGGTATGGGCTGCAAATGGAAGCCCTACACCATATTAATAAATTATTCCGGTCGAAACTAAGGTGTTTTAGTTTCATTGTCTATTCCCTGATGAAAGTGATACACATGGACGAAAGGCCAGACTCTAAAAAAAAATCTTAACATGTTCTGTATATGGTAGCAGTGTCAAAGAACCACTGAAGCACAAAAATTGGTGCTATATAGCACTTAAAAAGGTTCCCCTATATGATTACGAGCCAAGAACCATTTTTGGTGCCATATAGAACCTTTTTTTTTTTTTTGAGTGCACAACATTTGATTTCATAGCATGCTATGGTTTCATATTAATGTGTTGACAATTAATACACACAAAAAGCATACATGAGCTGTGTCCCAATTCAAGGGCTGCATCCTTTGAAGGCCGTGTCCTTTGAAGTGCGCGGCCGACGCAGCCTTCAAAGGACGCGCACTTCAAAGGACCCAAGTATTGGGTTTCAATTTACTCCAGTAATCTAATGTATCTACTGATAAAGATAAATTGTTGACTAATATGTTACCAACATACGATTTTATATAGTTTATACTCTTTATTATGTACATAAATGGGCCGAGGTAAACATCTTTAGGCTAGTTGTTTTGTTTTTAGGCAGTTGAATATAACTTTAAAGTCCAGTATAAATGTTCATTTCAGTTCTCTTCAACGGCAGCTGTCAACAGTTGCTACATATTACAAATAATGTAACGAAATACATTTATTCTGTATTTGAGTATAATTGAGAAGTTGAATACAAATCTGAGGTACTTCACAGAGGCAAATATTGTGGTTTTATGGAAAACTGACTTTTTACACATAATTATTAGATTTTGATATTAGTTATCGTTTAAAAAATAATCTAAAAATAAAATACAGTAGAAATATGTCTTTATAGATCAGGGATAGGCACCGTTGGTCTTGGAGGGCCACTGTCCTGCAGAGTTCAGCTCATTTGATTTGAGGATGTGAGTTAATTTATTTTATTCTTCCCTCTTTCTGAAAACATCTTAGCGACATGGCAGCCGTCGAATAAGTCAGCACTGCAAACCTGTTGGTAGACAGTGGAAATATGCACTGATCCCAGATGATGTCCCGCTTCACCAGCCCAGCTCAATAAAAGTCTAAAAACGTTTTCTTCCATCTGTTTTATGTACTGTTAATTTTCAAATTTATTTAGTTTTTCTAATCTTAAACTAAACTTATGTAAATAGTTGTAAAAAGTACTGTAAATAAAAATGTATAGAACAATTTATTGTTTCATTTACAAATTAATTGACATGACAAAAATAAATGTACAGAATTATTTATTTAATTTACAAATTATAACTTGCATAACAAAAATAATGTGTAGAAGGATATTTAATTTACACTTTTTAATTTACAAAACCAAAATTTTAGTTCTCAACTATCTCTCAAGAAGAGAAAACAATCAGTCCATTCTCTCCCTGCTCTCCTCTGTCTCTCGCTGAAACTTCATGTCCTCCCTCAGTATCTCCATCAGCTCATCCTCTCGGTCTCGTTTCCTCTTGGCTGGAGTTGCTCCTCCTCATCTTGGTCATCCACTGCTGAACTTGGCCCTGGTGTGTCCTCAGGGATGGAGGCAATGAGGACAGTGGGGTTGTCCCAACACCTCATTCATGAAGACAAACCATGGCCAAGTTTCCCACTCCCTCACCTGTCCCAGGACACTTTCAATCCTAAGGCAGAGAAAATAAACATGTCTGTTAACAACAAACACAACAGCACAATACATTTCAGCAAAGATGTGTTGCATACAATCTTTTTAAGTTCCATTTTTTTTACCTGCAAGGCAGGGGTGCAATCTTAAGAAAATAAAAAAATATAATGCATCAGTAGCCTGCATAACGTTACATACAAAATACTCCAGAAATCATATTTATAGATACTCAAATTCTACATTCTTTTTGTTGTGGGCTTTGTATAGGATAAGGCCCCCCCATACCTACACGAGAACCTAGCCTATGGAAATACTACAAATGGGCCATACTCCAATCCACACTGCACTGGCCGAGTTTTTCGGCCTGGTAAATAAATAACGTTACTCATTTGCTGCCCTCATTTTAATAAAGCTGTCTGCTACTTTATCCATAAAACAAAACGAAATATTACATCAGATCACCTAACGAATAAAGCCGTGCAGTGGTAACACAGAAATAAAGACCACCGGCTTTTAAAATGTTTTGTTGGTTATTTGAGTAAATTAAAACACAATACTTACATTTATAAGTGTATTCCTCGACCGCGAAGGATCCACTTGTCCTGGGCTGCGTTTCCCAAAACCATCGTAAGCTGGTTTTGGCGAAATTGTACTTATGGGGAAGAAACCAACCCGCGGAAATAATTTTTACCCGTGGCAACAACTTAAAAAGTAGCATAATACGGCAGGCTGCATTTGAAGGCCCCTTCGAATTGGGACAGCCTTCGTTGCGCTGCGGTGACGTAATCGGCCTTTGAAGGATGCAGCCCCCGAATTGGGACACAGCCATAGTGTGACGCTTGCTGATATGACCGCAGTGACCACTAGATGGAGCCAGTACATATTTAAAATTTTGATTGAGAGGCTGCTCACTACAGAGCAATGGGTGGAGTGTGAAGTCCTGCTCCCTCTCTCTGGACATCCTAGACATCTCTAGATGGTCCAACCACACCCTAACCCTACCCATAGCTCTCTCCACCCATTAGATCCAAGAGGTGGAGTTGGACTAGGTCAAGCTCAACCCATGACGTTCAGAGAGGGGGAGTTTTACATAATTTGGCTCTGCAGTGACCACCACTTGTTTTGATTATGCCTTGGAAAAGTGTCACAGTGTTAAATTAGTGTAAAAAAGTGAATGCTTGTGCGTGTCTGTGTGTATTGTTGAGGCAGTTAGTTCCTCGAGGTTCAATCAGCAGTTTGTTCTGCTCAGCTGACCATGATTGCTCGACTTGATACAGTCATGCGCTAACATACGGTCACTTCTCATCTCACACACTTTCCTTGTGGTAGGCTATATAAAATCATTAAATAGCCCCCTTAATGTACCCAGTAACCCTAAGGCACTATTTGTTTTTAAAAAGGTACTCTGAATTACAGTAGGCTATAGTAAATATGCATGATGTGCACAAGAGCATGAATCTGTATTTTTGCTTGAGTGATTCTGTGTCTCTTAATTCTATCATGCACATGAATTTTGACAGACTGGAAAGAAATGCTGCCTAATGTGAGGGAGGACGGAACAGGCTGTGAATCAGACATACACACACACATCTGGTGCACTATATTTGTGGGGACTCTCCATAGACGTAATGGTTTTCATTCTGTACAAACTGTATCTTCTATCCCCTTACACTAACCCTACCCCTAAACCTACCCATCACACAAAACCTTCTGCATTTTCAGAATCAGAAACGGAAAGAGCTTTATTGCCAAGTGTGCTTGCACACACAAGGACTTTTTCTTGGTGCTGAAGCTTCCAGTGCACATATACAATACAAACACAACAAGAACATAGTAATACAAATTCTAAGAATAAAAATATATAAAAAATATAAGGTCACAGTTATGTTTAGTCAGAATAAACATTTACAGATTATGAACATATTTACAGTATTTGAGTAGTATGAATATATAAACATAAATAATCTCCTGAGTTTAAAAGATTGCACTAAAGTCAGAGTATTGCACTTTGTAGTGCAATAGTGGTCTTTAGAAGTGCAGTCATTGGTGTACAGGGAGAAGATTGCAGTGGGGAGAGAACACACCCCTGGGGGGCGCCAGTGCTGGTAGTGAGAGTCCTGGATGTGAGTTTCCCTGTACACCAATGACTGCACTTCTAAAGACCCCTCTGTGAAGCTCCTGAAATTTGCAGACGACACCACTGTCATCGGCCTCATCCAAAACGGTGATGAGTCTGTTTTGGATGAGGCCGATGACAGTGGTGTCGTCTGCAAATTTCAGGAGCTTCACAGAGGGGTCTTCAGAAGTGCAGTCATTGGTGTACAGGGAGAAGAGCAGTGGGGAGAGAACACACCCCTGGGGGGCGCCAGTGCTGGTAGTGAGAGTCCTGGATGTGAGTTTCTCCAGTCTCATGAGCTGCTGCCGGTCTGTCAGGAAGCTGGAGATCCACTGACAGATTGAGGATGGCATGGAGAGCTGGGTCAGTTTAGCTGAGAGAAGATCAGGCATGATGGTATTGAAGGCCGAACTGAAGTCCACGAATAAGATCCTTGCAAAAGTCCCAGGTCTGCCGAGATGTTGCAGGATATAATGCAGTCCCATGTTGACTGCATCATCCACAGACCTGTTTGCTCTGTAGGTATACTTTTACATAAACAAAAAATAATAAAAAAAAACGAATTCTGTATGATTTATAAGCTTAGGTCCCTCATTAGGTCCCTACAGTGACATGAGTTACCATGAGTCAGTGTGCATTCAAGTTGTACCCACTGGGATAGAAAAACATGTACACACACAACATTTACTGGTATTACTATACTTGTGGGGACATTTGGTTCCTATAATGTAGGGAATATCAGGACACACACACACACACACACACACACACACACACACACACACACACACACACACACACACACACACACACACACACACACACACACACACACACACACACACTGACTGCCATGGCTTAATCAGCTAATAGTGGTGAGTGGGAATGTATCATGCTTGTGGTACTGAATTAATTTCTACATTTTCGCAGCTGAGATCTTTTGGTCATTTTCAGTGAAGCAGATTTCTCTTGGTTGTTGACACCCTCATGACTCAACCTATAAATACACACAGCTACATAACCACATAAACAATGCATTTTACAAAAACAAAAAACAATACCATCACAATACAATACAATTTAAAGGAATAGAAGTCAATGGAAGGTTTAAAAGCAGAAATGTATGGCATGTATTTTTATTGAAACGCTTAAACTTTATTTTATTTTAACTTTATGCTATTTTAATTGTAAAGTGTTCTTTTAGTTTGCTGGTTACATTACTGATGTAGTGATGACAGGAGTTTGATTGAATATAACTTGTAAAGGCTAGGATAGGAAGTGATTTTGTCACACAAGTCCAGTTTTAAGAATTCAGTTTTAATTTCAACATGATTCTAATGTTGATTCAGATGCAATACCTACAGAATAAGATGTTTAAGATGGTTTCCAAGCCTGACCAAGCTGGTGTTTAGCTGGTTTCTTCCAGCAAAATTGCTCTAAATCCAGCCAGCAAACCAACTTAACCAAAGCTTAAACCAGCAAACCAGCTTAGGCTTACTTTCATTGTAAATATGTTATTGTACACAATTTTTTTTTTTTTTACATTCTGATGGAACAAGTCGAAATGGCGATTCTGAATATGTATATCAATAAGTCTGGTTTAAGTTCATTTTAAAGTTCAAGTTTATTTATAAACCACATTAACTATAAATGTTGTACCAAAATGCTGTGCAATGTAGATGAATGCAATCAATGCTAAATTAAACAAATTATTTAATAATAACAGACTAATACAACTAGAAAACATACACATAAAACCTCTATCAACATCAAATGCAATGGAGAAAATGTGTCTGCACCCTAGATTTTAATACATTAAGTCAAATGAAATGGTTCATTTATGTAGCAATCAAGTTGTATTGAACATGGAATATTCCTTTATTGCACTATATGGTAACACTTTATTTTACAGTGTCCTGGTTACATATGTTACATGTACTTACCATAGAGGTAACAGTAAATTATGCATAATTACATGCAACTTACCCTCAACCAAACCCTAACCCTATAGTAAGAACATGTTATTAATTAATATTACTCAGTTACTTAAATATATAATTACATTGTAACAATGACATTGTGGCGGAGGGGGCATGGTTTTGCGAGGTCTGTAGCGGGAGAGAGGGAGCGGAGCCGAGCGGTGAGTAAGTAGGTCAAGTGCAGATGACGAACACCTGTCTCTGATTGCAGTAATTGGCGTGGAGAGACCGCATATAAGCCGCTGCGGGGGGAGAGACGAGAGAGAGAGTTGGACTGGGACTGCGCACACACTGCCTGCAGAATAAACTGAAGAGAAAGCCGAGTGATCGACTACAAGAGCTTTTTGAGTGAATGTTATTGTGTTTTTGCGCCCACGTGTGCTTGTTATGTTTGTGTCTGAAAACCCTGAGCAATAAAAGCCGCAAGTCCCAGTCACGCCGACCCCGCCTTCTTCCTTCCTGCACATTACAGTCTACGAACCACATCACACTGGTGCCGAAACCCGGGAGGGAAGAAGATCGCCGCCGCCATGCAGACTACACCAAGAACGCCACTTGCGGACATCGTCCAATCGCTCGCCAGTCTTCACCAGGACATCACCAAGACCTGCTGGCCGAGAGGGAGGAGCAGCAGAATCGCTTCGAGGCCCTCCTCCGCACCCAGCACGAAGACCGCAAGCTGTTCCAGAACTGGATGGACCGGGAGATTCGGGCCATCCCCACCCCCTCCACAGACTCGACCGCCGCCGTGCCTCTCTCCAAGATGGGTCCGCACGATGACCCAGAGGCTTTCATTGACCTCTTTGAGAGATTCGCCGAGGTCCGGGGATGGCCCCAGACGGACTGGTCAATGCGGCTCCTGCCGCTGTTATCCGGAGAGGCGCAGGTAGCCGCACACCAACTGCCAGTCCAGAATCTCCTGGTCTACGACAACTTGAAGCGCACCATCCATCAGCGGGTCAGCCCTTCGCGTTCGCGCAACAGCTCCGGGACTCCTGCCGCAAGTGGCTGATGGCTGATGGGAGCGACTCATTGCACGGCTTCCAAGGAAGACCGCGCAGAGGGTCCAGTGCCACCGCCTGACGTCGCTGAACCAGGCCATCCAGTTGGCAGAGGACCAAATGGTGGCGTGCCACGAGGTCGGCGAGCCACTTCCTTCGGCAGCTCCCAGACCAGCACCTAGGGGAGGGGGAGCGACCAACGACCCGTTCCCCTCATCGTCCGCACCAGCGCTCTCTCAACGTCAATTCCTGGAACCGCTTCCAGCCACTAGGGTGGCGGGGAAGTCTGGGCCAGCTTGTTGGCGTTGCGGGGACCCAGGGCATTTTATCAATTGGTGTCCGGTGATGGAGGTGGGGACACTGATCCGGGTCCCCGACGCGCCACAAGCTGCCCCCGATCAAGCTGGCCTGTACCAGATATCAGTGAGTATCAAGGGGGGTACTTATCAGTAGAGTTGATCCGATTCCGATACTAGTATCGGAAATATCACGATACCACAAAAAATTCTGGCATTGGTATCGGCGAGTACTTGAACCCATGTACCGATCCGATACCATTTTCTTAAACAAGACCTAGTTATGACCGTGAGCTTTGCCTAACCACTGCGCGGTTCTTCTTCGGTGCTCCGAATGCATTGCAAACACAGGAAGTTGTGCTGTTTTGCCACAAGGAACCACTGTTTAGAGTAGCGAAGAAGAAATGAAAACGCATTAGCAGCATGGTTAGCAGTAGGCTATGTCCGCTGTTTACTGGCTGTTTAGCAGTATTTCTTCTCGGTGTGGAATGGAGGCCGCCCGCGCACACACACATGCGCGTGACACTTGCTCGCTGTCTTTGTAATCATTGCTGTGTGTCACTATCAAGCAGCAACCTTTACTGTCTATGGCGGCAACCTCTCCCAGTTTCTCTACGTCTATATTCACAGTCTATGGTCACTATATGAGGACACGAACGCATAAACTGTCACATCATGAGAATTTACCGTTTCATTTGGGAAAACTGTCATATAAGGAACACAGACACTGAAATATCTTTATGGCAACCCGTCAAAATAAAACATTTTAAATTGACAGAATATATTAGGCTACTGCTGTACAGGAGATTTAGCTACGTCTCTATGTAATAATAATACATCTCTAGTAATAATAATAATAATGCCTAGATGGTTGCTTATTTTTCACTTATTGCTTATTTTTATATTGTTTTGTTGTAGAGATTATTTTCTGATTCTGATATATATATATAATATATATATATATATATATATATATATATATATATATATATATATATATATATATATATATATATATATATATATATATATATATTATATTCCTACATTTATTTGTTGCACTCTTTTTCAGTTTGCAGTACTAGATTTGTGGCTGCATTTGAAGTTCTTTTTCGCTTAAGAAAAATAAATAATATTACTGTCAAATGCATGTCAGATAATAAAAATACTGTAATAAATACAGTAGTTCACCATGTATTTGTTCATGTTTTATTAAGGGATAAGTCTGAAGCACACCATAAAATAATTCTAGCAATTCATACAAGGCTAGTAGTGTATACAGCTGTATATACAGATACACACCCAGGTATCGGATCAGTACTTGGTATCGGCCGATACCCTGAGCTCAGGTATCGGAATCGGTATCGGGAAGGGAAAAAGGGTATCGGAACATCTCTACTTATCAGGCTTTGGTGGATTCAGGTTGTAACCAGACCTCCATCCATCAAAGTCTGATTCAACCTAAGACATTGGTTAATGGCCGCATGGTTAAGGTACGGTGTGTGCACGGGGAAGTGGTGAACTATCCATTGTTGCCCGTGGATATTCAATTTCGGGGACAAACGCATAGTGTTGAGGTGGCAGTTAACCCGCACCTCCGGCATCCGATAATTTTAGGGACCAATTGGCCAGCAATTGATAAATTGTTGGGGCACTTTTGTGCGGATGCCTCTTGGGGAAAACATACAAAACGGAAGGTGACGGTTGCTCAGTTGGGTGAGGTGGATTCGGGACCTCTGGGAGCACTTCCGGGGGAACAGAGCGGTCTGGAGACTCCCATTCTCACAGACCGCGATGACTTTCCCCTGGAACAGTCCCAGGATGAGACGCTCAAACACACGTTTAGTCAGGTCCGTTCCATCAACGGCCACCTCCTCCATCCTGACGCTCTTTTATCCGTATTTTTCTATTATAAAAGATAGGTTGTATCGGGTGACCCAAGACACCCAGTCAAAACAAGATACAACACAGTTGTTAGTACCTAAAAGCCATCGGGAAATGCTTTTCCAGGCGGCTCATTCTAATCCAATGGCCGGGCATTTAGGACAGGCGGCTACACTAAACCGTATCATGGCCCGATTTTTCTGGCCGGGCATTCACAAGAATGTACGCAAGTGGTGTGCGTCTTGTCGTGAATGTCAGTTGGTGAATCCACCGGCCAACCCTAAAGCACCATTGTGCCCTCTCCCGTTGATGCAGGTCCCCTTCAAAAGAATTGGCATGGACCTCATCTGGCCATTAGAACAATCGGCACGAGGACATCGCTTTGCATTAGTCCTGGTGGACTACGCAACGCGATATCCCGAAGCAGTTCCGCTACGCACTATTTCAGCGAAAAGTGTTGTGAGCGTACTGTTTTCTTTAATCTCCCGGGTGGGAATCCCGAAAGAGATTCTCACCGATCAAGGCACGGCGTTTATGTCACGGACACTCCGCGAGCTCTACGAATTATTGGGCATTAAATCGATTCGCACCAGCATCTATCACCCACAAACGGACGGTCTGGTGGAACGTTTTAATCGCACCTTGAACAAACTTACGAATCATGGCTTTCAACAAGACGCCAAATATTGGGATAAATGGCTAGAGCCTCTGTTGTTCGCTGTCCACGAGGTCCCCCAAGCCTCCACAGTGTTTTCCCCCTTCGAGCTTCTCTTTGGTTGCCAGCCTCGGGGGGTGCTGGATGTCCTTAGGGAAGCTTGGGAGGACGGACCTTCAGCGGGCAAAAACAAAATTCAGTATGTCCTAGACCTCCGAACAAAACTCCACACTTTGGGGCGGCTGTCAATGGAGAATTTGTTGCAGGCTCAGGACAAACCGCAACAGTTGTACAACAGGGGTGCTAGGCTTCATCAATTTTCACCGGGAGATAAAGTGCTTGTATTACTCCCTACTTCTAGTTCTAAATTACTCACGAAGTGGCAAGGGCCCTTTGAGGTCACACGGCGAGTTAGCGATCTCAACTATGAGGTAATACGATCAAATAGAGACGGGGCATGTCAAATTTATTACCTCAACCTACTAAAAAAGTGGTCTGAGGCCGGGTCAGTGATGCTAGCGACGGTAGTGAGTGGAGAGGAGGATCTCGGGCCAGAGTTTGCTGACGTGTTCTCGCCCCTACCTGGTCGGACGACCTTATTCATCACCACGTTGAGACTGAGCCGGGAGTTGTTGTTCGCAGCCGGCCTTATGGCTTGCCTGAACACAAGAAAAAGGTGGTTCAGGCTGAATTAGAGGCTATGTTAGACATGGGGGTAATAGAAGAGTCCAGCAGTGACTGGGCGAGCCCGATCGTTTTGGTTCCTAAACCTGACGACTCGGTCTGGTTCTGTGTGGACTATCGTAAGGTGAACGCGGTGTCGAAATTTGATGCTTATCCAATGCCGAGGGTTGACAAATTGCTTGATCGGCTAGGGACCGCTCGTTTTTATTTGACACAAATAAATTCGATATTGGCAGAACCCCTTGTCTCCCGTGTCCAAAGAAAAAACAGCTTTCACCACGCCGTTTGGATTACACCAATTTTTCACCCTTCTTTTCGGCTTGTTCGGGGCTCCTGCAACCTTCCAGCGTCTGATGGACAGAATTATCCGGCCACATGCTGCATATGCCGCTGCCTACCTAGATGATATCATCATCTACAGTGCGGACAGGTAGCGTCATATGCAGCATTTGCGAGCTGTCCTGAAGTTGCTGAGAAGGGCGGGGCTCACGACCAACCCAAAGAAGTGTGGGCGGGTGTAAGTAAGATATCTGGGCTTCCACTTGGGTCATGGGCAGGTGCGGCCCCAAATTGATAATACCGCAGCCGTTGCGGCCTGTCCGAGACCCAAGACCAAAAAGGAGGTTAGACAGTTCCTGGGGCTAGCGGGATATTACAGAAGGTTTGTGTCTAATTATTTGGACCTCGCTAGCCCGCTGACTGATATATGGGGGGTGGGAGGCTGCAGGCCGGATGGCTCCCCGGCCTGAGTCGGGCGGTGGGGGTATGTGGCGGAGGGGGCATGGTTTTGCGAGGTCTATAGCTGGAGAGAGGGAGCGGAGCCGAGCGGTGAGTAAGTAGGTCAAGTGCAGATGACGAACACCTGTCTCTGATTGCAGTAATTGGTGTGGAGAGACCGCATATTAATTATAATTAAAGCTGCAGTCCGTAACTTTTTGCACTCTAGCGGTTAATAAACAGAACTGCATGCGTCTTGCGGAAAAAATTTGCAGCCGGAGCTACTTCTCTCTGTTTATGTCTAGGACTGTGCTCCTCCGCAGTGGTTCTTACCAGTCTGGCCTGAAATAGTCCCAATATAAACACTTATTATAAGTGTATCACAATGATTCAGGATAAGACAAAAACACAGTTTGGCAAATGGATTCATGTTGTACATTCTCATTATATAATTTTTGTAAATCTCAAACACAAAAAAAGTTACGGACAGCAGCTTTAATTACACAAATATACTACCAATATATTAATCTGATGACCTTCGATGATCCAATCCAACCATACTGTAATAAGCAAAAATGACTTTAGATTAACATCTCATTTGTGTTTTATTTTCTTATCCTGCATTCTATTCTTCTTCATTCCAGAATTTCAGCACAGCTACTGTACAGACGTGAATTTGCATTTCTTTTAACCTGAGGCTTATTCATTAAATTTTTGGTGTGAACGGGCCTCTACATTTGCCAAAAATAGAACTTTTTTGTTGTTATTAAAAAACAAACAAGCAAGCCCAGGTGAGAAAAAGTACAGCAAAAGTAATGTAACTCATTACTTTCCAGAAAAGGTAAATAAATACCGCAATTAGTTACTTATTTTTAAGGAGAAAACACAATATTGCAATGCATTACTTTTTAAAGTAACTTTCCCAACACTGGTCGTAAACCAGTTAAACCTAACAATTCATTGATTATTTGGTCTGTTGTTCCCATGCACCTAGGGCCAAAGTTTCACAGGTCTGAGGACAGGTGACAGAGGTTTCCTCCAGAAGACAGGTGTTGGTTGGCACTCTGGGTCTAACTTGGCCAAGAGCTACCTCGGTGTTCCCAAACTGTGACAGATGTGCAGCGTGTGAGTACTTCGGCGGGGCATCGAACTGCCAGGCTGCCATGATGGATCACACCTCTCTCTCCACCTGCTGCGCCCCAGCAAGCTCCTCTTGTTTATATGCTGCGTCTACAGCTGGAGTGCGACACCATCTGTCACCATCAAAGACTTCCATGATGAGGAATGACTTTTGAGAGCATTTCATCGAAAGTAAGACTCAATAAGTGTCCCTTAACCTCAGATGAGGCTTGATTCTGAATAAAACAAAAAAAGTTAGCAACTCTTTTCAGCCCTAAAGATGTTATTGCCCATAGCGCTCTAAATCGAAAGATAGAGAGAGAGATGAATGAGCGTTTATGTATGCGTGTTGTCTCAGTAGGCCCATGTCTGACACACACCCGAGAGAGCCAGAGGGAGATTGCTGCTTATGCAAGACAGTGATTCAGTCTCAAACCAATCTCGTCTTATTCCATGTTATATTCATCCATTGTCATTGCATAAAATTGGTTTGCGCTGTATAGCCACTACTGTTTCCCAGTGTAATCCGAGACTATGTTTCGGTCGACAAGTCCCTCGTCATATGGGACATTTATCTCTCTGTGATGCTGTGATCTTTATAGCGTAAGATCTGTGATCCTGCGCTTCCTCTGCTGGTGTCTGCCAGACGAGGCACATCTGCTGTTGAGAGCTGCGAGATGCAGACATCTGTCTACGATCAAGAGCTGAAACAGTCAGCCGTATTGTGTGTGTGTGTTCTGACTGGAGGAGCAGAACTGGAGTCTTAAAACTGTATTTTATGAATGTCATCAAATGTCAAAGTGTTTGATTAACATGGTAAAGTTTGATGTTTATCCTTTATATTAGGCCGTTAAAAACATACGCTACGGAAGTGAAAACTCATTGTAAATGCATAGTTGTACTGTCATTACTCCAGTACTAAAGGGGGCGATAGACTTTATCTGTGCTACTAAACCTAATGTGCCGTTATTCAGGTATCTAGCTATAAACATTTATGGCTTAATGTTTATGGATAATGTAACTAACTTTAACTAATATTCTCTGCAAGGATTTCTTCAAACTGTTGCTCTGTTATGAAAGCAGTTGACCTGATGGGGGAAAAAAATGAACTTAGAAAAGACATTTTATGCAAATGTCAGCTATAGTGCAATTTGTGGCAAGTATTTTCATTGTCATAAATTGCGTTCTGACACAAAAGCTAGAAGCATTTACATACATAAGGTGCGTAAAAAAATTGCAAGGTACTACATTTGACCCAAAATGAACTTCACAAATGTTAAAAAAATACGTTCCATATAGCACGAATATGTGTAGCCTACTACAAATAAAACTGTCACGTAACCTAAAGCGTCAGTTGTAAAGCTTCGCTACCATTCACAACTTCTCTCCCGTGGCCTCATGGGATAGTAAAATGACCTTCAGATGCGAACTTCAGAATCTCGCTGGAAGTAATAGGACATCCAGGTACTTTTCATCTACTGTTTTATGAATTTAGACATACTATTCCTTTCATGCTCTGTTTGTCGCCTACTATATTGTTGGGTATACAGGGATATGCTGAAGTCAGAATCGCATACTAGCTTAATATTCATACAATTTATGTTATATAACAATATGGTAAATATACTATGAATATAGGCCTATACTAACACTTCGGAATTCAGCAAAGTATTATGGCATCAGATGAGGCAACTGATTTCCCATGGAACAGTGCAATGTTTATTGCTTTGAATATATTCAGGAAAAAGGGTGTATTTTCAGTTATTGCTATCATTATTTGTTGCCATTTAATTTGACATTTTTGGGAATGTATCATGCTTGTGGTAGCTAACATTTTTTAGCTACCATTGATGAGAATCCTGTTTGTTTTGATATCTTAATGGTTGTTCGATTGATTATATGAAAACTGACTCACTAGATGCTAGACTTGACACGGTACATTTAGGATTATACTGCTATTTAATCCTTTTATCTTGTGTTTATCTAGTGTTCTCGCGGGGCAGATTCAGGGCTGTGACTCAGGGCTGTGACTCAATGAAGGACAGTAGCCTCTTGATTTATTCCCATTTCGTTACACAACGTAATAGATTTGTCAGAGGCGGCGAGAGAGACGACAAGAGAGACAACAGAGGACGAAGGAGATTTTGAGGGTGTCCACTTTGATCAGGGGACACCTGTCTGTCTGTCTGTCTCTTTCTTTCATTAGCGTTGTGTGTCTCTCTTCAAAGGTTCAGATGTGGACATCTGAAGAGCTGTTTGTTTTTCAAAGATCTGCATTGATGCTCTTCACTTTGGCTTTGAGTCACACACACAAACCTCATGCTGCTGACAATTAAAGGCATGTTGTTCCTTTGTTTATAGCCAATATGTTTCTCCACGGTCAACAACCCTGAATCTCATTAGCTGAGGAACATTCAAATAAAGGCGACAGAGGTTGTCTCTGCTTAAAAAAATAAAGTTTAGATCAGTATGAAGATCCATGCTGTCTGGATCTGACTTTAAACCTATGTTTTTCTGGCTTGTCACTCCCTTGCATGTCCAGCTGCTTTCTTTCTTCCTTGGCATGTGACTCTCCATATGAAGTGAGCCATTAGACATAGTAACACAATTACACCTCAGATGCTTGGATAAACAGCCGGCCAATCTGGGCTGTTATTGAATAAGCAGACCTTTACTGATGTTTACAGATGAAGTCAGTCTTACATGAGCAGTGGTCAGATACAGTGAGATTTGTGCTTTTTAAATCGAAGTTTGGGAATGTCAGACATTGCAAATCAAATTTCAAAATAAGATTGTTTCACTCTGATTGACTTGAGTGATGTTTAAAGCTGTTTTGTCAGTTTTGAAATATGCCAGGTGAACCTAAACAGAATAGGGGCCCTATCATACACCCGGGGCAATGCGACACCAGGTGTGATGCAAGTGTTTTTTGCTAGTTTCAGCCCGAGACAGTTATCATTTTCACGTCCATCTCCACGTTGTTTAAATAGCAAATGCAATCACGCCCATCTGTTCATCCATGGGCGTGCTTGTCTGAAAGCTAGGTGTGTTCAGGTGCATTGTTGGCGCGTTGCTATATTGAGGCAACTGAAAACAACTGCGCCATTGACCAACAAAAAGTCAATAGCGGTCTAAAGTCAATAGCGCAGTATTTTTTGTGTTATTTAAAGGGCCCGATAGTAATATACGCCTATAGGCAGGTGCACAACGTGCGTACACTCTGCTTATTACACACACAGGGACACGCAGCAGCACACAAACATTTTTAAATATTACAAATAAAAGGATTCAGTCATTTCGCTCACAAATTCCGCCATGGTGCCAGCGCAACTGGTTTTAAAGGGAATGGGAGATGAGACTCTGATTGGTTTGCTGCACGTTATGCCCAGGGGTTAAACTGCGTTTCGGCACCTTAGATAAATTAATCAATAAATAGATCCAGCAGTCGCAGACTGAGAGCAAGAACAGCTGGGCCATCTCACGTACAGCGCTGACAAACTCTATTGAATTTGATACAAGCACAACATCATGTGTACAGTAAAGGCTCTGTGGCGAAACTAGCTGAACCAGACCTCTAGCTCCGACCATGTGAACGGAAGTGTTGAGGTAAACTATAGGCTGCCTACACGACTGTAATAATGGCTGTAGTCAGATATGAGGTCACCGTGGTCTAGACCTCTGTATTTTTCAGAGGTGTATATAAACATTTTTGTAAAATAATTTAATCAGATTAGGCATAAGATGATGAATGTGTGTGTAGCCTACATATTGTGAATTCATTTATTAAACATATTTACCTAGTGTTCGTAGCCTTCAGTGAATTAAAGGTCCCGTTCTTCGTGTCTTTTTGAAGCTTTAATTGTGTTTACAGTGTGCAATATAACATGTGTTCATGTTTCGCTTGTAAAAAAACACAGTATTTTTCACACAATTTACTTATCTGTATACCGCTGTTTTCACTCTCCTAAAAACGGGCTGATGTTCCGTGTTCTATGAAGTCCCTCCTTCAGAAATACGTAATGAGTTCTGATTGTGCCAGCGCTTCCCTGGTTGTGATTTGACAGCAGCTTAGCGAACGTAGCCCGGTTCCTGTGGTGTGATTCGACAGCAGCTTAGCGCACGTGGAAATGTCACGCCTCTTAACGGGAGATGTATGCGCTTAATGATCTCTACAGCGTCCCTGGGAAAGCCAAACAAAGGTGATTTGACTCCGGGATGAAAATAACAGCGTCTCGACGACATGGCGACAAACACACTCAAACGCAGCACTTCCTTTTCTCCACGTGGGACAGCAACAAGACCACGCCCCCTTTTTTCGCGTAGTCTTGTGGGCGGAGCTTAGTCTGTTCTACTGTTCTATCGACGTCATATATGAAGGAAGTACCAGGATGTAGTCCAAGCCAGCCGTTCGCTGTAGGCTTTGAAAGGGAACTTCTGTTAAATAAAATATCTCGCTTGGCATTGAACTTTGAGCTTTATAATTTTACAGGTATTATTTATGCTCTAACAGCAACATTACACACTAACTAAAGTTTGAACAATGGGATCACGAAGAACGGGACCTTTAACTTAATTAAATGCTTAATAAAATATAGGCTAAATATGTTTACTTTCTTCACCATGCCCCGCCCCAACCCCTCTAATTTGGGACCTCTGTGGTTTTAAAACTCTGTAAGGCAGTTGTATGCTCAAAAGTTGTTGCTGTTTCTGGAAACCTGTTTGATTTGACCTCATATCTGGAGTTAATGTATTGCTGTCTGGAATATTCAGACAGTATATATTCATTGTATCTCTGTGCTTGATGATGTTGTTTTTTAAAAATACAAATTATTTCTGTGGTAACCGTTGTGGCACCAAGATCGGCTACTATGGCCCTTAGGTTTGTTATAGCCCCAGGGCCCTATGTGTTCTTAATCTGGGCCTGGTTGCAGTGGAGTTAACCCTTAGAACCTGAGAAACGCGCCCCCGCGTTTTGCTGGATTTTCCCTCATGACAGTGTAAAACAACTTAAAATACTCTGTCATTTTTGGCCTCACAGACATGAACAATATGTCTTTACAAAGCTTAAAGTGAGCGTTCTGAAAAGCCTTGTGAACAAATGTTTAAAGTGTGTTAGATAGCCTTATTTCAGAGACTTAACATTTTAGTTTTTTCAAAAACTGCGCATAAACATTATTTTCTCAAAACTACAAACTTTTATGTACATGTTGCTTACATATTAATGTAGCCCTGTTTGTGCTGAATACAGTGAACTTAGACTTTAGCCATTAATATGCTTTAAAGCACCTGAAAAAAACACATATCAAAACTTCTTCAGGGCTACAAAATAGTCTTAGGGTCCTAAGGGTTAAAAGGACATATCAAATAACAGTACCAGTCAATATGGGAGCTATTTTGACTGGATGTGAGAATAGCCACCATACATTGTTGTTTTGTTGTTGTTGTTTCTTATGTTCCCTTTCAAGGGAACTCGAGCTGCGTCACCGCTATGGGAACGCCTCTGCGTGATTGCGTCGTGAAGCACGTATGTAATCAGTCCAATAGAGAGACGGAACGTCATGGGCGGGTGACTTCATAGACCCGGAACTATAAAGCATACAGTAAAAAAGTCCCCCTGATTGCCTCATAGACAGTAAAAGATTGCCTACGAGCTTCTCCTCGGGTCTATACGGTAATTTTCTCAACAGCGCGACACAGTCGTGTGGTTATGACGCAATCGTTAGCCTGTATTTTACAAAAACAGCTTCAACGTGGCGATAGTGTAAGATACAAGGTAATGGAGCCTTGTATACATTGTCGTGTTTGTTTAGAAATAAACAATGGACGAATGGAGTCTTTAAACGCCTCAGATATTCGCTGTCAAAGTGAGACCAAAATGAATGGGAGTCAATGGGATGCTTACAGCAGGTGATGGCTTGGTTAGCAATGGCCGCACCTATGGAAGGTACGGTTTCCGGGGGCTGGATTACCCCCTTGGCCTACAGCTTCTGTTGTCTTCAACAAGCTCGCTATGTAACATTGTCCTTGTCAGCTCTATATTTGTGTCTGGGTTCAGACTTTTTTGTTTTCATATAACAAGTTTGCAACACATAATGACACATACATTTTGCTTAATTTATATCAAATCAAAGGTTTGTATATAGCCCCAAATTTTGCTTAATTTATCAAATCAAAATAATGACACGCCATATTTTGCTTTGGCGTTCGATCATACACGAGTGTGTGCTGGTGGTGTTTATATGCTTTTACAAGATTAAAACAGTTCTGAGGGCCGTCATTATTTCAAGGAAGGCTATGTCCAAGAAGCCCTGATGCCAGTTGGTGCTATGGTACAGGAGTGGCCGAGGCTGCCCCTGTATGCATGTCCCCCGATTGTTCTGCTTCCAGGAGTTCTAGAGAGAGTGCGTCGGTACGGGGCCCTTCTACTGCTAGTAGCCCCGTTCTGGCCATGCCGAGTATGGTTCTCGGACATCATGTCTCTCCTTGAAGGCTTTCCTCTGGAGATTCCACTCAGAAGGGACCTTCTCTCTCAGGCGGGCGGTGTCTTCGTACACCCTTGCCCAGAGTTGTGGAATCTGTGGCCTTGGCCTCTGAGGGGGCCCAGCTCATAAGTTCTGGTCTCTCAACCGAGGTTGTTGAGACCATTCTAAACTCTAGAGCTCCCTCCACGAGGAAAATGTACGCACTGAAGTGGAGACTCTTTCACCTTATGGTGTAGAGATCACTTGTGGGATCCAGTTAACTGCCCTGCGAGCGTGGTGCTGGAGTTCCTGCAGGAGAGGTTCTCCGCTGGGTTAGCTACCTCCACATTAAAGGTGTTCGTGGCGGCCTTAGCAGCTTACCACACTCCTGTGAGGGGTGTTTCTTTGGGGCGACACCCTCTGGTTACTCGTTTCCTCTGTGGCACTTTGAGGTTGAGACCTGCAGTACGCACCAGGGTGCTGGCCTGGGACCTTTCTGTGGTCCTTCAAGGTCTTTCCGAGGCTCCCTTTGAGCTGCTCGAGGAAGTTTCTGAGAAGTTGCTCTCTGTTGCACCCTCGTGCTTGGAATTTGCTCCCGGTTGGCTAAGGCCTTCCTACATTCTAGGCTGGTTCATGTTCCTAGGTTCCAACTAATCCTGTGAGACCCTTAGCACTGCAGGCCTCCTGTCCTCCGTTTCTGACGTCAGACCAGGAATGAATATCTGCTTTTCCCTGTTCATGCACTAGGTGCTTAATTCCGCAGATCTGCCCTGTGGAAAATTTCAGAACAGCCGTTGTCTGATACAGGCCTCCCTCGAGGGGGGGTCCAGTCTCGAAGCAGAGGATGAGCAAGTGGGTAGTCGAGGCTATCTCACTTGCTTATGTGGCGGCCGGGCAGCCTTCTCCTTTGGCTGTCCGGCCCACTCCACCAGGAGTATGGCTGCCTCTTGGACATTTTTGGCGGGGGTTCCCTGCAGGATGTTTATGATGCAGCAGGATGTTCCTCTCCGCTCACTTTCATCAGGTTCTTCGAGCTCGACATCTGTGCTACTCCTGGGGCTTGGGTGCTCACCCTGACAATGTCACAAGTGGGTATCCGGCTCCTATGGGGGCGTAGGTATAGTCTTGTTCCCGTAGCGGTGACGCAGCTCGAGTTCCCTTGAAAGGGAACGTCTCGGTTACGACTGTAACCTTAGTTCCCTGAATAGGGAACGAGACGCTGCGTCACCCTGCCATACTCCCCGCATGCCCGCAAGCGCCTTGTTTCATCCTATTTCAGAAGCTGTAGGCTGTGTTTGCCGGTATGCTTTATAGTTCCGGGTCTGACGTCACCCGCCCCTGACGTTCCATCTCTCTATTGAACTGATTACATACGTGCTTCACGACGCAATCACGCAGAGGCGTTCCCGTAGCGGTGACACAGCGTCTCGTTCCTTATTCAGGGAACTAAGGTTACAGTCGTAACCGAGACGTTTTATGATACAGCAAAACTTTTGATTCTGCATTTTGACATTGACTCTGCAATAGTTCTATCTAGGTTGTGAATTATTTCTGTTGTAGTTGTGTCTTCAGCCATTTTGGTGTGCTACATTTTGAATTCGTTTTGGACTTCCCATTTTTATGTTTGAATTTACATTGTGGAAAACAAGGTTGTGTTCCATATTGTGGTGCTCAGCAATTTTAACAAAGTATTGTCATCATATCAGTGTAGATGTAGATGGATTACAATAAAACCATTAAAATATCAAGGAAATAAGTATTGTGATACTTATCGCAAAAAGTATTGCTATACCACGATACTCAATATGTTGCCCCACGGTGAGTCATTTTTCCCTGTGTCACCTACACAAAATGTGAGGGTTCCCCCACCTGCCAAATCCCACTTTAACCACTGGTTACGCCTAAAACACACTCATGACTCATTAAGAGACTATAGGTTCAACCCTTTTGGACCATGCGCCTGGCGCGCAGACTGTTTTTTCCGTCGTTAAACTAGCAAAAGTGTATTCAGACACACCCTAAGTGCACCTGTGCCATGCGCTTCAGACCATGCACTCAGATTATTAAAATATGGCCCTAGGTATGTGATGTCCATCATACACAAAGTACAATTTAATATGATTAGAATGGCGATGCTGACGGATCATTTTCTCTAGGTCTGAATCCTTAAAATGTGTGATTCTTGTTACTAAGATCTTCTGAAACCCAGAAAATGTCACATATTGGCGAAGTGGCAGTAATGGCACCTGTCATGTGTTGGAAAGTCAGTGCTTTAGAATAGCTGTATGATTCAGACGCCAGCTTTTGCAGTACAAGAAGCTTATCTTGTTTTTTCTTCTTCTTTCTGAGAAGAATGAGAGAAACATTGTAGTGGCAAGTTAAATCATACTGTGTTATTTAAGTGTAAAGTATTAATAAGTGCCTTTTCCATCAGTACAAGTATTATTTCCCCAGTATTTACCATCTTTGTGGTGAATTGTAAATGGATCAAAAGCAGATGAGAATCAGCACTACATTAGCCAGGAAGATTTGATATTCTTTCATGCCCTGCTGCTGCATCTCTTTTTATGGTGTCCTGGTTGTGGTTAGAGCTGCGTGACTGCAACCAGGTCACGTCGGGGTAGCCAGCTTCATTTCTGCTAGATTGTCTTCATTAGGTGGCTCCATCTGTACTCTCAGAAAAACGATCCGGCCTAATAATGGAAACCGACGGATGGCTACGCTGCCAAAAATTGCAAATAGTTTTTTTTCCCTTTTTGGCAAAATTTGTGAATCATTTTTTGATCAGTTTTGGAAATGTTTGACAACTTTAAGGGCATTAGGATCCCATGGAGGAAAAGATTGCATGTTGAGGCAACCGTGCATTTGTGTTTTACATGCATTTCTGGCAAAAAACCTGTCAGTTAACACACCCAAACTCTTATGTAACTTATGGGACTCAGTTAAAATGTACAGTAGATGTCCTTAGTTGCCTTGGAAACAATCTCCATGGGAAAGATTAATTAATAAATTACACTTGGCAAACCATGAGTTGAGGAAAGGCGTGATAAAGGCTTTTAATCTTAAATTGAATTAAGAGAAAATGTGTTGCTGCATAAACACAGTATCATGTGATTATAAATATTCTGAAATGCAAACTAATTAATTTAAACTTTTTTCACAAGGATATATTTGACAGATTATACTACAATCCTGAGGCCTGAAACTGCAAAAAGGGCGGCCAAGTAAAAGGACAGAGATGCCCGTCATCATAACCAACTCATGCATTTCATGGCACGCAAGTCACTTCATGTCCAAACATTGACATTGCCTTTGGACACAAATGTTTAATACATTTTCAGATTTTCTTTTTTCTGCCATGCAAAGAAAAAATAGGAAGCACCAAAAAGCAGATTTAATTTCTTCTGATATTCAACATTTTAACAACAAAATGAAAGTGTTGGTGTGCAACCCAGTTAGTGCAGACCTTCTTACAGAATCAGATTGGGGTCTTGATTCGGGGGGGTATTTGGGGTGACACATGGTGCCCCATATAGATGGCCACAATTGATATTATTTTGGGGAAAGATCTAGGCTAGGGCAGCTTTCATTGGCCAAGGACCGCCCAAAAGGACTTCTGACTGACATGTAAAGCAACCAATTACAGTTCATTTTGTTCTGCATCATGTTTAAAGATGTGAAAATGATGACCCTAGAAAACAGGCCGATGTGTATCAAAAAATACTAATTCAAGAACGCTGTACACATTTTCTGCAACAATGGCGCCACGAACTTCACATACTTTTGAAAATCCAGCGTTTAGTTGATCCTGATAAGAGCTAAAAATCACGGTGGTAAACACGACGGCTTCCATTAAGGGGCTTTATTTCCAGGTGTACCGTTAAAGAACATGACACACTGGAAATCCTGTAGAATTCAACCAATCAGATGACGACTTCAAAACTCCCAAAGTGTTTCCTATTTTGTGTGCCACATGCATCAGATGATCAGTCAGCTGTCCGTGGAGCGTTATGTCTGCGGCTGAGGCTATAAGATCTAAAACAAAATTGCGTCATTGTATATAATAAATTCAATGTTCTTCCTTCAAAACTGTTCCCAAATGGATCTACCCATACCTTAAGAGCTAATAAAAGAAATAGTTAGGCCAATATTAAATATTAACACACAATCATTAGTTACTAGGACAGAGACAGAGCATAAGGCTGATCTGGCCTGCCAAATGACTGTATTAAAAATTAAAGCAACACTCCAGGTCTAAATATATACTGTACTTATTATTATCATCAGAATCACTATTCAGGTTATGATTAACAATATCAGCTCAAAGTCCTGTTTATTCTTTCCATGTCTGCATTTATCATTTATGACTTTGATAGTATTGCAACAATCTGAACAATGAACCGAAATGTACTCTAGCTACCATCCCCTGAGGAGGCTCAGTTGTGCACTAAAATTCTAAATTGAGACTGACTTTTAAATTGCAGTTTAGTTTCTGAATTTTGAATTGAGGCAGCAAATTAATTCCTATGTGATTCTGAAGACAGTCAGTTAAAATAATGTAATTTTTCACAATAAAGGCAAACTTTATTAGCCTAGAAATCTAGACGCACCCTAGCGGCAGAAAATTTATTTTGCCGCGAGTGTAGTCTAGCAACTCTCGGTAGACCTGAGAGCTGGAAAAAACAAACTCTAGTCAGGCCAATCACAGAGAGTCGGTGGGCGGGCTTAACATAATGACCGCACGTCACGGCAGAGTTGCGGAGGTTCTGCGTGCTACTCATAAACAAAGAAGCTGACGAACAGCGGTCTTTTGAATTGGCTTAGGTCGCGACTCTGGAAGACTTGGAGTTAAGCTTTTCTTTGAGAAAAGAACAAAGAACAGCACTGAAGTCATTCTTAAGAAAAGATGTGTTTGAAGTTTTGCCTACCGGATACAGCGAAAGTCTATCAACTAACGTTAGCTTGACTTCACCTTCTTCTTTACTCTGGTTGGTTGTGGCGCTCATGGCGCTATCCAATTGCTTGCAGAGGGAATTTGAAATACAACCGTTTATCCCGCCCCTCGGATTGAGCCCTGTCAATGGTGAGTTTCCAGAACCCAACATCTTGATGTGGGTCTGGCTTGTCAGGCTAAACATTTGTATGTATGAAATTTGACAGACAGGGACAGCGATGGATTAAATGAAAGCACATAGCAGTTTAATCACAACTGTTTTCAACATTGATAATAATAAGAAATGTTTCCTGAGCAGCAAATCAGCATATTAGAATGATTTCTGAAGGATTGTGTGACACTGAAGACTGGAGTAATGATGCTGAAAAAATTCAGCTTTGCCATCTCAGGAATACATTAAATAAAATAGAAAATGGTTGTTTTAAATTGTAATAATATGTCACAATATTACTGTTTTACTGTATTTTTAATCAAACAAATACAGCCTTGAGACTTACAACATAAAATATTACCGACTCCAAACTTTTGAACCCTACACTCCAAAAAATGGACTAACCCAGCAATTGGGTTGTTTTAACCCAGCGTTAGTTCATTTTTAACCCAACTTGGGTTATTTTAAATCCAGCATTGTTTAGAGTGTATAGTGTATATTTCACATTATAACCTACTACGAGTTGAATGCTTGAATCTGATTGGCTGATGAACGTTCTGAGGTGTGCAATTATTTTCTGGGAAACGCACAGCGAACGTAGTTCCAGGCAGCTCTCTTGGCCGCATTACAGTTCCATATCTCTTTGTATAGTTAACTGTAATAACGGAAATGACAGGACTAAAAAACAACATCATGACAGATGATTTTCCTAAAGTAAATCTTAATATTTACGGTGAATATAAAACGTTCAACAACTGGGCGGCAACAGTATTAGACAGTCCAGATGAAAACCAAAAAAGGAAGCGGACATCAAAGCTGTTTAGAGACGCACAGAGGTAGCCAAACTCACACAAGCGCTCTCTCTCTCTCTCCCTGTGTGTCTCTGTCACTCTCTTTCTAATAACTTCATTAATAACTGCAGTAGAATGCTATCAATGGCTCAAGCCTCCATTAACAGCTTTAAAATGACGTTTCGGAACTAGCAAAAGAGCCGTTGGATGAGACGTGGAAGAAATAGTCCTACTCACAATAGCAATTTAAGTACAAAAACCGGACGAATCCCTTTAAATATATCATCGGATCGATGTCTTGAGGTGTGGTAACCGTAGTATAAGCGGAATAATTGACTCCGGGCCGTTGAATTATTAGAAAAATAATGCACACTACGCATCACCACCTCGGGTGTGCATTATTATTCTAATAATTCAACGGCCCGTCGTCAATTATTCCTTACATAATTAACGAATTAACTCTTATGGAACAGGGTGGAAGATTTTAAAGGACAGAGTTCCATATTTCTTACATTTGACATTGATGTATTTATTTGTGCTTTTAATGAAAGATTTATTTATTGATATGACGCTTAAAATCTTCCTTGGAAGAACCCTCATTTCTTTGAATTGTAATTTCATGAATTCCTTTTCAATATTGCAATATGGCAATTCAATAAAATGTCTCAGTTACGTATGTAACCCTCGTTCCCTGAGGAGGGAACGGAGACGTAACGTTAGTGACTAATGAATGGGGGTTTTGCTTAGAAGCCTATCATCTTCGAGATCTTAGAAAACGCCCAATTGCAGTGCCAAATCCATTGGCATGCGGAATTTGCATACGTTGCATACGCATTACGTTTACCTGCTGAGGAGCCAAGACTGAACTCCCGGCTGTTCCAGCGGTACAGCGGAGTGGCAAAGGGACGTTACGTCTCCGTTCCCTCCTCAGGGAACGAGGGTTACATACGTAACCGAGACGTTCCCTTTCGTTCAGTCACTACAACGTAACGTTAGTGACTAACGAATGGGGGTCCCAATAAAATCACGCCACTTGGCTGTCTTCCAGTGCCCTGCGTAAGTGTGAGTACCCTGTCGTAAGACTAGTACGGACAAAGGACTTAACACAGGAATACCGAGGTACACTGGGAAGCATATTCCAGTGGAGATATGCCAAGATGCCTACCCGTAGGGAGGACTTAGAGAGTACACATATGACCCGCTGCGGGTTGCATATGGAAAACTCTGGGGAACCCGCCGAAGGAGGACTTTTAACCCCAGGGTGGCGAAGCCGGCAAGGGAAGACACTTGCTCACTAGGAGGCTTACGGAGGAAATACACGTGTGGGGGTCGCCGGAGGGGAACCATGCACACGGGGCACCTGGCCGGACACGAGGGTCTGGGCTCGAGAGGGCAGACTTACAGGTGTCGGCGTAAACAGTGCTGGAGGAGCTCAGGGCTCCCGGAGAGCTCACCTGAGGAAAATATTGCACGTATCCAGTCCGGGGAGTGGAATGGCGAGCAAGCGAAGACACCTGAGCCTGGTCCATTACCGGCCACTAGTAGAGGCAAGTACATAGTCGGACACAGGCTCCACTCTGAGATTAAAGAATATGGCGAATGTGTTAGGTGTCACCCAGCCTGCAGCTCTGCAGATGTCTGTTAGCGAGGCGCCATGCGCTAGAGCCCAAGAGGAGGCCACACTCCGAGTGGTATGGGCCCTAACCCCAAGGGGACATGGTCGACCTTGCTGCTGGTAAGCCAAAACAATGGTGTCCACTATCCAGTGAGACAGCCTTTGCTTTGAGAGAGCTCGTACTGGACAGAGCAGTGCCAAGGCTGGGTCTGCCTCCTCCAAGGGCAGCGCTTGCAGGTTCACCACCTGGTCTCTGAACGGAGTGGTGGGAACCTTGGGCACATATCCGGGCCGGGGTCTCAGGATCACGTGAGAGTTGGCCGGCCCGAACTACAGGCACGCTTCGTCAACCAAAAATGCCTGCAGGTCCCCCACCCTCTTGATGGAGGCCAATGCGGTCAGGAGAGCTGTCTTCATAGACAAGAACTTAAGATCGACTGACTGCAAAGGCTCAAAGGGAGGCCTCTGCAGAGCATCTAAGACTACTGAGAGGTCCCGAGAGGGTACGAGGGGAGAGCGAGGAGGATTTAGTCTCCCCTCAGGAACCTGATGACCAGGTCGTGCTGACTTAGACATACGGCGGGAGCGTAGATCGCCCTGGTGGTTGATGTACGCTACTGTGGCCATGTTGTCTGTCCTGACTAGTAAATGTTGACCCTTCAGCAACACTGGGAAACGGTGCAGGGCGAACTGTACTGCCAGCAACTAGAGGCAATTGACATAAAGAAGACGCTGGGGTCCTGTCCAGGAGCCTGCGGCTGCTTGTCCATTGCACATGGCACCCCAGCCCATGGCAGAGGCATCCGTCGATACGACAACATGCCTGGAAACTCGTTCTAAGGGCACACCGGCCCGTAGAAAGCTGAGGTTCGACCACGGGGTGAGCGTCTGTAAACAGGCCCAAGTCACTTGGACCCGGAGCGTGCCAGACCGCCATGCCCATCTCGGGACTCGATCGCGAAGCCAGTGCTGAAGCGGTCTCATATGAAGCAATCCGAGCGGCGTTACCGCGGCTGCAGATGCCATATGCCCCAGGAGCCTCTGAAATAGGTTGTCACATTGGTGTACATTGGGGTCCCCCCAGTCGAACGCTTTTTTTTTTTTGTGATGCAACTGTGTGGGCCGAGGCATGAGCGTCGGAGCTTGATTCCAGCCCGTCACCCTCAGATCACCCTGGCCACCAGCCAAAGTGCCGCCTCTCGTGGAGACCGCAGATTGGGGTGTGGCAGAGGGGACTCTCGCTCCGGCATCCGCACAGAGTTCACGGAGTCTTGATCGTGACACCGAGATGGCCATGTTCCCGCAGTGGGAACATGAGTCATCCACAAGCGCTGCCTGAGCGTGCTGAAAGCCCAAACATGTCAAACAGCGATCGTGCCCATCAGAAGGCGGAAGAGACAGACCGCACCCAGAAGTACACAGACGAGACATCCTGAAAAGGACGTGCCATATGTAAGCTCTTTTTGTGAGAGGAAAACCTTGCAGTCGATGCCGAAGCGCCCAGGGAAACACACACCAGCTGGATACAGAGCACTGCATAGATCAGCAGGCAGGAAGTATGCGATCACTGGAACGCGCCGTCACACCAATACCGATTGGAAGGCTGCTCGCCTCGAAGAAGCTGACAGAGTCTCAGATGGCTTGTGAGGAGTGAAGAGGTAGGTACTCCTGGCTCCTAAGCAGAAACGTAATGCGATATTGCCACGTACTTCCTTATATACCCACGAGGTGGGGCGGAGTTACGTATGCAAATTCTGCATGCCCATGGCATTGGCACTGCGATTGGGCGTTTTCTAAGATCTCGAAGATGATAGGCTTCTATGCGAAACCCCCATTCGTTAGTCACTAACGTTACGTCGTAGTGAATGAACGAAAGAGAACCCATTTTCAACTTCCTGTAGGGCGTAGTTCAATTCATATTCCAGCTGATTTAAATACATTTAAATTATCAATTTTACCCAACCCTGCAGGATTGTGTGAAGTTAGGGGTCTAATATAGATTATTATAAAGAGTATGAATTACAATACTTTCACTTTTCTATCATACTCATCCATCTAAAAGACATCTTGCATTAGGGAAACCACAGAGGAAAAAAAAAAAAAAGGTATTGCTCATATTTTACTCCCATAACCTCTACCTCCCCAATTGTGTCATTCCCAAATGCAATAAAACCCACCAGCATCACTCAGTGTAATCCCAACAGAGGGATCCATAACAGCATAGCCCTCCCTGATGTCAGTAAATGCTTAACAGTGCTCTCTCTGGCATCGCCTGCTAGGTTGTATGAGCTCATTTAGTGCAAGTTGTGTAGACTAACCCCACTGACAGGGCATGTTACCTTTTTCATTTCTTTTCCCCACACACAAAAAAAGACAATCCTCATCCTCCTTTTGACTCTTTGTGCTTCCCTTGCTCTTTCTCTCTTTTGCTGACTTACTCATTCATCTTCTGCCTTTTAAAGAGCATGTCCTCTTCAGCTTCAGAGTTGGGCTAACTCGGGCGACTCCGTGGCTGTTAATAGATAGTGTTGTGTTGCTAGGCGACGTCTGAGATCAGTAAATCTGTGGATAGTGTTTACAGCGTTAACCCTATACCTGCCCGCTCTGTAGCTCACATCCTGGGGGGTGAATGAACTGCTGATGACCCCATGCACATAGGAGAAAAAAAAATGCTGTTATGGATGCACATCTGTACCATATTGACTATTGTGCATGTTTTTTTCTTCTTCATTTTGATTACTTTTTACATCAATTCAATTAAACTGTTAAATCTCTCTAGCAAATCTCTAAATGAATATCCACATTTTAGTGTACTGATTAGAAAAAAACTAAGAAAAACTAAGAAGAAACAGTTATTTCAACGAAAATACATCAAATGTGAAGTATCACGCAGGGAATTCTGGGAATGTCAATTTACGGTTTTTCACTGTAAATTACACAACGACTTGTTCTTTTTCACTTCCAAAAACTGTAAATGTAACAGTATTTTATACTGTAAAATGACATTAAATGTAAGGTTAGATCTATTATGGAAATTTTCTGTTAAAGTTGACTGTTTTTAACCGTAGCATTTTAACAGTCTTTTACCGTTAAAATCACAATAATTTTTTATAGTGTACTTCTCTCCTTTTATTGAATTTATGATCCATATTGTTTCATTTTTTTTTTAAAATATTACTTGGGTTTATGCCCAGTCACACAAACAAACAAAAACAAAAAAACACATTAAAGCAATTCCATGACTTTATATCACTTTTTATTTTTAACATTGTGTATGGCTCATGTACGGCTTAACATTTTTGATATATTGGCCTTTATTTTCATTTTTCATTTAATTTCATTGTTTTTACTTTTTACATTAACAAATAAAAGAGATCCAGCTGTCAAATCAGAGAGAAACTGTATTTACACCAAAATACACACATAATGACGGACTTAAAAGCATCATAGAAGGACTGTGAAGATATTTCACTTGAACTTGATCTTCATTACATCTATTTTCTGTTTCTGTTTTGTGTTTTACTTCTGCATTGTTTCATGTTCAATGTCAATTGTCATTTATGTATTCAGCTAAAGTGCAAGCAGTGGTTCTTGAAGCTGCTCTCAATGTCACTCTGCTGTTTTGGTTGCATTTGTGTTGGATGTTGCTTCTTGCTAATACCACCTAATCTAACTAAAGCCATGTAATCCACTTAAAATGAGGTTATGAGGGTGCTGCTGGATCCGTGAGGATGCTTTTATGAGAATGAGTTCTGTCTTATGTACAGCTGCGACCAGGCGTCTCACATTGAGAAAAGAAAAACACTTTAAAAGGTGAGTGCAAAACACTTCACAAAAAAGCGCTGCTTTTGATAGAGAAATCAATTTGATTGAAAGTCATATCTGCCATCTGGCCTTATACATAATCATATATCTATTAGATGTCTTTGAAGTATAATTCAAAGAACGAACACACCACCTCACATACTGTATTCAAGGTACTAACACACACACACACACACACACACACACACACACACACACACACACACACACACACACACACACACACACACACACACACACACACACACACACACACACACACACACACACACACACACACACACACACAGTTCTTCAAATAAGCCCAAGTGTAAATCCTCATATTTGCTGAGATCAGAGTTAGCTGCTCATTTGCTCCGTGAGCTCCCCTCCCCTCCGCTGCATCCAGACAGCAAACACTGCATATCTTTTCCTAACATAGAAATCATAACCTCAGGGAGCAATCCAACCTGCAAAAAGTTATTAAAGTTATATTTATATTTTCATAGAAGATTTATTTCCGCTTCGCCATTTAATGATAGACACCTTTTTAAGAACTGAGATATTTGCCTAACAGTGTCAATCTTCAAAAGTTCAAAAGCATACATTTGTCTTTAGATCTACACTAGAAGAACCTTCAGAAGAAGGGTTCTGTCAGATGCTTCATAGAACCGTTTAGGGGTTCCCATCCTGGGATCATTCATTGTATAGATTTAGTTTTAATCAGTGTTGGGTGTAACTAGTTACTAGATAATTAGTTAATGTAATTTATACTTTTCACTTGAAAAAGTAAGGGATTACTCTTATTTTTTCTGTAATTTAATTACAGTTACTTTTGATGTAATTGAGCTAAATACTGTGTTTAGGCTGTAGAACAATTATATATAATATAATAGTGGAATTAACACCAAAAATTCTAAGTCTAACTTTAAAATGTGTGTTTTTATGTAACCGTTTCACATTTGAAATACTGTGGTCAGTTAATAAGAATAATTTATGTAGTTTTATATTATTTATTTGAATTAATTAAAAGAGCCGTTTCATGTAAATCCTTGAATTACTTAACTAGTCAAGGTTGATATAGGACTTACAAAGTAATTCATAATAAGTAGTTAAAGGGGTGATGAATTGAGAAATCAATTTTCCCTTGAGCTTTTGATATATAAAATGTCATGGTAATATAAGAATATCCTGTAAGTTTCAGAGCTGAAAACTTCCTTGAAAAGAAATGCTTTTATTGACACCACGTCCAGCAAACGATCGATTTCAGAATGTGCCCGGCTATGACATGTGAGTGTACACTCTAAAAAAAAGGTTCTATAAGGCACCAAAAATGGTTCTTGGCTCATAATCACAGGGGAACCTTTTTAAGTGCTATATAGCACCAATTTTGGTGCTTCAGTGGTTCTTCAGCGGTTCTACAGAGGTTCTTCACCGGTTCTTTTACTAAGGTGCTATATAGCACTGCTACCATATACAGAACATGTTAAGATATGGTGCTATATAGCACCAAAAGTGGTTCCTCTATGATTTCGACGAAGAACCATTTTTGGTGCCATATAGAACCTTTTTTTTTAGAGTGTAGTGGAGCACCGCCTCAACAGAAGAAGAACAACACCTGATTCTGTAGCCCCACCAACCGGCTCGTGCCACTACCATGACAGCTAAGCGCAGCATACACTCTAAAAAAAAAAAGGTTCTATATGGCACCAAAAATGGTTCTTGGCTCGTAATCATAGGGGAACCTTTTTTAGTGCTATATAGCACCAATTTTGGTGCTTCAGTGGTTCTTCAACGGTTCTTCAGAGGTTCTTTGACTAAGGTGCTATATAGCACCGCTACCATATACATAACATGTTAAGATATGGTGCTATATAGCATCAAAAGTGGTTCCTCTATGATTACGACGAAGAACCATTTTTGGTGCCATATAGAACCTTTTTTTTTTTTTAGAGTGTAGAGCTAAACGGCATCGAATTTCTAAGCAGTAAACATACCACATAAGCTTCATTTGGATTCCAAAATTATTTATGAATGCGCACGTGTGTTTGTGTACGGTTCACCGTTATATTCATCGATCGGGTGGGCCAAGTAACGCTAATAAAAAATATATAATTCTAATCAACCGCGGGTGGATGAGAGATGAATCAATCAATCAATCAATCAATTTTTATTTATATAGCGCCTTACAGCAGCCAAAAGGTGCACAAAGCGCTTTCCAAAACATGCATCAAACGACAACATAAAAACAAGTCCAACCAAGCAAGCCCAGCACTAAGAGTCAAAGGCTTGATTAAAAAAGTGTGTTTTCAGATGAATTTTGAACACACTCAGCACCGTGATGTTTCGGAGGTGCGCAGGGAGTGCATTCCACAACTTTGGTCCTTGAACACTAAATGACCGGCCTCCAAACTTTTTATACCTGTATGTTGGGGTAACCATAGAAATATGTTCAGAGGAACGGAGTGTTCTGGCTGGCTGATATGTTTTTACTAGATCAGTGAGGTATACTGGGGCCAAACCATGGATGGCCTTAAACACAAACAACAGAATTTTATACTCCACCCTAAACTGCACTGGAAGCCAGTGAAGCGAGCGGAGGACAGGGGTGATGTGTGACCATTTCGATCTATTAGAGAGAAGCCGAGCGGCTGCGTTTTGTACCAGTTGAAGGCGACTGATGAGTGATTTATTTAGTCCAGTATAGAGGGCATTACAGTAGTCGATCCTCGAGCTGATGAAGGCGTGAATTGCTTTTTCAAGGTCGGCTCTGGACAAAAAATATTTGACCTTACTAAGAAGTCGTAGCTGGTAAAAACTCGCCTTCACTACTGCACCAATCTGTTTATCATACTGCATGTTTTTGTCCAAAATAACACCCAGGTTACGTACAAACGGAGCAAACTGAGGTGTCATAGGACCAAAGCTACAAGCACTATTAGATGAATCCGGGCTGAACAGGATGTACTCAGTCTTTTCTTCGTTTAAATGAAGGAAATTCTGGGAAAGCCACTGTTTGATGTCCTGAAGACAATTAAAGAGAGGATCCAGTGACGAACGATTACTCAGAATCACAGGGAGGTAAATCTGGAGGTCGTCGGCATAGAAGTGAAAATGAACGTTGTGTCTGGAGATGAGTTGCCCAAGTGGCAATATGTAGAGTGAAAACAGAATAGGACCGAGAATGGAACCCTGCGGTACTCCAGATGACATAGGGGCAGCTGAGGAGACAAAGTCATTGAGCATTACTGAAAAGGTTCTATTAGTGAGGTATGAGAAGAACCAATTCAGCACCACTTTCTGCAGACCAGCAACATGTTGTAGACGAGAAATGAGAATTGCATGATCCACAGTGTCAAATGCAGCGGTAAGGTCCAGTAAAACTAGAACCATAGAGTTTTTTCTGTCAAGTGCTTCAAGAATGTCATTATGTACCCTCAGTAACGCAGATTCAGTACTATGCCTGGTCCTGAAACCAGATTGGAATTTATCCCCAATGCTGTGTAACTGCAAATGAGCCTGTAGCTGGGAGTAAACAAGCTTCTCCATCAACTTTGACAGAAAGGATAGGTGAGAAATAGGGCGGAAGTTTGATAGAATGGAGGGGTCAAGGTTGGGTTTCTTAAGCAACGGTCTAATGATGGCATGTTTGAGAACTGTAGGAACAGTACCCAAAGTAAGACAGCTGTTTATGAAGGAGACAAGGCAGGGACCAGTGATGTCAACAGCCTCCTTCAGAATCCTTGCAGGAACAATGTCTAAAGGGCAGGTGGTAGGTTTCAACTCAAGGACAGCTTTTTTGAGCTCCCCAAGAGTAACTGCCTCAAAGTTCTCCAGCACACATTGCGCAGCACTCGATGGCATGACAACAGTAGAGTCTTGAATAATGGATTGCTTAACAGCCACTACCTTGTCCACAAAATATTGCTTGAATGCATTACATGTTCTTTCAGAGACATCAATCAAGGCTACAGACACCGGATTAATAACAGAATTAATAGTATTGAATAAGATTCCAGGGCGGTGGCTATTGCTGTTGATGAGATGTGAGAGGTATTGTCCTTTAGCTTCTTTCAGTGCTCTCTGATATGTGGCCAGACTGGCTCTAAACATCTCCAATGACACCTGCAACCTATCCTTCATCCATTTTCGCTCGAACTGTCTGCATTGGCGTCTAAGGGACCTAGTTGTATCATTGAGCCACGGGTCCAGAGTACCATTAGACGACTTCACCTTAAAGGGTGCAACAGAGTCCATAATCTGGGAGCAGACGGTGTTGAAGGAAGAAATGAAATGGTCCGGGCAAAAAGGTGATGCTAACTCAACAGAAGCAAAGTCAGAAGCGGAAAATGAAGCAATAAAATCTTCAACAGTAGATGAGGTGATAATGCGACGACGATGAGGGGCAGTAGTTGTAGGTTCTGGTGTAACAGCACAGATGTCAAATTGAATGAGGGAATGGTCGGAGATGGCAAAATCCACAACCTCACAAGCTGTCACAATCACCCCACGAGATATGATAAGGTCAAGAGTGTGACCTAACCTATGAGTAGGACCAGATATGGACTGAACCAGATCTAATGAAGCTAAAAGTGCCTTAAAATCATTAGCTGGTTTATCAGAGGGGCAGCAAACATGAATGTTAAAATCACCACAAATTGAAATGTTATCAAACTTTGGCAGGAACTCAGTTAGGAAGTCTGCGAACTCAGTTAAGAAAACCTTATTCAATTTGGGCGGCCGGTAAATTACTGCACAAAGAATAGGACTGGGTAGTATTAGTACAAATACTTGCAGCTCAAAACTGGAATACCCTCTAGTGGACCTAAATCCACTAATTTTCCGTTATATGTTATAATAAATCCGTTTTAATTGATTTTAAAAACGAAATCATTGTGTTTGTTCGATAAAGACATTTTGCGAGCATTGGCTGTGGGCTGAGCGATTCATTCCGTTTTCCACACGTTGTCACTGACAGGGGAGCAGAAGCTCATTAAATATGCAAATCTTATCCAATCCTAGCCGTGGGTGTTTACTTCCAAGTCTTCAGTGCGGCACGCCCATTAAAACTGAGCGTGTCTTGAGAGAGCCTCAAAACCAGGTCAGAAAAAAGCCTATTACTTATTCATTATGATGTTTTTGAATGTAAAAACCACGCGAACGCAATAAGTTGACCTCAGACAACAGTATAAGAAAATTAAAAAAACAGTTCATGACCCCTTTAAATACTTTTTGATGCGATTAATTTGTACAGTAATCTAATTACACTATTGAAGATGTAAATAGTAACTAGTAATTAATTATTTTTTTAGAGAATTTATTTTGTTTTAATTAATTTTTTATTTTAAATACATTTTATGAACTAAACCACTTGTAAACATATCAGTATTGAAATAACCCATTAAACATGAAGGTATTTAATTTCAGCCAGTGTTGAAAAAAATAAAATAAAAAACCTACCTTGACAAATATTCACTTCCTTACGATAAATCCAAAATTGCATAAAAATCTGATTGTTCAATGAAATAATTTTTACTGTATCCCATCCATCCATCCATCCATCCATCCATCCATCCATCCATCCATCCATCCGTGCCTCAAACATTCACTCTCAATTAGCAATAAGTGAGGCTGAGGCTATACATACTGTATACAATCTATTACAAAATTTGAATTCTATAATTGTTTCAATGTTTTTATTTTGCTGAAACACCAATAAAAAGCTGCTTAATGGCACGTTTCATTGAGAAAATATGTAGTGGGAAGTGTAAAACTTTAACTTTAAGAGAAATATTCACATCCCTTTTTGCATACAAAATTGCATACAAAGTCAAAAACATCTAGTTCTATCTGAAATGTTCTATCTATCTATCTATCTATCTATCTATCTATCTATCTATCTATCTATCTATCTATCTATCTATCTATCTATCTATCTATCTATCTATCTATCTATCTATCTATCTATCTATCTATCTATCTATCTATCTATCTATCTATCTATCTATCTATCTATCTATCTATCTATCTATCTATCTATCTATCTATCTGATGAAACTGTAACTTTCTTGTCATTCAAAGATATGAGCTCATTGATGCCTCTGGCTCCTTGTATGGAGCGACACGCGTGATGATGATCGCGCGCAGATGGGTGGGGGGCGTGTGGAAACTGATCCGCCACGGCGCGCACGGTCTAAAACGGACTCTTTAATGTACTGGCAAACCGGAGAGACACGGAAACACCCCACACCTGACTCCCCCTAACAGTCTCCACAGAAAGATCTGAACTAATTCAACAGGGCAAAGGCAAAAGTAGGTGGAGGGACCAAAAGCATCTGTGATTTGTTTGTGGAAGTAGCGCGCGCTCATGGCGCAGACTCGGCTGCTTTAGGAGGGTTACTTCAGTGGATTTTAATGGGAGAAACTAAGTGATGTCCGACAGAATAATGGATACGCTCAGATTGTCCGCAGCTCTTCTTCTACTTCTGTCTTTATTCAGCTGTGGAAGCGCTATGTTTCCCGAACCCCAACAGTAAGTAGGCAGCACAAAACTTGCATGCTATTACCGAGTTGTGCAGATGTTGTTATCAACAATTATTGTTGTTTCTAATAGCAAAATACTTTGAAGTTTAAGTATTTCAAGAGAGGTTGACAGACTGGTACTCTTCCAACCACAAGTTGCATTTAAAAACAGGACGTCTGCTTCATTTTTATTACAGTCGGTCTATGTACATACGCGTGACACGTGAGACGTCTTTGGTCGTTGCGTCGCGTTTCTACGGCATAGTTCATTACCCTCCCCATTTACTCACAAATGTCGTTTGGTATTTTCTGTCTTCTGAATAAAAGAGACATTTTGGAAAATGTCTTTACTATTTAATAACATTGAATGGTACTAAAGATGTCAAGCCTCAAAGTATAACACAAATCGGTTCTCAAGTTTAACTCACCATCTCAATACTCTGGAGGGGAACTTGATTATTTAAAAGTAGCTAAATGGATGAGATCATATAGCCTATACTAATTTTAAAATGCTCAATGTAAATCCCTTAAAGGGATAGTGCACCCAAAAATGAAAATTGTCATTTTGTTCCAAATCTGTTCAAAAACTTTATTTCTGTTGCGAACCATAAAATAAGGTAGGCCTATTTTGAGAAATGCCTCAGGCCATATAATGGATGTCAACCTTCAATCTTCTTTAAAATACTGCAGAAGAAGGTAAGTCGTGTTTGAACAGACTAGGTGAGTTTTGGGTGAACTGTTCCTTTAAATTTTTCATTTAAAATGAAAAATGATAAACTTTTAGTGTACCTCTTTAACAAATCAATTTACGGCATTTTTGTTTGATTATAAAGCACCAAGGCTGCTGGTGCTAGACCAGTGGTCATCAGAACCTGTTGCACCGCCTGTGCCCTGTGAGTTATTTTTAGTTGAGCAGAGCCTGTCACATGTCCATATAATTTCAAACTCAAACATGTGAAACCTTGCCTTTTTACTGTAATATTATGTATTGAAGCTTACCTCAGATGCGGATAGTAGCAACCTTGTGAGAGTTGCTCAAAGATCATGTTTGCCATCGAATAAATATAGTCTCATTTGCTGGCCTTAAACTACAGTTGTCAGGTGTGGTGTGTTTCACAACATCTTCAAACTGATATAAACCCTCTCTATGACAGATTGGACACAAGAACAGCTCAAGGCATAGAAGCAATCATCTGTCAAATGCGACCAATCTGAATCCACTCTTTGCTTGAGATTGTTTTGGGTTTAGACATAATTTGGTAATATGTTAATCACAGTCTGATGTCCTCAGGCCTGTGTCTGATCTGTGTTGTGAATTTGTACCTGATCTAACAAGTTAAAGTCGACATTAGATTAAAAAAATTGTCAAGTAGCATTCTTATTGCATGTTCTTATTAGGAATGATTTGTTGGTTTATGTTATTCTAAATCATGAATTATGGTCCATATGAACATCCATTTTCCAATAATAAAAAAAAAAAATCAAGACCTAATGAATAAACTGACGTCCTGCCTTACATTCCTACTTATATCTTGAGAAATATTTCACTTTGCAGAAGTAACATGGGTTTCGAACAAGAATTTTTTTTTCTTTGCTGCAGTTCCTCTGCCCTTCTTTTTTGTCGTTCTGAGCCCCTCTTCCTCCTGATCTGCGTGACTGCATCTTTGTGCCCAAACCCTAACCTCCTAATGCCAGAGCCTGTCTGCTTCAGATGCTCTGTGACTGCGCTCTCCTCCCCAATCTCCCCCACCCCTTCTTAGTGTCTTGTGGCTTTTGCTGTGCTGTGAGGCAAATGATTAATGTCCTCAGATCTGAGTCTGATGTCACCCATTCCACCCATGAACACTTTGTGAGAGAAGTGCAAAGGAGTTAGCGCATCTGTGCACTTTTGCCATTGTTTAGATGTTATGAAATGTCATCTTCACTTCGGTGAGGGTTTCGGACCTGTCCTCCTCTTTTTATTTCAACTTCCGTGCCTTTTGTTTTAATAAACAGACTTTTAGCTGTCAAAATAAGCGTTCATAGAATTTAAGTAAACAGTTTGCATGGGTTATTTTGAATTAAAGTAATCTTTTTCATATGTTCATGCATCTAATCATTTAAAAATTGACATACTGTTAAAAAGTTTTGGGGTGGTAAGAAATGTTTTGGTAAAAAAATCATATTTTCTGCTCATCAAGGCTGCATTTATTTGATTAAAATACAGTAAAATCAGCAATATTGTCAGATATTGTGACAGTATTATTAAAATGTTTCATATATTTTAAGTTACATGATTAAAGTCCAGCGGCAGGATCCTTTGGAAATCATTCTAAAATGCCATCTAAAATGTCTTATTAATTTTGAAAACAGTTGTGCTAATTAATATGTTTGTGTAATCCATGATCCTTTCCCCCCAAATTCTACGTTGAATAGAAAGTTCAAATAACAAAATTTATTTGAAACAAAAGTCTTTCTAATATGTGACCCCGGACCACAAAACCAGTAATAAGTCACACGGATATATTTGTGGCAATAGCCAACAATACTAGCCTGACGTCGTCATACTCAATTCTAGTCAGAATATGAGTCTGATACTGCTCCGCTGGGCTGTGATTATGGGGCGTGTTTCAACCGAACCAGGAAAGACCTCAATTGGATAGACCTACAACCAATCAGAGCAACGGAGTGACGCATAACGTTAGTTATCAAATGTCAACAGAACTCAACTGCACTGTGTTGCCATGTCCGCGGGTTGAAGCGACCCCAATTATGTGATATACAGACCCAGGAATGCGATTTTTAGCTGCCAACCCTGCCAAAATAACACATATTTTACCCCCCAAATGCCTTTTTTTCCCGGAGAACCCCCTCTGGAAAGCTATTGGGCTTGTTTTTGGCTAGTTTTGAGGAACGTTAACAATTGGGCGGGTTTTGTTGTAAAAACTTGGCAACCCTGTACCTGCACACACGCTTGAATAAGTAGCCTAACGTTAGAAGAAAAAGATGACTGTAAACGATCTTTGCCGGTGTTGTAAAAAAAAGGATACACAGAGTTTACTTATCAACACGATCATCATTTCTGAGAGAAATAGTAAAGGTGAACGCATATACGAACAAGTTCTCCGTTTAGGATTAGAACAAACTCAACCCAAGCGCCTTTGATGACATGGATGATTACGTTACTGTTTATCATCTGTCCATCATCGTCTAAAGCCCGCCCTGACAATTTCATTGGTCCGAACAGTTTCTGTTCGGGCATAATTACTTCTCTACCGATCAAGTCCAGACCGAACTGCCCGTGTAAAAATGTTGTGGGCGGGGCTAAGTTCGGCTGGCATCCAGGCTACAACAATACATCATATGGGTCAAAATTATAAATTTTTCTCTTATGCCAAAAATCATTAGGATATTAGGTAAAGATCATTTTTTGCACCCTCAGATATTCAAATAGTTGTATCTTGGCCAAATATTGTCCTACCCTAACAAACCATACATCAATGGAAAGCTTATTTATTCACATATTATACATGGATTTGCTGTCACTTTTGATTGCATCCTTGCTGAATAAAAGTTTTTGAATAAAAAATAATAAGTAAGAAAAAGACCCCATAACTTTGAGTAGTGTTCATGGAGAACAAAGTGCTTATAAAAAGTGATCATTTTGAGTAGCCTAGATGACAACATGTTACTAAAAGTGATAAAATCAACAATAACTGTGCAATTCAACAAATGGTCAAAGAATACAGTGTATGCTAAAAAGAGGGCGATTGGGATCTTTAGGCCTATTTGAATGATATGATTTGGTTGTTTGTTTGACTTAGAAAACTGGAGCATATCATAATAGAAAAACTGGCCCCACTTTATATTAGGTGGCCTTAACTACTATGTATTTACATCAAGTACAATGGGCCTCATTCATGAAACACGAGCAGAACAAAATTGTGTGTAAATCGTTCTTATAGCCGATCTGACGTAAAATTTCCGATACACGAAAATGTTTGTATCAAAATGTTAGTTGGTACGAAACTTTTTTTTAGACCTGCTCCCTACTACGTACGTGTAAATGGAGCGTAAAACATTTGAACGTTCTATGTTCTAATTTAGGCAAACTGATGAAACTGATGACAAACTGCATTTTGATGCACTATGTACCATAGACTTGATTTGCGTTGGGTAATAGACAGCGCTCGTCACTGTCACTTTTTACCAAGACGTCCAATCACAGTGGAAGAAGGGCGGGACAAAAACTACACCGACCAATCATCCTACTCGTACACCGACTGAACAACAACAATGAAGAAGTTAATACTGCTTTTTACTGCATTTTTTTATATTCAGTATTATTTTTCAAAATTAGATACTAGTAACACATTACTGCCATGGATATTCTGTATCATAGCAATCAAAGTATCTCAGCTGGAAAATCGCTGGCCGTTTTCAGAGGAGCACCAGGTGTTTTTTGGCTGGCTAAAAATGCTTTGGTGGACACACAATAATTTAATATTTATTGCTAGGCATATGGTCATTTAAGCAAATACTAGAGCCAAACTGGAACCTATACTCATTGGCTGTGTCATCTACCCTTTTCTAGTTTGTCCTCTAGTGTGTTAAGAGGTATCATTCTAGTTGACTTTTGAGGGTAACTAAAAGGTATTGTAACTTCTTGTTACCCTCAGTGACTAACTTGTTCTGGTTACTTGGGGAAGGTAGGGAGAGAGTGCCTTTTTATTTTGTGCATCTTTTTTTTCCTGTTTTTGGTTAGAGAGGAAGCTCAGGGAAGTTTATGTTGTTGGTTTTCATCTTTGTTTTCTTCGCAGGGCAGGTAGCTCCTTTAAACCTAAGTTAGCTTCTGTTCTGTTTATTGTTTTAGACCATACTCTCTCCTGAAGATTTATTCCCTTATTTTTGCTGAGCTTTTGGTTACATGTATTAAATAAATACTTTTACTTTTGCTTAAAGTGGTGTTTTGTTTTCACTCTGAGGCTGAGGCTGAGGCTGAGGCTGTCTTTTTCTTGGTTATTTACATCTCTACGTTAATTTCTGGTATTATCTTTGCTTTTCATTTGTTATCTTCCCTCCTGACCCCTAGACAGCGTTCCTGGCCACGTCATTTGCAGTTGTAACTCATGGGCGGGGATTATGCTAATTATGAATGAGCGTGTACGCGCATCCTATTTACGAATTTTTGGAATTCATTAATATACACATGTTTAACTACTGAATCTGTGGTATTTGAAGCGTTTATGAATCTGGAGGAGAGTTTTCGTAAAGGTCCACTTTACGTGCAAATTACTCATAATTTGCTCATATATTTACGAACGTTTCATGAATGAGACCTATTGTACTTATTGTGTTCATATTGTATTGCAAAACACTTTTGCTGATATAGAGGTGGGATACGGGTAAAGTTAGGGTCAGGTGTGGTGTTATGGGTAAGTTTAAGGTATAGGGTAAGGTGTGAGGGAAGTGTCATCAGTGTAATTATAAATGTAACTACAAAAATTAATTACAGATATAATTACATGCAGGGAATTTCTAAAATGTAAGTACAATGTAAAAACATGTATGTACACAATAAGTGCACTGTATCAAATGATTAATTAAAATGTTAGTACATAGTAGTTAAGGCCACCTAATGTAAAGTGGGTCTGAAAAACTTTATTGAGATGCATTATTAGATCTAAGAAAAATGTCCTTTTGGACTTTGGTTCAGAACGTTTGAAGGGTGTTTCCCAGCTCAGATTCTGTATCCATCAAGCATGAGTGATGCTCCCTGTCATGTTTTTTTGGACCTGGAGTCTCGTGTCTCACATTTCTGGGCCTCTGGTACCCCTTTGCTACTGGATCAGTTAGCCTCTCTTCAGTTTCGAATCGCACATCTACAACATTTGCGTCCGTGTCCTCACCATTTTGCACTTTGACAACAAGCATAATCAAATTTCATGCTTAAGCAGTTCAATACATGGGCCTTTCCCGTTACTAGCCTTATTCCTCCCACCACAGAGTGCAGAATAAGCATTATTTGCCCTTTGGAAATCAGCCAGCTTATAGTCTTTATGGTGTGGGTTTAACTCTGAACTACGGCTCCAGAGTTTTAGATCTTCCCGGAAAGAAAGGTTTTGCTAGTATATTATGTTCTTGTGCTGTGCTTATGTGTTTGGGGGCAGTTTTTTAAACACCTTAGTTCAGCAGGGAGCCTTTTTGTAGGTATTTGCTGAGCCCTTTGAAAACAGCTGGGAGCTATTTTTGTTACTCAAATACTCAGGCAAAGTTAAAGCTCAGTCAGATTCAGGGTGAATGGTAGTGGACTAGAATCTCTCCTTGTGTGCAATATATAATATGTGTGTGTTGTGTTGTGTTGTGCTATGAATCATTTTTATAATCAATGATGATGTGTCCAAATGGAGTTTTGACAGAATTAGACAGGTTTGGACAAAGCTGTCCCCAGAGGACAGCTAAAGTAAACCCACACAGTGGCCGTCTTCCTGTTCCCATGCCCACATATAATATACTAATAAACTAATTTAGTTTTTTTCTTTATTTGGATCCCCATTAGCTTCCACAAGGTGGTTGCTAATCTTCCTGGGGTCCACACAGCCATATAAGACAAAAAACATGCAAAAAAACAAAACAAATACAATTACACTAATCAAATCCTAATCAAAAGACCATATCTTTGGGCAGTTCTCAAGAGGTGATAATACTAACTATAATGCAGTTCATTGTTCAGGGAAGAAGGAGGCGGGAACCGTCAAACATTTAAAGACTTTAATCAAATAAACAAACAAACTGAAAGTAAAAGCGGCAGCCCCTCATGAACGACTGCAGTGCACACACATAACAAAACGTAAACAAAACACAGCGTAAAATCCAGGCCTGATCCTCTCTCATCCTTCACTGTCATCGCTCCTCCTTTTATGCGACCAAGCTCCTCCCTTATCACTCACGACCGGTCTCATCCCACTCTCACGGTCCCTCTGCCTCGCTGTTTGCCACATACCCCCATCACCCCTTGCAGGCCGGGGAGGTACACCCAAGACTGCGCTCTACTCCCACCCACCCCACAAACCCCCACTGCCTCTAGGATGGCAGCCACCCCACCTCGACCCAGGAACCAGGTAGCAAGCTCTCCGTCCCACCGGTCTTCACTTGCTCCAGCACCACCGCCTCGGGTAGCCACTCGCGGACTTCTTTCTTCCGCGATGCCTGATCTCTTCAGTACCGCGATCCCCCTCAGCAGTGAGGGCTCTCCGACAGCATGTCCCTCCTTCCTCCCGGGTTTTCGACACCAATGTAATAAAGTAAGTGTGTTTTAGGGAAAGAAGGAGGCAGCAACCGGCAAACATTCAAAATACTTTAATCAAATAAATAAATAAAATGAAAGTAAATGTGGCAGCCCCTCACGAACGACTGCAGTGCACACACATAACAAAACGTAAACAAAAGCAACGTAAAATCCAGGCCTGCTCCTCTCTCGTCCTTCACTGTCGTCGCTCCTCCTTTTGTGATCGAGCTCCTCCATGAGACACGAGTCATGTCCCGCTATCATGGTACCTCGGCCTTGCTTTTTCTTTTTTATCTTTTAAAACTAGAGGTGGAAAAACACAGAACATTTCCTGGCCACAGCTATACCTTTTCCCATATTGCTTACTATATAATATATACACTCACCTAAAGGATTATTAGGAACACCTGTTCAATTTCTCATGAATGCAATTATCTATTAAACCAATCACATGGCAGTTGCTTCAATGCATTTAGGGGTGTGGTCCTGGTCAAGACAATCTCCTGAACTCCAAACTGAATGTCTGAATGGGAAATAAAGGTGATTTTAAGCAATTTTGAGCCTGGCATGGTTGTTGGTGCCAGACGGGCCAGTCTGAGTATTTCACAATCTGCTCAGTTACTGGGATTTTCACGCACAACCATTTCTAGGGTTTACAAAGAATGGTATGAAAGGGAAAAACATCCAGTATGCGGCATTCCTGTGGGCGAAAATACCTTGTTGATGCTAGAGGTCAGAGGAGAATGGTTCAAGCTGATAGAAGAGCAACTTTGACTGAAATAACCACTCATTACAACCGAGGTATGCAGCAAAGCATTTGTGAAGCCACAACACGCACAACCTTGAGGCGGATGGGTTACAACAGCAGAAGACTCCACCGGGTACCACTCATCTCCACTACAAATAGGAAAAAGAGGATACAATTTGCACAAGCTCACCAAAATTGGACAGTTGAAGACTGGAAAAATGTTGCCTGGTCTGATGAGTCTCGATTTCTGTTGAGACATTCAGATGGTAGAGTCAGAATTTGGCGTAAACAGAATGAGAACATGGATCCATCATGCCTTGTTACCGCTGTGCAGGCTGGTGGTGGTGGTGTAATGGTGTGGGGGATGTTTTCTTGGCACACTTTAGGCCCCTTAGTGCCAATTAGGCATCGTTTAAATGCCACGGCCTACCTGAGCATTGTTTCTGACCATGTCCATCCCTTTATGACCACCATGTACCCATCCTCTGATGGCTACTTACAGCAGGTTAATGCACCATGTCACAAAGCTCGAATCATTTCAAATTGGTTTCTTGAACATGACAATGAGTTCACTGTACTAAAATGGCCCCCACAGTCACCAGATCTCAACCCAATAGAGCATCTTTGGGATGTGGTGGAACGAGAGCTTTGTGCCATGGATGTGCATCCCACAAATCTCCATCAACGGCAAGATGCTATCCTATCAATATGAGCCAACATTTCTAAAGAATATTTCCAGCACCTTGTTGAATCAATGCCACGTAGAATTAAGGCAGTTCTGAAGGCGAAAGGGGGTCAAACACAGTATTAGTATGGTGTTCCTAATAATCCTTTAGGTGAGTGTATGTTCAGACCAAAACAGCATATTGTCAAGTTTCACACCCAGCAACTTAAAATTCCCACTTGTTACTTTTTCCACTTTCCAAGTTCCATCAATAAATAGATTCAAGTCAGCAACCTTTGTAATATAATTTTTGTTACTACAAATGATACATTTAGTTTTTTCTATGTTTAAAATGAATTAATTAATTTTTATTAATTAATTCTAATTCTAAATGTTTGCAATTCCTCACTTAAATTCTTCTGAAGCTCAGCCGATGTTGAATCATCTGCATAACTAAACTAGCATTATCAACAAAACACAGTAAATAATTTATAAAAATAGAAAATAAAAGTGGACCTAAACAACTGAACACCGCTGTAAGTATTTTTGGTCTCAGAAAAAGATCCATTATAAAATACATTCTGTTTTCTATTGGAAAGAACTTATGATCCAGTCAAGGGCTGTAAGTGAAAAAACCATAACATTTCAGTTTGGCAACAACAATATTATGGTCATTAACCATATCATGGTTTTCTTGGTCGACTCATTTGACTCTCGTAATTGTTGGCTTTTAGAGGATTTTAGTAGTATTGCAAAATGTTGAATCTACTCAATAATGCTTGATGTTTTAAAGTAAGAGAAATAGAAAAACTGTATGCTGGCTTAGAGTTCTTTGTTCAACCCTGAGATATTTGACCACGTGGAAGACTTTTTTTTCTCTTGCTCCAATCTTCTCTGACTTCCCCAATGAACTAACTGGAAACTTTGTGGATTGCTCACATCTGGTTGAATGTTCACCCTCTTCTGAGGAAGCACATCTGCTTCCCACTCCTAATATTACTATGAATGTACATTGCTGAACTCCACAGGTGGAGAATGCCAGACAGTACACATGCATTTACAGTTAGTGTGCTGTTTCTAAGATTGTTAATGGAAACTTGTTTGTGGGCTCATATCCCAGCATCCTTCCTCTTGTGTGCCGATGAGTGAATCCATTATATCTACTCTAAATAACTGATCAGTGGTTTCTTCAGGCTTTTTGTGAGAGCTTGTGGCTTTAAAAACAGGCAGTAAGATTGTGTATTGATGTCAGCTAGTTAGTCCTATTGCATCAGAAATATCAATGTTTTTTTTATATATATATATACCCTATCGTTCACACGTTTGAGGTAAGATGTTTTTTTATTTAAATCAATAAATAGTTTTATTCAGCAAGAACACATTAAATTGATCAAAAGTGAAAGTAAATACTTTTTTTTTTGGTAATCCTTGCGTAATGGGGAAAAAATGTTCCCACAAAGATGGCAATATCTGAAATCCTTGACCTTGGTTATGGTTAAGGAATTCCCAAAAGCATTTTCTGGCTTTCAGGTTGATATAGTGATATAGTTATTGAATAAGAGTAAATGTATCTCTCAGTGTGTCATGGTTGAGGTTAAGTTCATTTAAGGTTGGAATATTATACTGTATTTAAACTTGTATTTGTGAACTTAATACTCTCTGGACTCAACGTACATGTGATGTTTGTTTCTAAGACGTGCTAGTGAGACAGACAGATGTCCTGACCATGAGTGAAGGAAGGAGAACAAGAGGGACAGAAAGGAGGAGAGATATATTTGTAGAGACAGCCACGGTTGCCAGAGGAGATTACTAATGTGTAAAGAAACCCTACACTCTCCTTGATGGACTCGCTCGCGCACATACACACTCCTGCCCCGTTCTCCCAGGATGCACAAAGAGCATATTTGGATTTCAGCCTCACATTTTGCAATTGATTCTGACATAAATCAGTTTTAATCAGAAATTTCAATATCAGAACCTAAGGGAAGCTCAGTCCCGGGGGAGAAAGATGCAGATTGTATGAGCTCAGAAAATATTAAAATATTACATAAAAAAGGGACAATATTTTATTATTCATTCTTTCCCCTTTGCTTTGTTGGAAAATCCATATAGGATAGTTAATTGAAAAATGAATATTCTGCCCCCAATTACACAACTGATGCCGAGTTCACATTGCACGATTTTAGCCCTGATTTTCACTCGCCGACAGATTTTGCAGAATCGCAGACAAATGCCCCAAATCAGAAGCAAATCGGTGCTTGTTCACGTGAGTGACATTCACGCAGTGTGTACTATGAAAGACACGATCTGAGAGAATTGATCAGAATTAATTAGTGTACACAGCTTTACAATTATATCAAACAGAATCAAAACACAAACATTTGCTTGACCAGCCGCAACAGCAGCACATTGCAAAATGATTTACCTCCAACTCTCTTTGCAGAACACACAATCCTTGCTCCCCACGTCTCCCCAACATTTCCTCCTCCATAATCATAATTTCATTTTATTTTTCTCCTTTTCGCTGCAAATCAGCACACAGACAATTAGGATTGCAAGCTTTTTGCGAGCTTCTTGCGAGAACTCTGGTCTCTTGCAATATTTCCTTATTACTTCTCGCGTGTGTTTGTTTGTGAAATTGTTTGTGGACAGAGTTGTCAGCAATTTTTCCTATTGTAAAGTCATGCAATGTGTAACCCCCGGTTGTCGATCCGTCGTGAAATTTGCACACAGCAGCAACTGAATGCTACCCCAGATAGTCGTGCTGTGTGAAAAGAACAGTGATCTGATGACTTTGAAAATGTGCAATGTGAACTTGGCATAAGACGTTCAACTTTGAAACACAAAATACATTTTTAACGAAACCCCCGAGAGATTTCTGCCCTTCCATTAAAATCTATTTTAAACTTTCATAAAAACATTTTTAAATGAATCAAACAGTTGTATCCATCTTCTAAAAAGACACAATCATTTTATACGATTAACAGAGATTAATTTTAAGCTTTTATAAACAGTAATCAACATGGCCTTTGTGAACTTTTTGAAACTTGAACGTTTTGGTGGAAAAGACTTTCTCAGGTCTTTCAGGTTTCAAAATTTGTGTTTCGAAAATGATATGATATTTACATTTTGGGGTTGTAAACTTTAAAGGTATAGTTTTGCCATCATGTACTGTACTCACCCTAAATAAACTTTTGCTGATAGTTTACTCACCCCCATTCCATCCAAGATGTCCATGTCTTTCTTTCTTTAGTCAAAAAGAAATTAAGGTTTTTGATGAAAACATTCCAGGATTTCAATGGGCACCAAACGGTTCAAGGTCTTTTGACAGTTTCAGTACAGCTTCAAAGGGCTTTAAACGATACCAGACGATGAATAAGGGTCTTCTCTAGAGAGAAAAAAAAAAAAAGGGTTTACGTTTTATAAGCACAAATGCTCACCTTGCTCTGTTCTGGGATGTGCGTTCGTGACGTCACATAATACGCAATTACGTTGAAAAGGTCGCGTGTTCAGTGTTTACAAATGAGTGGAAGGAGGACCACACATATATACACATATTCAAATGTCTTTGTGTCAGTTTATCTTTTAAAATGCCCCTTTCATGTGCGTATCCTGGGTGTTTTAATATTAGAAAGCCTTAAAGAAAATTTTCGTCAGGACAGAAATTTGTGACTTTTCATAGATTTCCTATACACAATCCTGAGCGATTGAAACTGTGGTTGCTCGTGCTGCACTTGGATGATGTCACGAATGCGCATCACAGAACAGAGCAAGGCGAGCATTTGTGCTTATAAAACTTAAAACCTATTTATAATTTTTTTTAAATGACCGAGCGTTTTGCTAGATAAGACCCTTATTCATCGTCTGGTATCGTTTAAAGCATTTTGAAGCTGCACTGAAACTGTCATTTGGACCTTGAACCGCTTGGTGCCCATTGAAATCCTGTAATGTTTTCATCAAAAAAAATCTTGGATGGCATGGGGGTGAGTAAATTATCAGCAAAAATGTATTTAAAAGTGAACTAATCCGTTAATATATACTTCCCAAAGAATGCCCAAGTTGCTATTTTCCATGTAATGAAAGAGAAAGTTATTTTCCTTACACAAATCTATTGAATGGCTTCGAGACTTGGAATACAGTGGTCATATGGGCCACTTTTATGATGCTTTTACAGGGCGTTTTCTTCTTTTTGGAACTTGGCAGTATAATCAACGTCCACTTTCTTTGGAAAACAGCAGCTTTTGACATACTGGATGATATCTCCTTTTTGTGTTTCAATGAAGTGTTGTTTTTTGGTGAACTATTCCTTTAACTGCCTTTTAACTCAAACATATCTCTTTTACCCCTTTTCCACCAAGGCAGTGCTAGAGCTAGATCGGAGCCAGAGCTAGTCCCAGTTCATAGTTGGTTCAACTGAGGAGCCTGCTAAGAACCGTTTGCGTTTCCACAGGCTAGAGAGCCACAACAGAGCCAGGTCTTACGTCACTGTATACGTCTCATCTTTCTCAGCAACGCTAGCGGGAAACACACACACACCAGGCTTGTTTGAGATGCATCGGCATAACATTTAAAAAAACGCATGAGTGAATCAAAAGCATAAGGAGTCGTGTGCTCTCGCTGGACTCGTTGTCATACGGCGATCGATCTCTGCACAGCACCGCTGCCAACAAGCCTTCCATCAACAATGCAAACGTTGCGTTACTATTGATTCACATGGCTTTATGATCCTACATCGGCATCAAAACACAACGAAAACACAGCGAATCCAACGCATTCGTGCAGTTCGCCGTAATTAGCATAGACGGAGATTACAAACGAGCAGCAGCTGTTAGCTCCATTAGCTGCTATTTCAACAATGGCGGATCTCAAGTCTGTGTTCGTCTTGTTGACCCCGCCCCCAGTGCCTGACGTAATCGGTTCTTACTTCTAGCCCTGTTCTAGCCCAGCAATGTTTTGGTGCTACTTAAGAACCACTTTTCCTGGCTCGGAGCTGGAGCTTTGGGTGTGGAAACACAAAGAACCGATTTGGAACTAGGCTCTGGCTCCAATCTAGCTCTGGCTCTGCTTTGGTGGAAAAGGGGTATTTGTGTGCATGAAATGAGTGCCTGGCATGCATGGCTATGCGGGCTGGCTCTATTTCAACAGTTTCTAATAATACAACAGTCTGTATTAGAAAAACATCCCTGGTCGTTCACAATGTCACTGCAACTTTGTCTGGCTCTTGCCCTTCCCACCTCGGCACAGTAGGAATGCGAGCTGCGAAAGTCGTGCCGACGGTACTGTGCTGAATATAGCGGGTGAATAGAATTTGGGTTGCAGGTGGGTCACAGCGCCCATCTGAACATTCTCCAGTGTTCTTTGATCTTGGGTGACATCTCTGGTTAACAGAGCATGCAAATACAACACATACTGGGTTACCTCAGATTAAAGTTCCTAATATGCATTCTGCACAGTCCAGAAATAGTCCTGCTCAGATCAGTTGCCGGTAATGAATGAGTTAATATGAAATATTCATATGCAGTGTTAATTAAATGTTATAAAATTGTGAAAATACAAAATTATTCTCTTTTGTCATTGTAATTTTTCAGAAGGCTTACCTCCCTACCCACTCTCTCTCCCCCTCTCTCTCTTTCACACATATCTCACATAGACACACAGAGAGAACATGATTTACAGATCTTGTATCTTACTGAGTGTGATTGAATCAAACATCTTCTGTTTGAGACTCCATCATGCACTGACAGTTAGGCAGAAAAATAAAAGAATATTCTAAGAATGAATTGCAGCTGCTCATTTGCACATGCTCTCTGCATTATTTTAGTATCTGGTTACTACATTTTTTTTTTTTTTTCTCGAGAAACATGTTTCATTTAATTAAAAAATCATACGATTAATAACAATTGTTTCACATTTAATTTGTCTATTGACTGCAATTCAATAAATAAAAATTAAACAAATTAAGTTTGTTATTGCTATTTTATTAACTTCAGAAATTAATTAATCATTTATTTAATTTATATATTGACCACCATAGATAGAAGGCATCAATGAGCTCATATCTTTGAATGACGGATGGATGGATGGATGGATGGATGGATGGATGGATGGATGGATGGATGGATGGATGGATGGATGGATGGATGGATGGATGGATGGATGGATAGATAGATAGATAGATAGATAGATAGATAGATAGATAGATAGATAGATAGATAGATAGATAGATAGATAGATAGATAGATAGATAGATAGATAGATAGATAGATAGATAGATAGATAGATAGATAGATAGATAGATAGATAGATAGATAAATGTAAAAATTTTATTCTTCACTGAATAAATGGGTCTTCATATTGTCTCTTTATACATGATAATATATATCTAAAAATAAATCAACTCCACGGTAAAGCTTACAGTGTCTTTTGATCATTGTCCTCTACATCTCACCAAATAACAGTGTACTATGTAGTCATCCGCCTTGTTTTTCCATTTACAAATTACAAACATCACCCTCAGAGAGAGCAAGATAGAGACTGACAGACAGGAGAGTGAGAGTGGCAGAAATGGAGCTGAGAAAGTGCTAAACCGATGAAGTGAGAGAGAAACAGCAGAGAGAGGTGGCTTGTTTATTTCTGCTCTCTTGTGTCAGGTTTACTACTAGTTGTTCCCCAGAAACATAATTAAATCCCACCCTATTGCTTTGTGCTCTACTTAAATACTTGCAGAATGTTTTAGAAGACTGAATGACATCTGATTGAAGAGGTTTGACAGATGAGCAGAGATTGAAGAAGCAATTTATTTGTAAAGGTCAGTTATAGCAGTGCTTGACGTGAAAAAAAATTGTGTGCCGGTACTCCCCAAAGGGGGCGGGGCGGGGCGGGGTGGGGTACGGGGGGGGATTGGTTGTCTTCCTCGGTTGCAAGGGCGTAGAGTAGACCCATGGCATACTCCCTTGTGAGGTTTATTTGTTTGTTTTTGCTAAATGGTCCACACATGCAAAGTTGGTTGATAACATAACAGTAATAAAAATGTCCTGTCATCTTTTGGAATATCTGAAAGCCAGGTTTTCCCTATCTGTCATTATTAGCAGAACAAATTTTACACATGGGGAAAGCCAATTGTTTAGTCAATCATTCAAACAGGTCCATACTTTAAAGCTCTTGATTCTACATTGTACTTGGCCTTATGAAAAAGTAACATAGTTCTTGTAATTGTTTAACTATAGCATTTGTTACAATAAGGATATAATTACAGACCATAGATGACTCCTCATTACCATGCTTGGGCCAAGGTAAAATTTGTATCTATAGCATATATGAAAAATAGCAAGCTACAGATTAACACATGCCACAGTTGTAGGCTAATACAAAAATCTATCCCCCTAAAATATTCTCTATTATAAATTTTACAACAAGTTCAAAGTCGAAATTTACCACAATAAATACAATAGAATGTGATCAATTCTAGTAAAGGTGGTATGAGTTTAAGGTTGCTTTCACACTTGGTTCGATTGCTTGGACTAAACCCGAGTTTGAATGCTCCCCCCTCCTCCTGCCCCCGCTGGACTGTGTTCATATAATATTATTTGGATACACACCGAACCGTGGTGCGTTTGCGTTTACCCCGTAGCTTGATAAGGATGGCGAGCGAGAAGGTGGCAAAATGCATACACTCTAAAAAAAAAGGTTCTATAAAGCCGCGTTTCCACCGAAATTACCCGGAACTATTTGTACCAGGAACTTTTTTCCCAGGAACTTTTTCTCCCCCAGACCTGCTACTGTCTGCGTTTCCACCGCGGTCTAAAGTACCGGGAAGATTAGGCAAATTAGTCCGGTGATGTAGGACTGCGCGCGGCGCGACTGCTCCTTCCAGTCAGCGACGGACAGTAATAATTTTTGGGCGATACATGTCTGCAACAATAACAAGTGGAGGCGATGCAAGCAGCGCTGCTTTTGCAGGTTATGTATCGGTTTACTAAAGAGGTCATTAACAAAACGGCGGAAAAGAGACGAGCACTGATACTAAAGCGTATTCGTAAAGCTATAATTAAAATATGACAAAGTATGTTATCATCAGCTATTACGGACATTGACCGTGAGATGGCTGAGACGAACGCGCGCCATCGGACAGAAAGAGCAAGACTGATATATATTTACTGAACGCTGTTCGATCCTCGCAAAAGACTTTTAAAAATGCCGGTTGAAATAAAATGCTGCGTGAGCTCAACCAATCAGCATGTTCAGCACCCAAGTCCAACCCCCGAAAGTTCGGGAACTTTTCAAAAGTACCACCTCGCAAGCAGGGCCGTTTGGAGGGGGAAATATTTACCCGGAACTTCATTTAGACCCTGGTTCCTGCGGTCGAAACACACCGAGTTCCCCCCCAAAGTTCCTGGTTCCGGGGTAAAGTTCCTGCGGTGGAAACGCGGCTTATGGCACCAAAAAAGGTTCTTGGCTCGTAATCATAGGGGAACCTTTTTTAGTGCTATATAGCACCAATTTTGGTGCTTCAGTGGTTCTTCAGCGGTTCTTCAGAGGTTCTTCACCGGTTCTTTGACTAAGGTGCTATATAGCACCTCTGAAGAACCGCTGAAGAACCACTGAAGCACCAAAATTGGTGCTATATAGCACTAAAAAAGGTTCCCCTATGATTACGAGCCAAGAACCTTTTTTGGTGCCATATAGAACCTTTTTTTTTTAGAGTGTAGCGTTGCTCGCCTCACTTTTATATTTTTGTTTTTAAACCATTGGTTTCGTTTCCAAAGCTTCAGTATAATGCCACTTATATTCTGCAGCGAATGTACTGCAAATGCTGAAAGATCTAAAGAACGCTGAAGGCAAGCAGAAATGAAATCTACAGCTCTCTGCTTGCAGTATGTCAGTCACGCTCGTCAGGAAAATGGGTGAAACACACACAAACACAAATTTTTATCAAATCATATGTCATTAATAGCGGTTCACTTCCGTGATTTAGTACGATTGTGTTCACATCAGCAGTGAACCGTACCAGAGTTCACATTAACCGAACCAAAGCCCACCTTTTTAAGCGGACTCGGGTACGGCTCGCGGGTGTGCACCAAAAGTGCTACTGTGAAAGCACCCTAAAATGCTTTCTAATTTATGTTGAGCACTGGTTATACGTAAATGGCCTGATATGGCCTATTTTGAGAGGTGGAACAGCTCTGGAATCAGCCCTGAAAACCTAATGCTGTGCTGTGATTGTGTGAATTGAGCTCAGGTTTAGTCACTGACATACTGTACGGACCTGTTGCTTGTTGTTAGCAGTGTTGATGGCATTTTCACAAGGATCCCAGGAGCATCTGTTTATGGGTGTGAAGACTGTATAGAAACGTGTTTGTTTGGGACTGTTTTGATACGTGTCGATCCCCATAGCAACACAGGCCCTGTTTCCACCTAAGATGCATTTTCAGTGATCAGATCACAAGTGATCAGCCACGACACATTACCGTTTCCACCTGGTATTAACATGTGGTAGATGAACACCACTTTAGATTTCGTTGAGACCTTCCCTCTTATTTCGTCATGCTACATATCTTTCATGTGAGCGCCAAGTTCGCAGCACAAATACTATTGAATGAAGAAATCCATGTTACACAGCTTATGAGCGAACGGGACAACAAGCTAATAAAAAGGATGCGGATGGGAACTGCAATTTCGATCATAATCCGTGTTTTGGTACAACGCAATGATGTATGAATACTTTGTTTTGGTGTGCTTTCTCGCAACACATCCCATAAGGATGACGTGTTAGGTCAGTAGGCGGAGGAGAGTATGCAGTCTTTTGTGGCTGTTCAAATGCATTCAATCATATTAGTGTCTACACTGCAAAAGCAATGCAGTCTAATTGACTACTTCTGGAAGTGGTCGAAAGTGGACAGGCACAAAACATTTTAGACTCCGTCTACACCTTGTGTTGTCCACTTGTGATCTGATTGACCAAAATGCATCTTAATAGCAGGTGTAAATGGGACCAATGTTTGCACTATAGCCCCCCCAAATAATGAATATATTATATTAATATATACACTCACCTAAAGGATTATTAGGAACACCACTAATACTATGTTTGACCCCCTTTTGCCTTCAGAACTGCCTTTCTGTGGCATTGATTCAACAAGGTGCTGAAAGCATTCTTTAGAAATGTTGGCCCATATTGATAGGATAGCATCTTGCATTTGATGGAGATTTGTGGGATGCACATCCAGGGCACGAAGCTCCCGTTCCACCACATCCCAAAGATGCTCTATTGGGTTGAGATCTGGTGACTGTGGGGGCCATTTTAGTACAGTGAACTCATTGTCATGTTCAAGAAACCAATTTGAAATGATTCGAGCTTTGTGACATGGTGCATTATCCTGCTGGAAGTAGCCATCAGAGGATGGGTACATGGTGGTCATAAAGGGATGGACATGGTCAGAAACAATGCTCAGGTAGGCCGTGGCATTTAAACGATGCCCAATTGGCACTAAGGGGCCTAAAGTGTGCCAGGAAAACATCCCCCACACCATTACACCACCACCAGCCTGCACAGTGGTAACAAGGCATGATGGATCCATGTTCTCATTCTGTTTACGCCAAATTCTGACTCTACCATCTGAATGTCTCAACAGAAATCGAGACTCATCAGACCAGGCAACATTATTCAACTGTCCAATTTTGGTGAGCTTGTGCAAATTGTATCCTCTTTTTCCTATTTGTAGTAGAGATGAGTGGTACCCGGTGGGGTCTTCTGCTGTTGTAGCCCATCCCCCTCAAAGTTGTGCGTGTTGTGGCTTCAAAAATGCTTTGCTCCATACTTTGGTTGTAACGAGTGGTTATTTCAGTCAAAGTTGCTCTTCTATCAGCTTGAATCAGTCGGCCCATTCTCCTCTGACCTCTAGCATCAACAAGGCATTTTCGCCCACAGGACTGTCGCATACTGGATGTAAAACCTAGAAATGGTTGTGCGTGAAAATCCCAGTAACTGAGCAGATTGTGAAATATTCAGACCGGCCCGTCTGGCACCAACAACCATGCCACACTCAAAATTGCTTAAATCACCTTTCTTTCCCATTCTGACATACAGTTTGGAGTTCACAAGATTGTCTTGACCAGGACCACACCCCTAAATGCATTGAAGCAACTGCCATGTGTTATTAATGAGAAATTGAACAGGTGTTCCTAATAATCCTTTAGGTGAGTGTATATTAATATGTTGAAGCCACAAACAAGTTTACGACTGTGCAAGCTTCGGGGGTGTTGATCCCTAGAAAGTCTTTGACAAAAATGCAATATTCTCAGCTTTATTGTTCGTAATGGTTTTTATTTATTTACTAAACATTTTTATGAAACTTACACACATTCAAGTTTTGATAAAAAAAAATGTAATGAAGCTAGAATATAATTATTTTGTTGTGGTGGTTTAGAAGCTCTGTTCTTTGTTTGTTTGATATATTGACTTATTTTACATACTCGTACAACAAAATATTCTGCGGCCATGAAAGATTTGTGAATATGATAAAAAAAATCCTGCCGCTGGCTGGCTTCTTACAAACGTTGGCAGGGAAAGAGTTAAAATCATTTGTAAAATAATCAAATAAAATAATTCATGTTTTAAATGGTAGTTAAGTTGCGATAATTAACTGATAAATCACAATGAAAATAATGTCAGTAAAATAATTATTATGAACAATACATTTTAATTAGTGTAAAAAAAAAAAAAAAAAGCAAGAGCCAGCTGCTTTTCTTTATCCAGTTGCTAATCAAGTTAAATGCAATTTGAAACGTGATTCATTGGTATTGTTTCATGGCACATTTAACTACATTTGTGATCTGAATATTAAGTGTGTGTGTGTGGTTCAGATCAGTGATGCGCGGGTTGATCCAAAATGAGCGGGTGCCTGCGGTCACCCGCGGTTACCCGCGGTTACGAGTCATCCACAAATATTTTTAATGATATTCGGGTCACGGTCGGTCGGGTCGTCAATAAATCCTTATTTACCTTTTGAATGTTGAGCGTTATTAACTTTTGAATAAATGCTGACGCGGGACAAAATGCCCGATTTCCCAAAACGTTGAACTGAGCAATGCCATTGTACAATTTTAGGCTACTTTTAAATGCATATAGCTCAGTAAAGTCAGTTTTATGTATTTTCTGAGAGGGGCGGGATTTTTGTTGGTAAAGTCGGGGGAGAGACGCACACTTCGATTAGACTGGATAAACACATGCAGCATCTTAATTGTTAAGAAAATGAAACGAAAAAATGAATAAATCAAGCCTGTATCATACAGCATCATACAGAAAAAGAACAGTTTGCGCTCCTAAGGGCTTGCTGATGAATTCTTCAAGCCGGGTTGAAACATAAACATCGCGTTCATCAATAATATGCATCTAGAGCTGAAATGGAAAATGATGGGCCGCCTCAAGAACTGCCTGCTCTCGCCGCTGCACCTCTGAGCGCACCACGTCAGGGCCTGAAACATTTTCTCAATGGCCCAATGACGCTACGATGAGCATTTACTACGTGTAAAAAATGCGGGTCAGGAAGCGGGTCGGGTACAATATTTTCTTCTTTTTTTTTGCGGTCCGAGTTGCGGGCGGGTTAGTTGAAAACGTCGGTCGGGTGCGGGTTGTTTATACATTGACCCGCGCATCACTGGTTCAGATATAAGTTATGAGGGCAAGATGTCCCCACAAAGTTGGCAATATCCAAAATCCTAGTCCTTGTAGGGAAATCTTTTTTGGTCACCATGAGAAAAACATCTGTAAAAATGCAGAAAGTTTTATGTGATGGGTATGTTTTGGGGTAGGGTTAATGTAAGGGGATAGAATATACAGTTTGTACAGTATAAAAACCATTACGGTTATCCAAACATGGATTGGAAACCTAATATGTTTGTGTGTGTGTGTGTGTGTGTGTGTGTGTGTGTGTGTTTGTCCATGTGTGCTTTTGTAGGAGGGAGGGGAACTGCAGCCAAAGGTCAAGATCCAGTCCTATAAACTTGACTCATGTACTCTATTTTAGGGCTGCTTGGTGTGTCACTCATTCTGATTGGATGGATACAGTATGTGTTGTGTGTTGAGCCTGATTATTGGTTGTTCATGCGTCTTATCTCATAGGATGTTTATTTTGCATTTTTGTTCCCAATGTGCAATTCACTTAGACTGGGTAAACCCAGCCTGATCTGCCGGCGATTTGATTTCGCCCTACAACTCAGTCTGGAAAGCTGTACATTAATTTATACTGCTTCTGTTACACTTTTGCGGGAACCAATCACAGACTGGTTTATCCACCTGGAGCGCTATTGCATTTACATTTTACATTTACATTTATGCATTTAGCAGACGCTTTTATCCAAAGCGACTTACAACTTGGGAGAACATGAAGCGATCGGTCATGAAGAGTCGAGAAGCGCAATAAGAGCCTGAGATCCTGAGACCGTGTACATTGCTCAGTGTAGCACAGGCTAGGGGAGGGAAGAAGAAAGAGGATTTTTTTTTTTTTTTTTTATGAGGTTAAGTGCTCACGGAAGAGCTGAGTTTTAAGGTGACTTTTGAATGATGCCAATGATTCTGCGTTTCGGATGGTGTTGGGAAGATCGTTCCACCAGCTGGGAACGTTGAATGAAAATGTTCTGGAAAGGGATTTTTTCCCCCTCTGTGATGGTACCACAAGCCGTCGTTCCTTTGCTGAGCGAAGGCTTCTGGTTGGGGTGTGGATTTGTAGAATGGGGTCAAAGTAAGTCGGAGCTGAGCGTGTGGTGGCTCTATATGCAAGGGTCAGCGCCTTAAACTTGATGCGAGCAGCGAGTGGTAGCCAGTGCAGGGAGATGAAGAGAGGTGTGACGTGGGTCCTTTTGGGCTCGTTGAAGACAAGACGTGCTGCTGCATTCTGGATCATTCGAAGTGATTGGATCGCACAAGAGGGGAGTCCAACCAGAAGCGAATTGCAGTAGTCAAGTCTAGAAATAACCAGGGCCTGGACAAGAAGCTGTGTTGCGTGCTCTGTAGGAACTAATCTTCCTGATGTTGTGGAGCGCAAACCGGCATGAGCGAAATGTGTTCTCTGAAGGACAGCTGGTCATCAAATGTTACTCCAAGATTTCTGACTGACTTTGATGGGGAAATCAAGGATGTACCTAACTGGATGGTGAAGTCATATTGGCGGGTTTAACACAATGATGATAGAGAAGCGATGGGTCTCTTGTGGTCTGGTTGGTTGAAGGACTAACAAATTGTGTAGAGTCATTTCATTTATGCTGGTTTTTCACGCCCCTTGTGCAGTAGAAAATGCATAGCAGACTCCCCAGACAAATGTTCAATCTTAAATTGAGCTTGGTCTGGTGATAGCCAGACAACAATTTGCTGTGATTGCCTTTTGTCACTATAATGTGTCTTCATTTTTGTCCCACCTGATGATGTTTATTCTGTGCTTTAAACCAACAGCACCTGTTGCTCTGACCCCTGATCTGTGACCTTAAGTTGTGGACACATTTGATACTTGAGGGGTCCATCAAGAGGCCATTTGGCTCCGATTTTAACCACCCACATGGTTTCAGACAGCTGGTCAAGCGATGACATTGTGGCATAAAATGGAACATTGGAATGTTTGTTCTTTCCTGGCTTTGCTGTTAACAAACTATTTTTACTCTAAATTGGTTGACAGTTTATGCAGTGCTCCATAAAGGTCAGAACTGTAAATACTGTTTTTACAGGGAACAATTGTGTTGTCACCGCTCTAAATGTTTATATTACAGTCATATAAAGTCATATATTGGGGACATGTAGGTCTAATATGGCCCTGAATACAGAAACACCCCTGACTTTCTCAGGGAGTATAGTTCAAATAGAGAAAGAGGGCAAGAGAAAGCTTGTTTTTGTGTGGTACAGTCTAAGCTTACTTTAATTTGACAGACTATGCTAGCTGTTCAAGCCACTTTATTTCCCTATGCGTCAATTATAAAATAATTTTATTCACTGATTGCAAAGATATTCATATATTAAAATAAAAATATACTCTACCAGTCAAAGGTTTAGGGTCAGTATGGGGTCAACACAACCGTTTTCAACATTGATAATAAGAAATGTTTCTTGAGCTCCAAATCAGCATATTAGAATAATTTCGGAAGGATCATGTGACACTGAAGTAATGATGCTGAAAATTCGGCTTTGCCATCACAGGAATAAATTACAGTTTAGAATATATTAAAACATAAAATAGTTATTTTATTTTGTAATATGTATTACCGTCTGACTGTATTTTTGATGAATTAAATGCAGAATTGTTGATTATAAGAGATACCTTTAAAAACATCTTATACCAACCCTACATTTTCTGATTATATTCTGATTGTTGTAACAAAAGCAGCTTGTTTCCTAAATGCATGCGCTTAAGTTCCCTCTAAGCAGAGATCACAGGGACTGATTTTTTTAACCTGTTTCCTAATGTAATTGACAAATATATCTTGAACTGACTCTGAGTACGCAATTTCACAAGGAAAGGAAGTTTGGATTCTTAAACGAGTCAAAGTGTTCCCATAAACTATTTGCAGTACGTAATGTTTTACAGCTCGCTGGGTCACCCTGCCCCCCGTTTCCCTCTCCAGAGGACTTGTAGGGGGAGGGATCAAAGGGGATCTTATCTCAATTTTCCATTCCCTGCTCCAAGTTTCCGTTACTCTTTTTTTTTCACCACATCCATTTCCCCCCCAAGCCTTAGCACTATACTTAGAATGTATGTGCTCTGTTTTTATGGCTACTGCATTGGTTATGATCATACTGCTGTTGTAATTTCATAAAGAGAGTTTCGTTTGAATTTCATCAGCTAAACTAAACGGGGCCGGCAGCTTTTTCCCGTCGTCTTGCTTTGTTGAATGAGCCATATTCTGGCACGCGTGATCCATATCAATGATTAGCTGCAAAGATTCATCTCATCAGAAGGGATTGGAGAGAGGAACTGATTTGGCATAATGCTTGTTTGGGTTTGGTCAGGGGGTTTTTTTTGGAAAGAAGAGCATTTTAGTACAGTAGCTGCTGTTACAGAGCAGATGTGATATTTTACTGTCAAGTTGTTAGCTATGGGCAATACCTAGTCTCTTTTCCGATCCAATAGCACATACTTTTAAGGTACTTTTTTTGAGATATTGGAAGATATTATAGGTTATAATTTAGCTGAAAATTATTACATTTCAGTTGTTATTTATCATTTATTAATTATTCAAACTTTTCAATTGAAATACATGCATAATTATTCATCTAATATAGATATATAGATATAGATATATTTAATTTATTCATAATTAATTATCGTTATATATTTTTTATTTGATTTCTTTTTATTAATTATAATGAATATAAAATTTATAAAATACACAAACATGCTGGGTTGTTTCAACCCATGTTTGGGTCAAATAAGGACAAACCTAACAGCTAGGTTTAAAAATGTAATTTAAAAATATAAGCCAATGTTTGGGTTTGTCTATATTTGACCCAAACATGGGTTGAACCAACCTAGCATTTATTGTAGTTACATTAAACCATTTCAATACATGCATTGCATTTATCTACATTGTTATTCAGTTATGAAAAAAATAGGACGATTGATATTCTAGATACACCATCAAGGATCAAAAGTATCAATAATTCATAATTGTCATAACTATAAAATAACACAAATGGAAACATTATGTACAGCATTTCTTCTTAGAATGCTTTTAAACCGTATTGAAGCAATTCATATTTATGTTTTTATGAATGTACAATGTTTAAGCACAAATTCAGTAACATGTGACTGGTAGTCTATATATGAACCCAATAGTGTATCAGCGTGAGAGTGTATGAGTGACACATATCCAGGCAGTGCTATTCCTTGATATCTTCATATGGCATAAATATGCTCATGTCAGTCTTGCCTGAAGCAGAGGCCTCTGGTGGTTGGCTCTCATGTCTAAATATACTGCTACTCCACATGTGGTTTCACTTCTCAGATTACACTGCTTTTTTTCAATAAGAAAATTTTCCCACTAGAACCAGCCAAACTCATCACCGTCCAGCAAGAGGGACATTTCTGCAGGCCTTATTTTGTGTGTGCGGCAGTGTGTGCTTAATGCTGTGGGACATCTTGCATACATTCAACGCACTCTGCTGCCGTGGCTTTGAGTCACACTGATGAGATTCATAGTGGTGGTGGTGACAAGATAAAAACCTTTACTTACATGACACCATATCCCACCCTTCATACCTCTTTTTCTCACCCTCTACCCCTACTGCACTTGTTCTGCTTTGCTTTACAGGGCTCCAATATAGCTATAGTGCCCTTAGATGGAGGCTCCATGCATTCTGTCTGCTCAACAGTTTTATATTTATGTTGAGTATTTAAAACAGAAGATGGCTGGTCAGCAGGGGGCTAATTTGAGACTGTAGGCGGGGTTAAAAATGAATAAACATTGATCTTAAATTAAATTAAGCCCCCTTCATCTGTCTTTGGTTAAGGGATCCTATCATGCTCATTTCAAATTCATAATTTTGTTTATGGGTTCTACTAGAATACGTTTACATCATTTAATGTTAAAAAAAATTAAAATGTCTTGTAATTTTACTTTGTTTCAGCACCTGTACTCACCCTCTGTCTGAACGCTCTGTTTGAGTTTTGGTTTCATTAAAACCCGCCTTCCAAAAAGTGCAGTCTGCTCGGATTGGTCAGCCAGCTACTGCTTAGAGTGTGTGTCAGAAAAGTAACACCCCTGACCACAACTGGCGAGTATCAGCTCTAGAGGCGCTGTAAACACTAGTATAACTAGTGTAGTCAGATAGTGACAGTCAAGGTCAGTCTTCGCCCCTCTTTTTTATGCATATGCCTTGGGCAGGAATTATTTAAATTGTGATGTGTACATTCCCGGAAGAAAATCTATCAGTTCATAATCAGTGCTTACTGATATAGAGAATAACTCCCTTTGGAGTGGACTTTGTGCTTTGCAGACCTTTTTCATGCTCAAACAGCAACATTACACACTAAAGAAAACAAAAAATATATAATAGGACACCTTTAATATCATAACGAATTAAGAATGACACACTTTATTGATTTTGACTTACTATCATCAATAGGGGTTCCAAACCCCTATTGTCCACATAACCCATATAAAATCCTCCAGAACGGACCAAAAAAAAAGCACCTTTAAAAGTACCATAATTGCAGTTGATATGACTTCTGAGCTCTAATAAAAATATTATGAAGTCGTTTGGAAATTTAGAAATTTAAGTTGAAAAATCACGTTAGCTGTCAAATCTTATTTGCATACTCATCTGCATACTTAAATTTGAGAACCAATGCTATTTTTATGTCATTTAGATCACAAGTTTGAATATGAATATGTTAGAGGTACCGCAAAGAGCATGATTTTCAGTGAATAATTATTAAAATTTCAAATTTAAATGGAATGTTCGTCACAATTTTCATACTGTACATATGTTCACATACATGATATATAATCATATGAAATCATACAGTACTGGAACAAAATGAGAGTAAGCGAATTATGACAATTTCCGTGTGTGTGTGTGTGTGTGTGTGTGTGAACTTTTCATCTACAAATAAAAGTTTATCAGTTACATCAAGTTTTTCCCCTGGTTCAGCTGAATGCTACACTTCCACTTGTTAAATAATTCGGGAACATCATGTTTACACCCACACAAACACACATATAAAGGGAAGCATTTATGACTAATCTTACCCAAATATTAAATTCAACTGAAATTGAGACCATCTTTTCTTTCCTATTGTGACATATATCTAAACTTGGGAAAAAATGTAGGACGGTACTTGATTTTGTCAATTGAGAATAAATAATTTATAATATAATAAACACTCCCAACATTCCGTAAAAATATGGGAAATATTCGCTTTTGATTTCATGTAGACTTTGTGTGCTTTTCAGTATCATCACCACCATGAGTCATATTGCAATTATATATTTTTCACATTTTTGTGTTAAATAGATTTTTACTGTAAATACAACCAATAAACAAAATAACTGGGAAATGTGCTTGTATGTTAAACATCACAGATCATTGTTTAAAAACAACTAAATCTTATTGGTTCTTTGTGTTCGCAGGGCCCACAAATGGGCGGAACAGATGCAGGAGGAGCTAGTGCAGTTGATCGATGCTGAGAGCGGCATACAAAAACTCAAAGAAGTAAGATCACACATCTCTTTCAGCACGCTAAACATGCATATGAATATTTGCTATTCTACCCTGAAAAATGTTCTTTCTATGTCATACAGGTTTAGAATGACATGAAAGTGACTAAATGATAACAAAATTAAAGTTTGGGCTGAACTTTCCATATATACAGCTTCAAAAGTAGCAAAAGATCAGCATCTCTGTGACTGCAGTCTCATCAAAAACTTGTACTGTATGCCATACGGTTTGCCATTCTAAAAAGCTCTTATGTCCAAGGCCAGTGGGCAAAGAATATTTAATGTGGTCAGATAGGTTTACAGTGGGAGAAAGCCAAAGAATTTCGAATCTGCAATGGTACATGTGGTCATCTAATGGGGGTCATGAGGTCCAATGATTCCTTTGGTCCAAAGATTTTTGTGTCATATATATAATGGCTAAGAAATATGGACATTTTGTTTTACATGACCTGGTACACACCAGTGCAGGTCCAATCACAATCCTTTATGGTGTATTTTTTTTACTGCTAAACAAACTTTAGAGTGAATATCCTAAATGATCAGATACTAACATCCTCAAACCTACATGGGATGTTCTGAAAAGCAGAGTTCAAAGTATACAAACTGTATACTGTATATTATCTTTTTTATTTACAGTATTGATGGTAACTGTCAGATAAAATACAGGAACCGTTAATATTAATATAACTTATTATATTTGTTTTACTCATTTTATTTATTATTTAAATTCTATGCCAGTATTCTCAAGACATCAGTACAAATGTTTTACAGGAGACTTTCTAACCACTAAATAATTGCCTGTTTGGTTTAGCAGAATCTGAAACTATTCTGAAAATATTCTATAGTTCATATACTTTCTTACCAGCTTTACTCTTTTTACACAGTTTACACAAATATATTTGACTTAAGATTTGCAGGTACATTTTTAATGAATGCTATACTGTCTGTCAAGGCTATGACACCACAAGAATTCTGCCTTTTCTTTCTATGTCCTCGAAAAGTAATGTTTTTTTAGACAAATTTCAGCAAGTAAACCTGAAACCTTAAACCTCTCTCTTTCTCAGATTTTCCTGCAGCTTCAGAGACACTATGTTGTGAAGCAAAACAACGCGCAACAGCTGGTGGCAAAAGCTGCGTTTGAAATAGACAAACTTCTTGCCAAGCGCTCCAAAGCTCTAGAAGTAAGTATCAAGTATTATGACACTTTATCAACCTAACGTTTGAAAAGGGTCTCACTTTTAAGGCATTTTTGAGATGTTACCCAGGGTTTTTCCTGCATCGGTAAAAAAAATGGTCTTCGGTGGTGGCGGGCTAACTGCGTGGAAAAAATAAAGTCACTGATTTGAAAAGTTAGTAATAAAATTAACAACCAAGTAACACATTACACATTACAAAAATAGTGTCAGGTCTATTATTTTGCATTTACACTCCAAGACTTAATGAGATCATTTAAAATACAGAATCAGATTGTTTTGTTACATCTTTTGCTGTGGTTATTATCACAGTCAATCGGATTTAGTGGCTCATTTAAATACAGTTGTCAATCCAGAAACTTTGCAATGTGTGATTAGCAGCATGAAATATATATACAGAAAGTAAGCTAAGATCACTGCCATTATAATTACTGACACTGTCAATTACTTCAGTTCAACACGAGGTACACTTGGGCCCTATTTTTTTACAGGTGCACTTGGGGCGTGTCCGAATCCACTTTTGCTAAAAAAAAGAGGAAAAAGCTTTGCGGAAAAAGCGATTTTGGAACATGCAATAAACCAATCAGAGTCTCATCTCCCATTCCCTTTAAAAGCCAGTTGCGCTGGCTCCATGGCGGATTCGCTATTTAAATGGCAGAATTTGCGAGCGGAAAGACTGAACGCTTCTCTAGAGAGGAATAAAAAAAAAGAAAAGAAAAATGTTTGTGTGCTGCTGTGTGTAATAAGCAGAGTGTACGCTCGTTGTGCACCTGCCTATATGCGCATATTATTAACGGGCCCTTTAAATAACACAAAAAATACTGCGCTATTGACTTTAGACCAGGCTTTTGTTGGTCAATGGTGCAGTCGTCATCTCTTATCAACATTGAGTTTATACTTTGGTTATAATGAAAGGATTTGTGTGCACGCAGAACTATCTTAAACACATCTGATTGCCCATTGCGTTCATGCGGTCAACAGATACAGTATGTCTGTGATTGGCTACAAAGCTGCAAAAACACGTAAATAGAAAGACAATAGAACGCTTACTTAAACACTCAACAGGAACGGTGTAAAGAATTTTCGTCACATTAAATGTTCAAATAAATCTTTGGTGGGTCAAATATTAATTTAGGCAGTTGCAAAACATTTTTCAATGCAGGAAAACACATTGCACATGTGTTTGATTTGATGCTACAATATTTAATCATGTGGATTTCCACTTGTTGAGGTGTATTCCAGGTGTCATACTTACATACTAACATAATGCTCTAGCTATCTCAGCAGTATATTTTCTGTATAAATTGTATATATGTAAAATACCCATATTAAATTAACCAAAATGAACAATATACAAACCAATCACTAGGAAAAAAAATCAAGATAACGTTAAGCATTAAGGTATTATGCAATCATTTGACATTTCTCCTTATACAGAACCTTTTTGTCATTGTGTTCTTTAAAATTGAGTCAAGAACACTAGGGTTCCCTTTCGAGGGAACTCTCACTGCGTCGGAACGACACTTTGGGGATACTCCCTAAGCATTAGCGAATCTGAAGTTCGTATAGAAACTAAACCAATCTGATTGGCGTGCGTGATGACGTCACTGTGACGGCATACCCGGAAGTATAAAAGGGAAGCCGGCGCATTGAAACGGCAGTTATTGCTCTTCAGCATTGCGCTCTGTGTTACAAGTCTGTCTATTTACTGTTGTCTGTCAAAGTGTGTGAAAGAAAAAAAGAAAGTATGAGTGAGAGAGAGTACAGGCAGTGTGTGCATCCGTGCCCCCGTCATATTTCTGGCTCGGATGCACACCTGCTTTGTGTGCATTGTTTGGGTGTGGAGCATGCTCGGGCGGCTCTTGTGACTCTTGCGACTGCTCCGCTCTCGGCTGGCCGTATTTGATGAGGGTGGCCAGCCTCGTGAGCCCCATGGTTCTGGACCCACGGTCGCTGAGGCGGCTCATCGTCGCAGATCATGGGGTTCACAACGGGACTTGTCAGAAGGTTTTGGGACTGCTGTGGCACTTTCTCAATCCTCTTCTGACAGTTCCGAGGATCTTCCTCCCCGTGTGGAAGCCCGCACTGCGGCTTCTTCCCCTGGGGTGGAGGATCCGATGCTCATCCTCTCTGGTTCCGAGGAGCTGGATGAGGGTGGCATCGGGGCGGGTGGAGAAGCAGGAAGTGTGTCATCGCTTCAGCCACCCGCCCAAGAGGAGCTGGTAGAGGTGTTGACCCGTGCGGTGGCCAAGTTGAGAATCGATTGGCCACAGGAGGTGCCGGAAGTTCAGCCACCCAGTAGGCTGGACGACCGGTTCCTTTCTCGCCGGGTCCAAACACCTCGCCGGGGCTTGCCGTTCTTTCTGGATCTGCACACCGAGGTGTGTAGATCTTGGAAGAAACCCTTCTCCTCGCGTGTTTCCAATCCTCCGGTGTTGGATTATTCCAACGTACTGGGGGCACGCGAGGCAGGGTATGGGACGATGCCTCGGGTGGAGGAGGCTCTCGCGAGCTATCTTTCACCCGACTCTGCATCGTCCCTCAAAGCCCTGGTGCTGCCCACCAAGCCCTGTCGGGATACCTCATCCTTGGTGGGCAAGGCATATATGGCGGCTGGGCGGGCTGGTAGTTCCCTGCACACGCTATCGATTTTGCAGGCCTACCAGGCCGACCTCCTCAAGGAGCTCGATGAGGGTCCCTCTGGGTCCCCTGAGGGTCCATCGATGTGGAATCCCGCCGCCTATGACGCTTCGGGCCACATCGATTTCCCGCGAACGCATGCTGCTCCAGCGCCTCTGGAAACCTGCGTCTGGGCAGCTAACGCGTCCGCACACAGAGAATCGTTCCCAACCACTTCCTGCCGGTCATCCACTTCAGGGGGTTGGGGACGAGGCTCGTGTAACACCCAACACCAGCCTCTGGTTCCCTTAGTAGATTATCTCGGCGCATGGAAATGCCTTCTGAATATTTCTACATGGGTCCTGCGTATTGTAGAGAAAGGTTACAGACTGCAGTTCGGTCAACTTCCGCCAAGTTTCAGGGGGTTGAACTGGACCGCAGTGGTACCAGAGCGGGTTCGGGTAATGGAACTAGAAGTAAAATCCTTGCTGGCGAAGGAAGCCATAGAGCGCGTTCCTCCGCCGGAGAGGGAGTCCGGGTTCTACAGCCGGTACTTTATAGTTCCCAAAAAGTATGGAGGGTTGCGTCCGATTATAGACCTGAGGTATTTGAATCGGTCTCTGAGGAGGTTCAGAGTCAAAATGCTCACTGTTCCCATCATCGTGAGTCAGATCCAGCCTGAGGACTGGTTCGTCACGATAGATCTAAAGGACGCATATTTCCATATCTCCATCCTTCCATGTCACAGGAAGTTCTTGAGGTTCGCGTTCGGGGGCGAGGCGTATCAATATCGAGTGCTTCCCTTCGGTCTAGCTCTTTCCCCACGCACATTCACGAAGTGCATGGATGCAGCTCTGGCTCCATTGAGACTTCAGGGCATCCGTGTGCTGAATTATATCGACGACTGGCTCATATTGGCCCAGTCGTACGAGATGGCAGTTTGGCATCGAGATGTCGTTCTGGCCCATATAAGGTGCTTGGGGCTGAGACTCAACACAACAAAGAGTGTGTTGACGCCGTCCCAGAGGACTAAGTTCCTAGGGATCGTATGGGACTCGACGACGATGCGGGCACAATTGTCTCCCGCGCGAGTCGAGACCATACTGGCGATGGTCTCAGGAATAAGGCTAGGCCACAGCATCATTGTGAAGCACTTTCAGAGAGTGCTGGGGCACATGGCAGCAGCGTCCAACGTGATACCTTTTGGCCTGCTGCAAATGAGACCTCTACAGTGGTGGCTGACCAGTGGGAATCCCTAGTGGGAATCCTTTCCGTATGATCAGGGTAACGCGCAGATGCCTTCGTTCCCTAGGCATATGGAAGAAACCTTGGTTTCTGTTCCAGGGGCCAGTGTTGGGAGCGTCCTGTTGCCGGAAATCCGTTTCAACAGACGCCTCCCTCACTGGTTGGGGCGCGGTCATGGTCGGCCGCTTTGCGAGGGGCCCGTGGGAGGGCCATCATTCCTCCTGGCACATAAATTGCCTAGAGATGATGGCGGTCTTCAAAGCTCTCAGGAGCTTTTTCCCGGACCTCCGTGGCCAAAATGTCCTAGGTACGAACAGACAATACGTCTGTTGTAGCGTACCTCAATCATCAGGGGGGTTTGAGGTCGCGCCCTCTATGCAGACTGGCGCATCAAATTCTCCTGTGGTCCCAAGGGAAACTGTTGTCCATTAGGGCGATGTATGTCCCGGGGGTCCAAAATCAGGGAGCAGACATCCCTTGCGTCTCGCGAGACGTCCCACTGTCCACTGTGGTGTTCCCTCACGCATCCAGCCCCGCTGGGGTTGGATGCCATGGTTCAGACGTGGCCGAGGCTGCGTCTGTACGCATTTCCCCCGATTGCTCTGCTCCCGGGAGTCCTGGAGAGGGTCCGTCAACAGGGGGTCAGCCTTCTTCTGGTAGCACCCTGTTGGCCGACGCGAGTTTGGTTCTCGGATATCATAGCTCTGCTGGCAGGTCCTCCATGGTAGATTCCTCTGAGGAGGGATCTCCTATCTCAGGCGGGGGGCACAATATTCCACCCCCGGCCAGAGGTTTGGAACCTTTGGGTCTGGCCCCTGAGCGGGTCAGGTACCTAGAGGCTGGCCTGTCGGCAGAGGTGATAGAGACCTTACTCAGTTCCAGGGCTCCGTCTACGAGGAGACTGTACAGCCTCATGTGGTGAGCCACTTGGTGCAGGGAGCGTGAGGTGGACCCAGTTAACTGGCCGGTGGCTTCAGTGCTGGAGTTCCTCCAAGATCGCTTCTCTGCGGGTCTAACCCCGTCCACATTCAAGGTGTACGTGGCTGCCATTGGGCTTTCCACACTCCTTTGGGTGATGGGCCTTTGGGTAGGCACCAGCTGGTTGTACAGTTCCTCCGTGGGGCTCGGAGGATGAGGCCTGTGGCTCGTTCCAGACTCCCAACCTGGGATCTGGCAGTGATTCTCGAAGGGTTGGCTGAGGCCCCCCTTTGAGCCATTGGAGTCGGCTGAACCAAAGAACCTGACCCTGGAGGTGGCTTTTCTTCTGGCGATTACATCGCTGAAAATAAGAGTGGGGGACCTCCAAGCCTTGGCGGTAACGGCGACTTGCCTGGGGGTTGCCCCCGGACGAGTTAAAGCCGTCCTACACCCTAGGCCGGGCTACGTGCCCAAAGTTCCATCAGGGGTGGCCAGGTCTTTGGTTCTTCAGGCATTTCATCCCCCGCCTCACGTGACGGCGGAAGAAGGGAGACTTCACCTGCTCTGCCCAGTTAGGGCTCTCAGAGTGTATCTGGAGAAGTATCTCCCTAAGGCACCTGGCGCTAGGGTACTTCAGTCCTAGTTGTGCCCGGTCTCCGGCTTCACACTAGGGCAGGCGCTACCCTCGGTGTGGGCTAGTGGGTACTCATTCCCCAAAGTGTCGTTCCGACGCAGTGAGAGTTCGGCTCGGGTTATGTATATAACCCTTGTTCCCTGAGAAGGGAACGAGCACTGCGTCGCGTCACCACACCTCGGCACGCCTGGAGCGCATGCTTCAGAGCAATAGCTGCCGTTTCAATGCGCCGGCTTCCCTTGTATACTTCCGGGTATGCCGTCACAGTGACGTCATCACGCACGCCAATCAGATTGGTTTAGTTTCTATACGGACTTCAGATTCGCTAATGCTTAGGGAGTATCCCCAAAGTGTCGTTCCGACGCAGTGCTCATTCCCTTCTCAGGGAACAAGGGTTATATACATAACCCGAGCCGTTCTCTATAGAACTCCACTGAACCTTTTTATTTAACAGTGTGTAGTATGTACTAAGCTAGTGTTCCAAACAAAGCCATTGTTTTTTTTCTGCTCGGGCCAAACCTTTCCAACATTTTATATTGTTAGTAAATTAGATCTGGCAGAAAGATCCAGCTTGGATCGATCTACATTGATCTAGCTCTGATAAAACCGAGTCCAGGATGTTGGCAGGGCTACTTCAAGCTGAAAGTTAATTAGTTTGCCGATGCGCTCTGTCCTTTTGATTTTCTTTCTTGATAAACTGTACGCTGTATGCCCTGGAAGCTATGTTTCAAGAGCATTTTCCATTATTGTATGAATAGAAATCATTAGATATGATTATGCTGGCTCATTTTCCCAGACAGTGAAGAGATACCATATGTTGTGTGTGCTCAAGCAGGGTCAGTCAGTGTTATAAATGTATAACTCTTGCCCCTGAAGTGCAGGTGATGTATTGGTACTGTGTGGAACTGCTTTTATTGCTGAGCATTAAACACATTGCTGACAGCTCACCCTGATGACTAAATGAAAGTATTGACCTTTCACTCCCTCTCTCTCTTTCTCACTGTCCCTTTCCTTTTTTTTCCTCCTGCTGGCTTTCTTCTGTCATGCTTAATTGGTCCGAATTAAGTGTTCTTGTTTTAATGGATATGAAAGCATTAGTCTGCCTCATATGATGAAAATAACTGCTCTTAGGTCATTGGATCTGTAATAGCTGGTTGTGGTCTAGGACAGTTTGGCTGTTTGCTTCTCTGTCCATTTGTGTGTGTGTGTGTGTGTGTGTGTGTGTGTGTGTGTGTGTGTGTGTGTGTGTGTGTGTGTGTGTGTGTGTGTGTGTGTGTGTGTGTATTTTTGACAGATTGTTTACCTCCAGTCACAATGCCCAAGCTGGACACTGTCCTCATGTCACCTCATAGTCTTTATTCAGTGTTTCCCTCTGTTGTCCACCAGCACAAACACAAAGACCATGTTGCTTGTTTTTGTGCTTTTCTCTCCTCATCTTTTATCATCATAGTCAGAAGAAAAGATTGTGCTGGTCAAATTTTCTTTTGCACCCTGATTATAATTAGAAAATTCACAAGTGCATCAAGTTCGGCAACTCTGGTGAATCAAAAACCAAAAGCATTACATTTAATTTAATTATTAAATGCAGCCTTCCAATTTTGTGGTTAAATATTGAAGTGCATCTGTTTTAAATGTTTCAGATTTTCTGTAGAGTATATTGATTTTATATTTGTGTACTTACTTTTTCCTTCCTTCCTTCCTTCCTTCCTTCCTTCCTTCCTTCCTTCCTTCCTTCCTTCCTTCCTTCCTTCCTTCCTTCCTTCCTTCCTTCCTTCCTTCCTTCCTTCCTTCCTTCCTTCCTTCCTTCCTTCCTTCCTTCCTTCCTTCCTTCCTTCCTTCCTTCCTTCCTTCCTTCCTTCCTTCCTTCCTTCCTTCCTTCCTTCCTTCCTTCCTTCCTTCCTTCCTTCCTTCCTTCCTTCCTTCCTTCCTTCCTTCCTTCCTTCCTTCCTTCCTTCCTTCCTTCCTTCCTTCCTTCCTTCCTTCCTTCCTTCCTTCCTTCCTTCCTTCCTCAAGAAACATTTCTTGTATTATCAATGTTGAAAACAGTGCTTAAAGGGATAGTTCACCCAAAAATGAAAATTAGCCCATGATTTACTCACCCTCAAGTCATCCTAGGTGTATATGACATTCTTCTTTCAGACGAATATGATCAGAGTTATATTACAAAAGTCCAGGCTAATCCAAGCGTTATTATAGCAGTAATAGTTGTTCTGTTTTTGAAGTCCATAAAAAATGCATCTGTCCGTCAAATAACGTGCTCCATGCGGCTCTGGGGTGTTAATAAAGGCCCTCTGAAGCAAATCGCTGCGTTTGTGTAAGAAAAATATCCATATTTAAAACTTTATAAAGTAAAGTTTCGGCCGACCGCCTTCCGTGTTCAATTTATGGAAAAAGTGTTGAAAGGTCTTCTGCCGATCGAAAGACTAACGTGACCAGGTACGCTCGTCATGACGTCACGTACGCATCTTGAGTTTCACTTTCAACACTTTTCCATGGAAGGCAATCGGTTGGAACTTTACTTGTAAAGAGAGCGCCTTATAGAAAATGTGATCTGGCGTTTTCGGAGTTGTGAGCTCCAGTGGATCAGCGGCGATCAGCGGGAACTCTCCCCGCCCAGAGCAGACTTAACACGGCTAGTCCTTCTGACACCTGCCGCTGGCTCTGATGTCTTCAGATATAATTTGTCTTCTAACGGCCGATCTTTGGTCTCATTAATCTATAATTTGTTCCCTGGTAAATCGTTTTGACTGAGGGCAAAGTGACGTTTCATAACTTTTATATTTTTAGGCTATTAAACACATAAACTGACATTTAACAAAAATAGACTGGCTTGTGTTTTATGTCATAATTAATTTTATTACAGTGATAATCACACTTGTCTGAACCACATATTAATGTTTGTTTGTTTTTTGTTTTTTTTTACGAAAAGAGGCAGGGTTTTTAATATTTCGTTTTGTTATAAATGCAATAACATTGGCTACTTTACATTTGTGTGGCTATAATAGGTTTATATTTTTAATGAAAAGAGGCAGAGTGGTGTTTTATCATATATTTCATTTTATTGTAGCCTAAAATATACATATATACCGGACTATTGTCCTCCCGTCCTCGGGAGTTCGTTCTCCGGAGTTGAACTTGGCGAGCCTGAATTAACTACCACGGACACAAGTCAGAAGTTTGCGAAGGCCTACTTGGTATAGAGAAACGTATCTTTCCTGAGTGACCCCCTCGGGCACAGGATGACCACGGATCATGTCTTGTTCTAATCAATATCTGCTGGATCAGACTTGACTTGATCTCGAGGCCAAACGTGACTGTGGGATGCTGTGGTTGGATTAGACTGATTGATTGATTGGCAGCTCAGTTAAGTTGATCAGCGGGTGTCTTTAATTTGGCACCATCCATCAGCAGCTGTCTGCGTAGTCGATGCGAGTTAACGGAGTTTGCTTGACGTGTGGCCAGGATGCTATGTTGTCTAACAGGAAACTGAAGGTGTTGGCTGCTGATGGAGAATAAAATCACGGAAACAGCAAAAATGTCTCACTCTTGCCACTCTCTCTCTCTCTCTCTCTCTCTCTCTCTCTCTCTCTCTCTCTCTCTCTCTCTCTCTCTCTCTCTCTCTCTCTCTCTCTCTCTCTCCAGCTGTTTTCTGGACATCGTTGGACATCCAACACTTTTTTTTTATCCTGCTGACCTCCCTTTACACAAATTAAGTACACAATATTATACAACATAACATTTACCTATCATGAAATGTCTGTACATTTTGGCCTTAAAATGTTCATTTTGGACATTGTAGTGTTGTTAAACTCAAGCATTCAACCCTGTTACCAGTAAATCAGTGGCCAGTAATAAGGCTAACATAGTCATACTAAAATCTAAAAAACTTCCATTTTGATTTCAGGGGGACTTTATTATTTTTATACTGTAATAGTTTCACAGTTACTCTCCAAATAAATGTAGAAACAACTTAAAGACAGTATATTTTAAATATTTATTGTAATGGCATCTGTTTATGAATGAAGGCCAGTATCACTGATACTAATATTGCTACTGATGTCTCTATGAAATTGATTTTTTTGAACATTAATGATAGACATTCAGAATTACAGTATAATTGAAAGCTATATCAATTTCAAAATTTATAAGGCTTAAAAAAAAGTGAACTTAAAACAATCTTCACATAAACCCATTGTAATAAATGTCATATTTACCTGTGGCTTTCCTCATATACATAATACACATATACATAAATTGAAGTTATCAAACAGTCTGCACTGCATAAATAATAAATTAATTATAGATTAATCCTTATTAACGCTACAATTGTCTCTGTTACCTTGTACTTTGATTAACATTAATGATCATCACAGCAACTGGTTTATTAGGCTGCTGTGACTTTAAGATCTGACACTGCCGAACATAACACATTTCATCAGAACATATCATTTTCTCACAACTCTTTAAGTTCATTTAAGACGTTATTTAACTAATTTAAGACTGCTCTTATGAGAATACTTAACAAAACGTGCATTTTGGCATACTTGTGTGTGTGTTATTGTTCCTTCAAGCAAGAAAGAGAACTCTGGTGCGCTGTCTGTGCACGATACTGGTGTGCATCTTGTGTTGTGTGTCACATAGACAGGACATTCACAGCAGTGCATTCTCTTTTTAGCATGCTATCGTTAATGCACTAATTTTGACAGCACTAATATATACTGTATATTAGGGGTGGCACGGTTCACAAAACCCACGGTTTGGTTCGTATCACGGTTTTAGGGTCACGGTTTTCGGTTCTGTACGGTTCTTGTTGTTGTTGTTTTTAATCGTTAACACTCCAGAAATTTACTTCAGCATATGATATATAGCTTAATCATCCACAATTTAGGATACAGTATTAAAAAATTGTTATATCATGTAGAAGTTGTTTCCTAACTGTCTGTCTACCGAGTCCGACACATTGGTGTAACATTTTTCTTGTTAATCATGTCAATTTTGATCAGAACAATGCACTGTGGCTTTAATTCAGCTGACCTGATTAACACATTTCACCATGAAGTGTTCCGTGTTTCACAATCACCATATGACATCCAGCGCTGTGAAAAGGGAAAAAAAAATACACGAAAACACAACACTGCCAGAAGTTTTTGCCCAAACTTCAAAGGCATGTTTAAATGATTAAAACTAGAAGCATATCTTAACTTTTAAATGTTACATTTATCATGTGAACTACTTATATACAGCATGTTATATGCATGTGTGTATGAGACAGAGGGGAACACGGTCGCATTTGCAGTAGATATATGCTGCCCATCATAAATCAAAGCACGAGACAGACAGGGGTCGGAGGAGAACACCGGAAAATGTGACAGAATGGACAATATTTGTCTGTATGTGCAATACACGAGCCGCGGTTCAGCTGCGCGAGACAAACACTGCCAGTGTGTGAATGCACAACGGGGGCACGCGGCTCCCGCTCTCCATACGCACTGCATCTGCCCAGCCTGCTATACGTCGCTGGCGCATCCTCCAACTAAGTTGGCAATCCTCTCTCTCCCACTTGCATTTCTACACGTGACGTGACCTGCAGCACCCCACTTTTACTTTAAGTAAAAACACACCTCTTATTTTGTGCGAAAAGGACACCCACTGTCTGAGCACCCACTGTACATTGCGCATGCGTCGAAACCGTGCGACGCACACGCTCCGAACCCGAGACAAGCGAACCGAACGGTTGGGGTTTTTTTCATATACCGTGCCACCCCTACTGTTTTTGACGTATTGTTTTTGACAATACTTTTTTTCCCCCCTCAACACCTAATTTTTGCCATGAATGTGTTTATGGTGCTTTGAAGTTCTGTCTAGGTGGGGAGCTCAACGTTTTGGAACCGATCCAGTGTGCGTACTGTGTGTATGGTAATTCAAAGTATCTGCGTCTCTTTTTAGAAAGAAAGAGGTTCTTTCACCATGATCTGAAAGCCCTTCTGCTAAATGCTGCATCAAAAGAAAGAAAAATGAAAAGCATGACAGAGAGATACACACTGAGGAAAGAGCCACTTGCATCCATCAAAAGGGAAAGAACAGATGGAAAGGAAGGGTGTTTGTTTGCTCTCTGTTTGATGTTGCAGATAAAACAGCACCATCCAGCTCAGTCGTTCTATGCGCTGATTCTTAGACAGCTAAATATCATTAGAGCATCTGGAAACTAGATTGCAGACTCTCATGGGCCAATACTGTACACACTATATTTATCTCCAGGAGCCCTTTCCCTCTCCTCTCTGCACTCGTTTCTTATCCTATCAATCTTTCGATGACATGCAGTGAAGGGCCAGAGAGCGTCACAATAACATCAGTAAACAGCACTTGGTTGTTTTGTACAGGTTTTAATGATGTACAGTTCACTCCAGTACTGAGAAAAGGTGTGCTATTAAGCAATGAGATGTCTTTCTTTATAGAACTACCCCCTTCCTACTGTTGTTGTTTAAGTAATAAATCATTCAGCTTTTTGCTTTCTATTTCTCTTGATGGAGGCCATATATATATATATATATATACAGCATATATACACAGATCAGGCATAACATTATGACCTTTGACAGGGGAAGTGAATAACACTGATTATCTCTTCATCATGGCACCTGGGGTGGATAGGATATATTAGACAGCAAGTAAACATTTTGTCCTCAAAGTTGACGTGTTAGAAGCAGGAAAAATGGGCAAGCGTAAGGATTTGAGCGAGTTTGACAAGGGCCAAATTGTGATGGCTAGATGACTGGGTCAGAGCATCTCCTAAAACTGCAGCTCTTGTGGGGTGTTCCCGGTCTGCAGTGGTCAGTATTTATCAAAAGTGGTCTGAGTGGTGAACTGGTGACAGGGTCATGGACGGCCAAGGCTCACATGTTGCACGTGGGGAGCGAAGGCTGGCCCGTGTGGTCCGATCAAACAGACGAGCTACTGTTGCTCAAAGTTAATGCTGGTTCTGATAGAAAGGTGTCACAGTGCATAGCAGTTTATTGTGTATGGGGCTGCACGTATGGGGTTGCTCACATACCACCTACCTAAGAATTGTTGCAGACGATGTACACCCTTTCATGGAAACAGTATTCCCTGGTGGCTGTGGCCTCCAGGATACTGCGCCCTGCCACAAAGCAAAAGTGGTTCTGGGATGGTTTGAGGAGCACAACAACGAGTTTGAGGTGTTGACTTGATGAACAAACAAGTCTGATCCATGGAGACCCCACCTTGCTTAACTTACAGAATTTAAAAGATCTGCTGCTAACATCTTGGCCCCAGATATCACAGCATACCTTCAGGAGTCTAGTGGAGTCTATGCCTTGACGGGTCAGGGCTGTTTTGCTAGCAAAAGGGAGACCAACACAATATTAGTCATAATGCTATGCCTGATCGGTGTGTGTGCATATATACATTCTGTATATTAGGGGTGTGACGAGACACTTAGCTCACGAGGCGAGACACGAGATTGTATTTTAAAGACATGTATTTTTTTAAATCCTCAATTACAAAATTCATGACTGAAAAAATTGTCTGCAGGTGCATTTTAAAAATGTTTTAATCAGTTATCTTGTAGTGAATGTCATTTCAGTTGTACTTTCTGAGTATGAATTATCGTATGCATTGAAGGATAACAATATACACGCACTGTGTACACGCACTGTGTATATCCTCGTGTGTAAGCACACCTGGCAATAAAGCTCATTCTGTAAAAGGTTTTGCTACAAACTTAACTGACTGGCTTCTCCCCTGTATGATTTCACACAAGTCTCTTCAGACCTTACTGTACATGAATTATGAGCTTCCAGAACTTCTGATTGAGGCTGTGTGTGCAACCTCCTAATTGAACTCCTATTCACAAATTGTACATAGAAACAGTATAAATAACAAAAAGAAATAAAAACTGTATAAATAGCAACAGTTTTTTCTTAGTTTTATGAGTGCAAACAATAGTGCAACCATAAGCAAAGTTCCCTCTCAATATTTAAAGTGCAAACAGAGACCAAGACAGAGAGCAGAGCTAAGAGGTGGTTACAATTACACAGCCCAGCCGCTTTGATATTGGGAGACAGGCTGTTGTATGTTGCCTAATTTGCGTTTTACTTTCGCTTTAGAAAGCGGTGCTGACCGTGCATTCTACATAAGATAAGACATTTATCAGATGCATGGGTATGGATAAAATACGCATTTCAAATGGAGTATGTGTAAAATAGGTATCAGGCTCTTATGCGCAATGAATCCTCCGCCATGGTCTTCAATCATCTTGCCTTACTCTCGTCATGTAATCAGTGAATTGTGATTCCTGCTGCACCGTGTGCGACTCTTTCTGCAGTTTACAATAGTTTACAATTGAAGTGACTGTTATCCAACTGAATTAAACGTTTTTTATATCTATAAAAAAGCAGCGTTGGCATATTCATGGCGATATCATGAGACAGTTTTCACCTTGATATATGTATATTGTATTGTATTGTATTGTAGCACCTAATGTAACCTCTTTCATCCCAACAATGGTTGTAGTCTTACTCAATATCTGTGAAAGTCTAGACTGACTGATTAGATTTTAGGAAGGAGAACTGCACCTTGGGAAATGTACTGAATTAGTCCCTCATTGTAATGAGTGAGGACTTGAAGGACAGACAAAGGGTATGCCGTCAGACTACAATACCCATAAGAATCCAGTGCTTCTCGGAGGACGAACAGCTGTCAAAGGTGCCACATGTCAAATAACTGAACTAATTGAGCAGCATAAATGACTGTGACTTCCATAACAACTGAGGAAATGGGAAGAGCTCTTTTTTTGTCTTGATGTTCTCAATAGCCTATGTACTGTCTGTTGGAACTCTCATATCGGTCACTGGCAAAACATTCATAGTAAAACATCTGAGTGTGTTGTGTTACAGAACCAGAAGCATCATCAACGGTTTGCACAAACAGATCGGCTGCTGGTTGCGATGATGCTTGGTTGCTACGGTACCTTGGCTCCATATACAGGCACTGCTAAACTTAGCTGTACCGCCTGTCTCCAAACAACAAATGTTGGAAACAAATGATAGAAGGCTCACACTAACTTTCTGCAAACTCCACCAACCTAATATGAGACATAATGAAGCACTAGTGTGAGAGCTGGCAGTAGTTAAATTGTCATCTTAAGCAATGCAGAGCTGCATAATTACAGTGTTGTCCACCCACATTGTGACTGTACTAGGATATATTTTCACTTCTGCTTAAACACCCTGTACTGGGAACTTTAATGGGATGTTAAGAGGATGGGTAATCTTACAGTTGATTCACTGATCTTTTTTAGTGAGAGACTTTAGTGAGAGACTGGAGACGCTGATGGGTCTCCAAGTGTCGTTGTTTGGCTAGATATACTGTACACAAATGAGAGATTAAAGGCACGTTCACACCAAGGGCTATAACTATAACGATAAAGATATAGTTCTACAAATCATTCTCAATAACACACACAGGTTCTACACAGTCTCATGTTAATCTTGAGTACCTATAGAGTAGTATTGCATCATTCATATCTCCGAAGAGTCTTTATTTTATCATATATAAATAAAAAAAGACAGATACGCTGTACCAAACAGCCAAGCTTGTGAAGGCGTGCAGTGGGCGGAGCTAAAGAGACACGAGCACACACACACACACACACACACACACACACACACACACACACACACACACACACACACACACACACACACACACACACACACACAAAAAACATCATGGCATTATCCCTGGATAACTTTCAATTCACTATACGTTCGTGTTGTTTACATTATATGCACTAATATGGCGATTGCCAACAAAACACAGATATTTGATTCAGTTTCACTCACTGCCAGCGGTTTCAACAGGGAACAAACAAACACACTTGCAGAACTCCGTTGCTGCTCTGGAAAACAAATTGCATCCACTGTTTCCTTAACGCTGTTTTTTTTGGGAAGCTGAACAAGGTTATCTTTTCCTCACAACCAAAAACACACTTCTTTAGTGACATTGTTGGTCTAAAAACTAAATGACAGTACTGCTGACGGCTTCCGTAACCCGAATGAAGCACGTTGATGGGCGCGCTCTTGCTCATACTCTGGTTGATGTGTGCACGGCACGTGCTCATCCAGGAGAAGTGCCGATATATGCAATTCTGCCCTTTATGAAGTCATACAGGGCCATACTCTAAAAGAAAAAAACACATTCTGAAACTTATTTGAATCCTGAGTGAGTGTATTTGGCACAAAAATGCTTGGGCATACGTCCAACTTGTTTTTTTTTTGTTTTTTTTTTGCCATGTTTAGCATGAAAATCCAACTCTTTAACAGTGTAAATAAGTCAGAATGCATTATGCCCCCCCCCGCCCCCCCCCCCCCCCCCCTAAAGAATCACAGATTTTACACCACAACTATAACGATAACGGCACAGATGAAAATATCGTTGGAATCACTTTCAGAACCATTTATTTCCCAGCTGATGAACTATAAAAACATTGACAGCCAATCAGAATCCATCCTGCTGTAACAAACTCAAGCATTTAAAGCGGCAGACAAGCACGCACTTAGAATAAACAGAACGATTACGTCCGCTGGTGTGGATGCTATATCTTTATAGCTATATTTATAGTTATTGTTCTTGGTGTGAATGGGCCTTAAGAGTAGCCTAGAAATCTAGATGCACCTTAGCGGCAAATGTAATTTTCAGCCAAGGTCGTCTAGCAACTCTCTGTTGGCTTGCGAGCTGGAAATACCAAACTCTGGTCAGGCCAATCACATCGTGTATAGAGTCAGTGGGCGGGCTTAACATAATGACGGCAGAGTTGACGCGGTTCCACGTGCTACTTGTAAACAAAGAAGATGGTGAACAGCAGTCTTTCGAATCGGCTTTGGCCGCGATTCTGGAAGACTTGGAGTTAAACTTTTCTTTGAGAAAAGAACAAAGGAATGGCACTGAAGTCATTCTTAATAAAGGAAGATGTGTTCAGAGTTTTGCCGACCGGATACAGTGAAAGTTTAATGTTTTATCAAAACAATGTCCTAACAATGTAAGTATTTTCTGGTTTTACTATCCTAGTGGAGGCATTTTAAAATAAGAACTTTATCCACACACGCACATGCACACGCATGGAGCCATCTGTTTCAAAGCATGTTGTGGTGGTGTGGTTCAGATCCCTTGGCCTCAGGCTGGTCTTCAGTATGTTGAAGAGGTAGTGCTAGATGCCAGTTTCCTCACGTTGAGCTTGGAACATTGACAGGTGGTGGATCCCCCAATAAGCATCACACTTTACCAACCTTGAGCCGAAATGGCTCCTGTTGAATTCTGGAAAGCCAGTACAGTTTACCCTGCCTCAAGCCAACATGGCTCCAGCTCCATTCCTGCTGCACCGTGTGCGACTCTTTCTGCAGTTTACAATAGTTTACAATTGAAGTGACTGTTATCCAACTGAATTAAACGTTTTTTATATCTATAAAAAAGCAGCGTTGGCATATTCATGGCGATATCATGAGACAGTTTTCACCTTGATATATGTATATTGTATTGCATTGTATTGTAGCACCTAATGTAACCTCTTTCATCCCAACAATGGTTGTAGTCTTACTCAATATCTGTGAAAGTCTAGACTGACTGATTAGATTTTAGGAAGGAGAACTGCACCTTGGGAAATGTACTGAATTAGTCCCTCATTGTAATGAGTGAGGACTTGAAGGACAGACAAAGGGTATGACGTCAGACTACAATACCCATAAGAATCCAGTGCTTCTCGGAGGACGAACAGCTGTCAAAGGTGCCACATGTCAAATAACTGAACTAATTGAGCAGCATCAATGACTGTGACTTCCATAACAACTCAGGAAATAGCATTTGCCAGGCTGAACATGATGAATGTTATAGGGATCATAAGTTCTTTTTTATAATCTGTGTTTACACTGTGCTGAGAGGTGTGAAAACTACTCGATTTCCACAAGCATATTTCCACGCGCTCTTGTAGCCAGAGCATTGGTGTCAAATTGGTGTATTGGTGGAGAAGTTCAGAAGTTCATTCTCTCCGTGTTGAGTCACATCGAAAGGTTAAGAGTGCCGCTCACAATATGGAGGCTTTCCAGCAACTGTAATAAAGACATCAGCTTCAGACTTTAGCTTGTGAATAAATGGACCCTATTCATCTAATTTTGATTTGGCTGGCATATATATATATATATATATATATATATATATATATATATATATATATATATATATATATATATATATATATATATATATATATATATATATATATATATATATATATATACAGTGAGGAAGATAAGTATTTGAAAAACCTGCTATTTTGCAAGTTCTCCCACTTAGAAATCATGGAGGGGTCTGAAATTGTCATCGTAGGTGCATGTCCACTGTGAGAGACATAATGTAAAAAAATAATAATCCAGAAATCACAATGTATGATTTTTTTAACTATTTAGTTGTATGATATAGCTTCAAATAAGTATTTGAACACCTGAGAAAATCAATGTTAATATTTGGTACAGTAGCCTTTGTTTGCAATTACAGAGGTCAAGCGTTTCCTGTAGTTTTTCACCAGGTTTGCACACACTGCAGGAGGGATTTTGGCCCACTCCTCCACACAGATCTTCTCTAGATCAGTCAGGTTTCTGGCCTGTCGCTGAGAAACACGGAGTTTGAGCTCCCTCCAAAGATTCTCTATTGGGTTTAGGTCTGGAGACTGGCTAGGCCATGCCAGAACCTTGATATGCTTCTTACAGAGCCACTCCTTGGTTATCCTGGCTGTGTGCTTCGGGTCATTGTCATGTTGGAAGACCCAGCCTCGACCCATCTTCAATGCTCTAACTGAGGGAAGGAGGTTGTTCCCCGAAATCTTGCAATACATGGCCCCGGTCATCTTCTCCTTAATACAGTGCAGTCGCCCTGTCCCATGTGCAGAAAAACACCCCCAAAGCATGATGCTACCACCCCCATGCTTCACAGTAGGGATGGTGTTCTTGGGATGGTACTCATCATTCTTCTTCCTCCAAACACGTTTAAACCCAGAAGAGAATCTTTGGAGGGAGCTCAAACTCCGTGTTTCTCAGCGACAGGCCAGAAATCTGACTGATCTAGAGAAGATCTGTGTGGATGAGTGGGCCAAAATCCCTCCTGCAGTGTGTGCAAACCTGGTGAAAAACTACAGGAAACGTTTGACCTCTGTAATTGCAAACAAAGGCTACTGTACCAAATATTAACATTCATTTTCTCAGGTGTTCAAATACTTATTTGCAGCTGTATCATAAAAATAAATAGTTAAAAAATCATACATTGTGATTTCTGGATTTTTTTTTAGATTATGTCTCTCACAGTGGACATGCACATACGATGACAATTTCAGACCCCTCCATGATTTCTAAGTGGGAGAACTTGCAAAATAGCAAGGAATCAAGGAATTTTTATTGCCAAGTACATTTTTACACATACACGGAATTTGTTTTGGTGTTGTACACCGAGTCGCCATTCTGCGGCGCCTTCTTATGGGTGTTCAAATACTTATTTTCCTCACTAATATATATATATATATATTAGTATATTAGTATATATATATATATATATATATATATATAGTATGTGAATATGGTATTTCTTTTTTTACTTTATTCAGTACGATGGACAGAAGCGTTTCTAGTGACAGTCCCTGGGAGGTCAAATATATGAAGAAAGTAGATTTTAACTGAAAAGGTGAACTGTGTTCCCAGGTCAAGGGCATTTTAGGTTGGGGCAAGCTGTCACTGTGTTTTAAATGTTATAAATTTATAAAAAATAATTTGTGCTGGCCATTTTTTGTTTGTGTTTCATTGTTCAAATTCAGACCCTAAATTGGAGGGGGAAAAAATCCCATATAGGCTATCAAAGTACCATAGCATTACCATTTGATACTAACTGTACCACCAATTACACTTTCTTTAAATATGTTTTATATATAAATAAAAGGTTCAAGAACAGCATTAATTTGAAATTGAAATCTAATGTAACATTATAAATGTTTTTGATAAATTGAATGCATCCTTACTGAATAAAAGTTTAAAATTCTTAACCCCCTCGAGTCGGTGATCGCGCCGACGTGATCGACTTTTTTTCTTATCAGTGCCAAAGAGATTCAAATTACTCAAATTATTTGTTTTTTTTAATAATTCAGGCAAGTGTTATACATCATTATAATCTGTTAAGTTTCTATTTTTTTGTGTACAGTCACAATAAAAACAAAATGTTTTGCTTTTTGCAAAATAAAGAAAACAAACATGATGCACGATCTGCAGCCTCTCTCAATGATGTCTAATCTGACAGAAAAGTCTTCAGAAAAGGAACTCTAGCTTAGTGAAAACTTATCACACAAACATGAGACATAAGAAGAAGAAACGCTGAAATGTCAGCTTTTAAATAATGTAAACCAAATCGAAAACAAATATTCTTTGTTTATGTAATCTGTTTGAAAACAGAGAGATGTCAGTCATTCGCGAGCCTCTTCATTATCCGCTAATGCGACCACACCCACGGAGCGCGCGTTCTATTGAGATTCAAATACTGACGATCCATGTGTCAATGCCCACACATCAACTCAAATAAACACATCAAGTGAAGCGCTATAACGTTACTTCAGCTACATAGTTTTGACACGTTGAATAATCCTGGATTAATTCTCCTCATGAAAAGCTGTTCATTTCTGAGAGCAACGGATTCTGCCGCTGAGTGTAAGGTAGGCTAAGTTTATTCTGTTAGCATTTGTGAATATTAAACGCAAAAACCTGCACGAGGACGCACTGAAGCTTTCTTTGTTTAAATTAGCTCAAAATTACTGTCAGATGTAATAAATGAAGTAATTACCTTGACAAACTATACATCATTAAAATGGTCTAAAACTCAAGCTTCCATTTTTTTCCTCTGATTTATTCTCAAAAGTCTTATAGTGACCGTAATTTGTTAATATGTGTCAGGAGTTATGAATATGAAAACCGGCGTCGGTACCTTTTGAATGTAATATGAGCATCAGCTGCCCTCATTCATAAAAAACTCCTCTATGCTCGTCATGAAGACTCGCAACAAAACAACATCCCTCAGGGCTTTTAGTTCAAAAGTGTGCAGATGAGGAGAAATATTGATAGATTCTCATATGTCTGTGTCAAATTTCTATACAGAGAAGTATTATTTATTCAATATGTTCCCAAAATGCGCAGATGTAATCATTATGAGCGCTGGATACTCTGATGTGTTGTGTATTCAGTTCAAACTGGCAGCTGGAGGGCGCTCCGTGCACATGTAGTCCATATATGATACAGGCGACGAAGATATATACCATGTGACACCAGGAACTCTCAAGCTTTCTGAGATCGCTATAACATGCAGATAGACATGCAGATAAAACACTTACTGACCAATAATAGTGAACATTAGTATTCTTTTTAGTAAGAGACATACTCCGTGTGTTTTTATTATAATGCAGTTTTTGTGTTTATGGGTTTCATGGGTTCATTGTGTTTCACACAGCTGTCACACACTGCCTTTGCCTCTTTGTTGTGATAAAAAGAGTAGGATTGACACACATGCACGTCTTTTATGATTTACCTTTCACACTTTGATGAATGTACAGTGAATACTGTGTACATTATTATCGACAGCTGTTGAAACAAGAAAATACAAAACACAAATGAGACAAAATAGAGATCCTGTTAAACTAACTGAGCTAAATGACACACATTCACAACAGCAGGGAGACGTGACAAATCCACCCTGCAGCATTTCACGCCATTTCTTCCATCATTCTTCAACACTGTGGCAGGATTCATAGGGTAATTGGCTGATTTTTGAAGAGCTTGTCAATTCCCAACAAAATGTGGCTTTTTTTTGTAATGCTGAATGTAGTGCTGTTTTACAGAGACACATAAGCTGGGTAATTTTAATGGACTTGTACTGCTTTAATGTTAAAATTATCTCATCAAAGGAGAACCTACATATATATTATTAATTATTGCTTTAATTAGTTATGTAATTAGGCTGGCCAGAGGGCACATATAACCGTTTTGTTCATGTATGAATGTGTGTGCATTCGTCCTTTGTTGATTTATTTATTTTCTATTCTTTTTTTTTGTTTTTTTTCTTCAATTATTCTGGGAATTAAAGTGTAGATACACAGAAGCAACAGATGTTTGTGTTCTCAGCATGTACAGTGATGCTCTGCTCATCAGGTGTTTGTACCTGAGAGCTGCGGTACAAGAGTGAATAACTATCTAATTATCAACTGATGTATAATGTGAGTTTGTGCATTACTGACAAAGTGCTGTTAGAGATTGTATCTCCTGTTTTTCTCTGCACACATTAGCAGGACCGTCTTCTGGGATTTTATTTCTTATAGCGATGGATAGCCTGTGAAGGAAAAAAAAAAAGTATCTCCGTCCGTCCGAAGCTTCACTCTAAAAAAAAAAAAAAGGTTCTATATGGCACCAAAAATGGTTCTTGCCCCGTAATCATAGGGGAATTTTTTTAGTGCCATATAGCACCAATTTTGGTGCTTCAGTGGTTCTTCGGCGGTTCTTCAGAGGTGCTATATAGCACCTTAGTCAAAGAACCGGTGAAGCACCAAAAATGGTGCTATATAGCACTAAAAAAGGTTCCCCTATGATTGCGAGCCAAGAACCATTTTTGGTGCCATATAGAACCTTTTTTTTTTTTTAGAGTGTAGTGGACCTTGGACTGTGCCTCTATATAGCCTATGCTTACAGAGAAGAGGGGGCTTCCAGACCCAGTGAAATTTGGCAACGACCCTGGGCAATCTGAGATGAGAGATGTTTGAATGTAGATGCAGGATCTGTGTGCTGAAAATCACAAAAGCTCTTGCCATGCACATTGCAGTGTCACTTGAGAACCACAAACTGCCCATCCTCTCTGGATTGTGTGCCAGCAGGGGCCGGCACTAAGACCAACACACACCCCAGTCCTAATGAGTCTGAGACCACGCCGCTGGGGTTGTTATGGCAACAGCTCATCAGAGTGCGTAGACCCTGGGGTCAGTGAGTTATTATGGGATGTCTGAAGTGGGAGGAGAGGTTTCATCATCTAGACATGCAGTTAATTCTTTTCCTCTGGAGGACCAAGTGATTGAAAACAACCCTGTACTTTTAATCTAATAATAATGATGATACTCCGGTGGATATTTTGTTTGGATTAACATCACAAAACCTTGAAATTGTACTACATTTTGTGCTTACAGCATAAAAAGCCTTCAAAGGTCTCTCAAGGTTATGCTTGATGTGCATGTATTGGCTTTAATTTGCTTTACTGGCATCCATGTTCTTCTGACAAAATGTTTTTTCCTGGTAGCAGTGATATCAATTCTTCTGTTCATTGGAAAGCTAAAAAGAGTTTTAATGCTGCCTTATGAAGGTCACATGAATGGCAAAATATGACATATTACATAACAATAACATGTTGTGGATGCAGACCTAAACACTATGCTCCATAGTCATTTTGTTTCATTAATGCTTCACTAAAGGCACAATATGTACTATTTTTGGATTAAAATGTCCAAAAAAAACAGTAGAACAAGGTTATATATTTTGTTGACTTGTGTACTTTCATTATCCCAAATGTTTTATTAGACAGATGAGCAGCCGTTTGGATACATTCATCGACAGAAAGCTAATCATTGTTATAGCTCAGTACAGTTAATATTTTTGTTTAAATTTCAGTTTCTTGATTTGCCGCAAGTACCATGTTTTACCATGCCTATAGATCTAGCTTACTGCAGTGTGCAACAAGTGTCTTATAGTAGCCACAGAGCGAATGCAGAGAGAAGCATTATAACATAACTTTCAACACACTCAAATAATGCATCTAATATGATAAAACAGGAAGCAATCGTCTGTGCATAATAAAAGCTCTGTGAAACTAAGGCATCATCATGCTACGCCCATGTTTTGAATAAGCGACCTCTAGCAGTGAAAAATTACATATTGTGGCTTTAAAGCTAAAAATCTAAACAAAAGTTTAAATTGGATGACATTTCAAATGTATATAATACAAAAAGCTTAATATAAGTATTAAGCTTTTAGTTTAAAGGTCCCATGGCATGAAATTTTCATTTTATGAGGTATTTCAACATGAATATGAGTTCCCCTAGCCTGAATATTGTCCCCAAGTGGATAGAAATGTTGATCGGTGTAAACCCGAGTTCTGGCTGTCTCTCTCTCTCAGCCTTTGAGAAAATGACAGGCCAGACGAGCCAATCCTGAAGTCTCCTGTTTTGACGTCCAAGCAGGAACGGTTACCTCCCTTTCCTCCGCCCAGAGAATCTGGCACGCCCATGCAAATGCTCGAGATCATTAACGTTACTTGTGAACGCTGGCAGTTTCTCAGTGTTTGGATGTACAAATGAAAACAGAAGTCTTTCTTCAGTTCCTTCTAATCTGTGATCAGTGATCTCTTATGTGTAGCTAATTATTTATTATTCGTGCACACAATGCGGCTTCTCTCTCTCCAGACAGAATGGTGTTTTCGTGTTTTCTTCTATCTTGTGAGTCAGTGTTTTTGTACGTCCTCGTCGCGTCTATCGGTTCTAAAATGTGCATACAGTCTTTTCTGTTTAACATCAGCAGCCACATCTTTAGAGATAAACCTCACACACGCCGAAGCTCGGCCTCCAACATCCCCGACCCCCAGTACTGCATCTGGCCCACAGCGGAGGCACCAAACGCGGCGTGAGATTAAGCAGAAGGGGGGTAAGCGTGAGCATATCTGGGCTAGGCTAGCCATCTTTCCCCACAATAAACTGGATTACATTCGATTACTGTTGTTGTGTCTTTGTTTGCGCTGTGTAACGTTACTCAATGCGCGTCACTGACGCTATTCATATGATTGGAACATATCTAGAAATAATGCTATACTCAACACTTACTAACTCGTTCATCTCGACAGCTATAATGGTACATTGCATGTGTTACAAAGTTGGTAGAATAATGATGAATACGGACTCTGCGTGACTGGGACTCGTGTTTATTCAGAACTCTCAGATACAAGCACAATAAACTCGCGCTGACTGACAGCGCTCTCATAACTCAGAAGTTACTATAAATAACTTTGTTAGCAATCGCTCCGTCTCCGTGATGTCCGGTTCGCGAACGAATCATTCTTTTGAATCGGTTCTTTTTAGTGAACCGAACCAGTTCACCAAATCGGACTGAATCGTTCTAAAGTCAGCGCTGATCCATAATTTACTAAAGTTACTAACTTTCTGACATGAGTGACAGTCCCTCCGACTAGAAATAAACTAATAACCTGAAGTATATGCTAGTAACTACAACAGTTCACCCTGAACTGAGACTGAGAACTGATGAGAAGTGAACTCAGGTCCATCCGTCTCTGGCAGACTCGTGCCTGCTCGTGCCTCGTTAAACCACGCCCCCTCCGCTCATTTAAAATGCAAAGATGTCAGCCAATCACAACAGTGGGCGTTTTTACTGAAGTCTCACAGCAGACACGCCTCTTGAAGCAGGGCATTCAGCCACAGGGCAAACAGCAGTATAGAAAAAATGCCTTTTATTTCTAAATTATGACATTTTATGATGTAAAAATCATACTAACAATATAAGTACACCTCAGGAAACACTATAAAATAATAGAAAAATGCCATGCCATGGGACCTTTAAAAATTTCAGTTGTCATTTCAATGTTAGTATACATCCTAGTAATTGTGTGCCTTCACATATTTAGCTTACATTTTTTTCAGTAATAATAGTACTTTGACTTATTAATTTAACTTATTTTATTTCAGTTAGCTGCCAAGCCAACATTTCAAATCTAATCTAAAATAAAATTAGAAAGGTTAAAATAGGTGTTTAAACCTACATGTCCTAACCCACACTTCTTAACTATTTAAATGTGATAGTTTTTATATTATTGCATTTTTTTAAACAAAATATCATGAATAATTAATAAATATCATTGTATTTGGGGAGTCACACCATATGATGTTTTTGAAACCTGAACTAATCTTGCCTTGTCAAAAAAAAGGTCAAATTATCTGCTAAGTCTGCTAATAAAGATTTATTAACCTTGACAAACAGTCATGAGGGTCCTGTTTTATGTCCTTTTTCCTGTTGTATGTTTATGCGTGTTGGTTGCACCACATGACGTAGTCCAAGAAGTGAAATTTATGCTTTAGCCTTTATTATAAACTGACACAAAATGACAAACCCACCACTGTTTATTTGATCAGAATCTCTCCATCTCACACAGTGTGATCTGTGGTAGCGAGCATCAAATGAGAATTTCTTAATTTGTTTTCGGTCCCATGGTTATCAAGATTAATTTGACCCCTAATAAAAACCCCTGATCTTCAATCTAATTTCAAGGCCAATAAAAAAAAATATATAAAAAAAATAAGGAAACATAAAGAAAATGGCTCCTGGACAAGTTTCAGGAATGAGTTGTGAAAGTTCCCAGGGGAAATTAAGCATACAGTGAGTTTCTATTACAGACCAGATTATACTGTTATTAACCTAATCAGTCGAGGAGACCTGGACTGGACCTGAGCTGCTGTCTAAATTTAGTGTGCCATCACTGAGGGGTTTTCTCATAGGCCGAGAATCTGGAGTAAAGGCTGAATGCAGGTCATGTGTCTTCTCACTCAGTTTAATATGAGGTTTAAAGCTGAGCTTAATTTTCCCACATTAAAGCTGATTGTTGATTGAATGATGAAATGCATTACACCTTTATATTGGAACTCTGTCATGTTAATGCATTTATTTTTGTGTTATAAAGTGTCTGGATGTTAAGGTTTGGTTCTGAGGCTCTTTTATTAGATTTGAGAAAATCAATAAAGCTAAACTACATCTAGATAATAGTTTTTTGGTGTCCTTTTCTGGTTTAAGATGGTGTTTAATATATATGATTTACCAAACGTTTGGAGTAATTTTTTTTTAAACGATTGTCTTTTATGCTCACCAAGGCTGATATATTTCGGATACGTGGCAAGAGGAGTGGAGTGCAAGAATAATAAGCTATATGAAATTCATCTGTAAATTTCAAATAGACTTTTAATCAATTTTAAAACTAGATCTGATCAAGGGGTCTTGTCGTATAGGTCATGCAAGTTTGACTTAAAGGTGTTTATTGGACTGTCCTGGGTTTAATACAAGTAGAATGCTCTTTTATAAAGTTATTTCACTTAAGGACTTATTTAGTAAGATTATGCCTGAAAAGGTTTTGGATTTTTTATCATATGTCAATTTAAAACATCTTGTATAATATGAGTTGTGTTTGTTTGCTTGGTTTTATCGTATTTATATGATATTTTTATTTTTGTAATAAATTTGTTGCCATTAATATAGCCTTAGATGCTGACATGGCATTAAATAAAACAGTCTGAATTTGAATCACCAGAGCTGTTTTTTTTGTAAATCAGAATTAAAGTGAAAACAGTAATATTGTGGAATCGGAAATCCAAAACTGAATTTTCAGCATCATTACCCCAGTCTTCAGTGTCACATGATCCTTCAGAATTCATTCTAATATGCTAATGTACACAACTGATCACGTTTGAAACATTTTAATACCCAAACTTTTGTGCGATTGTGTATGTTTGGGCCTATATGTATACTTTCACCTTGTTCCTTATGTTTGTAGGCGCTGGCGACTGAAGCAGAGATACTGCAGATTACCCACCAGTGGAAGGATGATCTTGACGTAATGTTTCACACATACACATTTTATAACCACTCAGAAACAAAACACACAAAGGTGGAAAAAATAAGGCTGTGAAATTTTGTCTGGGCATGTTTTTATTCAGTTTTCACATTAAGACTCGCCATCACCTCAATTAAGAGATAATCAAAAGGACTGTAAAGTGTTGGCATCCTGATCTCAGCCCTTGCGGCTGTTGTATTGATGCAAATCAGGTTCCCACGGACTGAAATATCAATTCTAATTTGCAGAGGAATGGATGCGATGTCTAGTTGTCTGTTATTGATTTGTCAGTATTGTCCGAATGAGTCATCAAAATTGGCATCGTGGCAATATTTCATTTCTGATTTAGACTGCAGGATTCATTATTTAACATGTTTTTAACAAACAAACAAAAAAGTTAAGTTTTAACCCAACACTTATTTATTCAGAAGTTTTAATTAACTTACAGCATCACGACCAGAGATGATCTGCCAATGATGTCAGTCCATTTTGACATTGAGAGATAGCGTGCAAGTTATTGGTGGAGCTTTTTGATTCTGATACAGGAAGAAAAGACTAAGAACATTATTTAACACATTTAATATATAGACTAGTTTTGGCACAATTATATTTTTCATATATTTTTCATATTAGCAAAATCCTATCGATCAACCTCTAATTCGGATGTACTACTGATATATTAGTACATATAATTTCAACTTGTATATATTAAAACCTGTCTTGAATGTGCTCTCCAGCCTTAAGTTATAGAATCTGAGATCAATTATTTATTTTGAGATTGTGTGGGTTTGTTTTGTATGTACTTATGGAATTCATATGATTTATGCAGCTCTTAAAAAAAGGTCTTAAAAAGTCTTTTGATTATAAAAACTCTAGAGAAACCCTGTTCATTTATAGATCACCTTTACTCTATCATCTAACATTCACTTAAAGTTAATTTTTAAAACATTAATAATTTAATAACAACACTGTTAAATGTAATAAAACTGTTTTAGCAAATCTTGAAATTATTTAATATTGAAATACATTTTGATGTTGTGATCAGTGTTATTATTCTTAACTAAAACCAAAATCATTTTCAGTAATAAAGCTGAGATAAGTTACACATATTAGATATAAAAACTTGCACAAGCATGTTGACTTGGCAACTAACTAAATTAAGTATAGTTTAATTTAAAGTACTAAAATGACTAAAACTGAATTAAAAAAATGAATGAAAGCTAAATAGAAATAATAAAAATAACAAAAGCACATAACAAAATTACTAAAACTAAAATTATAAAAATTCAAAATATTAATAAATACTATAATAGTACACAAGTAGCACTAAGCAGCACTTAAAATGAATGACTTTTAGTTTTTACACACAATAGTATTGAATAGTATTATAGTATAATTTTATTATTGCACATTTTTAATTTACATTTCACTTTTACACTCCATTTCGAGGCAAAACATTTATATTAAATTTATATTATAAATATTTATATTAAAAAGTCCATCCTGCCTGCAGCTGTCACATCAGGTGCTTCTCTTCAAGCGTTTGTTATAGACACAATTGCTGAGTTACTGGTGACAGACTGACAGTTTTGAATTATTGATGGGATGCTGGTACAAACCGTGTTAAACACACAACCTACAAGGTCAAGAGTTTGATGCAGAGGTGACCTGTACGCGGATGTCTCAGCAGTTAGTGTACTATAACCTAAAAAGAGTGTCTGCCACATGATTAGCAAGCAAGTAGGACAGGTGGCGGCAGCCAGTGATGATCCACTCCTATGTCTCCAAGGTAACTGTATGTCAGATAGTGAGCTTGCTTGTTAACGCCCCTCTAATGCTAGTCCTGACAGCGCCCTCACACTGTGAGGAGAACAACCCTGAGAGAAGACCCACACACACACACACACACACACACACACACACACACATACACACACACCTAAAGTAACATCCCTTCTGGGAAAGAGAGTACAGAAATTGAACAACTTGTGAATGCATAGAGATTAGTTGCAAATGTCTGCACAGAAAAACACAGATTGAGAGCTATATAAAAACAGTTAGACCCATTCAGATAAAACATATGGTCAGAGATGGAAAATGCCCTCAAAAATAATTTAAATAAAACAAATTGGTGATTGATAAAAGAAAAAAAAACAATAGCATGGAATAATATTAAAAAAAAAATATTTAGAAAAAAAACGAGTGGCTGGAGGCGTATCGTGTGGGCGGAGCTAAAGAATGACAAGCGCACGCAGCTATTGCACTGAGAGCGTCTGGAAGCTGTGACCTTAAACATGGAAAAAAAACCTTTATCCTAAATAAACCATGGAGATCAATTAGATTTAGCCATTCATATATGAACCAGAATCAGATCTAGAGGCTGAAATTGAAAAGGAGAAGCAGCAACGAAGACTACAGCAGGACGTCTCAATCCGCTTGTTAAGTCGTGACGTAAGGAACGGCGTTTCTGGGTCCAGGCCTCAACTCGTTTCACTTGAGAATGCCATCGACGGCCGTTTATGAGCGCTATTTATTCATATTAAACATCAAACATTTAAAAAAGTTAAACATTTTAAATACTTACAGTCTACACAACAGTCTCTGTGCTCACAGCGTCGCAGACATTAATATTTTAACTATTTATAAAAGATGAATCATCTGGCCATTTGGAATTTTGGTATGGAGATAAAGGTTATGATTAGGGCTAGGCAAATTAACGTGTTTGTCACAGTTATGTTCCGTTTGGTTTTGTTTTCATGGACATTCAGCTTGTTCTCATCTGTCACATGTCTTCCTTTGTTCTGTTTTCCCGCCATCATCAGTCACCATGGACACTAATCATCATCATCAGCTATTTGTCATTTGAGTTTCATGTTCGTCATCTGTGTATTTAGTTCATGCTTGTCTTCAGTTCATTGTCTGGTATTGTCTGTGCACGAGCACACTGTTTCACGTGTTTGCTGTAGTTTGAGTCTTATTATTAGTTGTCTTCATCTACTTCGTCTCCGTCTTCATCTCCCTAGATTTTTTCAGCTTAACGCATTCAAAATATTTGACGCAAATAACGCAGCGTCCGTTTTTATATCCATTTTTGCCTAGCGTTACATGATCACGCTCCTATGAATGTAAATGCTTCCAAGCGTGACAAGACACAAGAGAACACGCTGTATGTCAATGTCCTGTCTGTGTGTCTCATGTCAGCTAATCAAGGGACACTCTGACACACACACTCGACGCACAGACAGACTCGCGTCAGTCTCCTGCTCACATTGAGTTCTCTTTTGCTCTTGAACAAACAATAACAACAACAACACAGAGAATTTTGAGTATTCTCATATTAGGAGTCTTAAATTAGTTAAATAACGTCTTAAATGAACTTAAAGAGTTGTGAGGAAATGAGATGCACGGGACAGCGCGTCAGATCCGCATCATGTTCGTCAGCGGCCGTTCTTAAGGTGACAGGAGCACTGATGATGCCTGAAAGAACATGATGCAAAAGAACAACGGGAATAGAGAATATTGTAGCTTTAATGATGATTAATCTATATTTAATTTATTATTTATGCAGTTAAGAAAGGTGTTTGATAACTATTACATTTTTGTATATGTCTAACAGTGAAGGACATGGGTAAATATAACATTTATTATTTTGGGTTTATGTAAAGATTGTTTTAAGTTCACTTAAATTAAAAGTTTTTTTTTTTTTTATAGCCTAATAAATGTTGAAATTGGGAGCTTTCAGTTATACTGTAATGTAACGTCATTAATGTTTCATAGAGACATTAGTATCAGTGATACTGGCCTTCATTGCCATTACAACACATATTTAAAATATGCTGTCTTTAAATTGTTTGAAAATTAATTTGGAGAGTAAGTGAAATTATTACAATATCAAAATATTAAAAACTTGCGTTTTTAGTCGGAAGAAAATGCGATTAGTTTTTGCGATACCCTGCACTAGTTATGATTATATATTTTTTTGTAGTATTACACCACATTGTGTGTGTATATTAGCACCGTTTGTTGTTTTTCTTGTGGTATGAGATATAGCGTTTGAACCCGGAAGCGCTGCCGCGTGATGTCAGACTTAACAACTGGATTGTATGTACTGTAACTTATATAATTGCATTTTTGTGTGTTTACTTGTGGTTTATGAGGACATGATTTGGTTTATGGACTATTGTATGCAATTTAATGTTAGCAGTAGCAAGCGGAACGGTTTTGCACGTCAGACTAGTGCGTGTTTACATAGAAAAACAATGAAATAGTAGCGCATTTGAATGAACGAGTCAATAGCTAACAACACAAAGACATTTGAAGCAGTTTTACTCACCGCCTGCTTCCAACGCACGACCGTGAACCCTAATCGCTGGGACTGCTCTATCTTTCAGCATTAGACGAGCTACAAATTCGGAGTTGAACTGGGGCTTGTTCATAAACCATCATCAGCGAAATTCAGGGAACAAACAAAAACACTTGCACAGCTGCTCTGGAAAAACAAACTCCTTCCACTGTCCCATTAACGCTGGGTTCTTTGGGAAGCTGTGCAGGGTTGTCTTGCCCTGACAACCAAAAACACACTTCTTTGGTGACATTGTTGATTTTGTGAAGTCCTGTGACTGCAGCACACAGCCGATGACTTCACTAAAGCCAAGCACAGCGCGTTAATGGGCGTGCATTTGCTCTCTCGCTCGTGCCCTTGCGGGAGAAGAGCCCGTACAGCCCGTACATGGACATTCCGCCCTTGTTGAAGTCACTTTGGCCCATACTCAAAAAAAAACTGTCCGAAACTTATGAGAATCCGGAAGTAGTATTTTTGGCACAGAAATACTCCATCAAACGTCCAACTTATTTTTTTAAACTTTGTCCATGTTTAGCATGGGAATCCAGACTTTTTCAATATTCAAATAATATATCTAATATTCAAATAATATATCTAATTAACCTGCAGTCGATAGAAAATTATTACCAAAATAAATGAAAGACTTGATTATGAGTTAGGAATGTTTATTTGTGACTATGAAATATAAAACCTAGTTGTTGCACAAAATCTTCCCTGCAACCTTCTGGGAATGTTTATGAAAGATTAATTAAAAAACAAAAAACATACATTTATTTTAGGATACACTACCCTAATGAATATTTAAACTTTTGAAAAATATAGAAGATAAATAAAAACACTAACTTCTGTCACTCTTTGTCAAACAGGTGAATGACACCATCTACTACAATGCCAAGGACAAGGTAAGATTTCACTTTTTCAAATGCAGATTATGATAAGTACTAAACAACAGAGACATGTAAATTAAGGAATTGTTTTTGTTATTTAAGAGATTTTGCTTAACTTCCTAGTATGACATTAATGACACGGAAATACGCCAGAACCGGCTCAGGCCAGAATTCAAAGAGGATCCTACTTTCAAACGCCTCGTTTCATACAATACATCAGCAGTGCACATTCCCACGGATATCTACGAGGGCTGTGAGTACACACACACACACACACACACACACACACACACTCATCTGAACCTGTGTTCTATTTTATTTTATTTTTTTTACGACTTTGCGTGGTAACTAAAATATCTGTTTATAAAATCAATCTTTCAGTGACAGCTCAGCTTTATTGCTGTGTGTCAGGTGTGGACAGCCAGAGGCTTGTGTAAAAACGGCAGACTAAATTTACGCAGCACGCTTGGCCCCCGAGTGACCCCACAACCCCCTAATATCCTCCAGCAAGAGAATAACTCTCACTCTCTGTATTTTGCTTTAAAAGGTTATGGGTTATGAACGTCTTCAGGTTACTACCAGTGTTGAGAAAACTAGTAGATTATGAGTAGCTTGTAGCCTGTAGTATTAAAAAAAGGATTGTTTTATTCAGCAAGGGTGCTTTAAAATGATCAAAAGTGACAGTGAAAACATTTTTAATGTTTCAAAATATTTTAATTTTAATTTCAACAGTGAGAATGATAAAAAGAAATGTTTCTTGAACACCAAATCAGCATATTAGAATGATTTCTGAAGGATCATGTGACACTGAAGAGCAATGATGCTGAAAAGTCAGCTTTGCCATCAATAAAGCACATTTTAGGATATGTTAAAATTAAAAACAGTTATTTTAAATTGTAAGAATATTTCACAATATTACCGTTCATTGTATTGCCTTGGCAAGCATAAGAGAATTCAAAGTTTCATGGAGGACCCCAAAAAATTTGCAATTTGAATGCAAGGCCATTCAAATATACATTTTCTTCCTATCTCAAATTTATTTCCCATTACCAAAATTCAATATTCTGGGGGCGATGAAAATTTTGTGAAAAATATCAAAAACGTTGGCAGTGGCTGACAACTTTTTCAAAAACGCTGGCAGGGAAAGAGTTAACCCCCGCCCACTCATGGGTCCCTTATGACTATGTTAATAAACATCAAATGTGTATGTTGGCTGTGTTTTTGCAACTCTTTATTAAATAGTCAAAATAGCTAGCACCTTCTTTAGACAAGATGTATTATATTCTCTGTGTTGGCAGAAATCTGTTGTCCTCAGCTGTCGGCTCACTGTGGCTTACCATTTGTGAGTGTTTCACAGGCAAATGAGTTGGATGGGATATTTGTGTTCTAGATGAGGACTGAAGCAGCCGTGTTCATCTCGCGTTCATGACTCATCTCACTCTGTCCCGCTGTCTCTCTTTATCTACTTTTACTCACTTCAAATTACTCTCAGTACCTTTTGCTTTCCGCCTTATTTTCTTGGTCAGTGCTTACCCATAACCCCCTGCTCTGCGACAGCCACTGGGCAAATATTTCAGGCAATATTCTTTTTAACTCTCTATATTTAATACTAGTTTATTATGTAATAATGTGGCTGATTGTGTAGTTTTGTGTGTGTTATTATTAGAGGCTCTGGGCTGTCTGTATGTGTGTCTTATTAAGACATGAATCTGTACTTTTTGCCTCAACACACTATGTCATCTGTCACCACAATCTCAAGATGGACATAGACATGCTCAGAGAGTGTGTGTGTGTGTGTGAGAGAGAGAGAGAGAGAGAGAGAGAGAGAGAGAGAGAGAGAGAGAGAGAGAGAGAGAGAGAGAGAGAGAGAGAGAGAGAGAGAGAGAGAGAGAGAGAGAGAGAGAGAGAGAGAGAGAGAGAGAGAGAGAGAGAGAGAGAGAGAGAGAGAGCACGATGACGTGTGAATGTCACACGGATCCCTCTGGCTGTGCTCAGATTGTTTTTTCTGTTGACTATCTGCCCTGATTCATTTAAACCAATGAAAGTTTGCGTCAAATCTTCCTCCACATACTCTCTCACTTTCTCTCCCTCTCTCCTTCTCTCTCTCTCTCCTTCTCGCTCTCATTGAATTGAGCTATAAATTATTTTTGTTTGTCGCAATCAGAACGTCAGAAACAAAACAGACTACTGCACAGTCAGCCGCTACTCTTAAAGACAATTTCTACCTGCATCTGTTATTGCAGTTTCACATTCTTATATTTATAAAAAATATTATGGCAAAAAATGTTGGTCACATAATTAATTATTATTATTTAATTAGTTATTTTTATTTTCAAATATTTTTTATAATATCTGTCTCTCTGTAAAAAGTCCTGAGAACACATTATGCGTTTGTTCCTAATATATTATTTTTGGCCACATAATGTGATGGATATTTCATGTATTAGTCACCACATAGAGTTCTACAGAACAAAAAGCTGTTAAAAGATGTGACATATGTTTTTTTTTTTTTTATTTGTGCAAGTCACTTACATGATTCATGTATTTTGATTTAAGTACATATTTATTAGGTCACAGCTCTTAATAGCCCCTAATCTCTGACCAAATAAATGTAATTTCATTTTTTTAACCACACATTTGCTACTTGGCGAGTGTTCATTTTGGACCGAAGTATAGTTGTACAGTCATAGCATAGCGCTTCCAATTTTAAATACATTTTTTGTAATGGGAGTTTGATCTTGAGGGAAGTTATTTGTGCTAACTTTCCAGACAGAAGCAAATAGAGAAGACAGAGATAGATATCTGGTTGTATGGGTGTTAGCTAATGAGGATGTGTGTGGTGTCTAACCCTGCAGACTGACAGCCTGATGGATGAACAATAGGAAGGGGTGTGAAACCATATCTGATCCTACTAAAACACACACACACACACACACAACACACACACACACACACACACACACACACACACACACACACACACAAATATATATGCCTCATTTCAATGTGATCAGCTACACTCTCATTAACTAATGCACTTCCTTTAGAAACAGTCAATTATGATGCCTTCATGGACTAGTCTTATGGAGAAATATACATGTATCAGCCGCTCCTTGCACTATTGATCTCTTACATTGTATGTAAAGAGATGATGTGTGTATTAAGTTTGTGTGTGTCCAGAAGGGATATCCTCTCATGTGATGATTGCAGACTTTCTTGATTCCACAACACCAGTATAATGCTTTTTTCCTGGGCCGGTGTGAGAGAGCTTGGAGCTAGTTGATAGCTTGCCATATTTTTATGCTTCTTGGTGTTGACACTATGGGGAACGCCCTCAGAGTGACCGGTGTCTAAGCTTATCCAATTGGCTGCAAGTGACTTCCTACTTCTCTCACGCCCAAGTCAAATTCAAACTGACCGTGGCACGGGTCATTACATCAAGCATCTCCACGAATGCGGGGCTGGCGGTGGCGGAGGGAGTTGGCTCAATAATTTCACTGTCATGTCCTACTCCCAACCACATCTAGCTCCTTAGATGGCGCCAACAACATCCTCTCAGCTGGCACGGAGAAACCACAGAGCGGGCTTCTGAATCCAGGAGATCACCTGAACTGGCAATAGGAGATTGGGAAATCAACACCCCCGTCCCAAACTCCTCCCCTGGCTCAACCTGCAACCCACCCGAACAGAGCTGACATGTTGCCTCGGCAACAGCAGGGAATGAACCGCAGGGTGCAGACCCTCTTCCCTCATGAAAAGAGACAAGCGTTAGCAGAGCTTTTTCACTGCAAACTTTTCACAGTGAGCGCGTTCCGAAGGCGTTCCCCATAGTGTCAGCACCAAGACACAGCATCAAAGTTCCACTTTGAAAGGGAACCAATTAAATCCAGCAATTTCCAGCAAAAGTATGTCTGAATCACGTGTGTGTGTGTGTGTGTGTGTGTGTGTGTGTGTGTGTGTGTGTGTGTGTGTGTGTGTGTGTGTGTGTGTGTGTGTGTGTGTGTGTGTGTGTGTGTGTGTGTGTGCGTGTGCGTGTGCGTGTGCGTAAGTGATGCTGTTCTTCTACTCACCGTAAGTGTCCTAACCAGGTGTGACATGGCAGTTTCTAGTGACAAGTAATTTGTCTGTCCACACTAAAAGCAAAAATGCTGAGCGACACTATACAGTCTCAGCCAATCATAAGATATTTGATGTTTAATGTATAATTATGAAGAACAGGGTTTTGAACCAACAAGATTTCACTGTGGGCAGGACCAAAATGGCTGGTTAGGGCAACAACAACAAAAAATGTATGGGAGAGATAACTTGAGCCTGAGGACACGATGCTTGACTATGAACTGAGTACAATTAACTGAGTATGTACTTATTTCCACAATATCTTTTATATTTTTTTATACCATTTTTTATACTAGAGCCATGAGTGAGTATTAGGAAGGACTGAGTGATAGAAACTGAGCAAGATAAAATTAGGAAGATGGCATTGGACTGCTGATGGACCCTCTTAAAGATGATCACTATAGGGTCTGGACAGTGATGGAGAAGCCTGTATTGATTTACACACCTAGAGTGGGAGGAGTTTTGATGGAAAGAGGAAGTGGGTGACATTAGGGGTAATAAAAGATGTCCCATGGGATCAAACACAAAAGCTCCCTCTTAGAATTCGATTTTCAAGGCAGTAATGATTCTAATAATAATTTAGTATCATACTACTTAACCAATAGAAGAAAGAGATATTAAAGTTTATTTTTTATTTTTTAAAAGAACAAATCATGTGGCGTCATGGGGAATCATGTCATATCTTTGCTAGGGCGTTCATTTATGTTCATTTTAAAATGTTAGCATCACTCTCACTTACAGCGGACATAGTGTCCATTTATGACATTCTCTGGAAAAACGGCCCAATTTTCCTCTAATTCCATTAGAACTGCATTAGCTAATAGTTCACTTTGTTGTTTCTTCTACCGCAGCTTCTCCAAGTCCACTTTGAGTTTAGCTTAACATGATGGTGTCTGAAATTTTGAGAGCCAGTTTATTGATTTATTGCTGAATTGGGATTAATTTGAGTGTTTGTTAGAACAATGCTCTCGGAATACATGTCAGCTTGAGTTAAATCACATAAGACCTGTAGAGATGCTTCATATCAGCAAGTTACAATCATCAAATGGGATTTATCCTGTATTTATATGTTTTTAACAGCAACTATAATCCTGAATGAGCTCAACTGGACTGAAGCTCTGAATAAGGTATTCAAGGAGAACAAGGAAGACGACCCGTCCCTCCTCTGGCAGGTGTTTGGTAGTGCAACTGGTCTGGCTCGATTCTTCCCAGGTAAAGCACTGGAATGAATCAGAATATTTGCTGTCATTCACCATAACACAGAGACTATGGAAAGCACATTGACACTATATATGCAGCCATACAGTATTTCATAGCTGATAGTGGTTTTCGAGGGTGACATTTGGAATAAGGCCATAGACTAATGAGCAAAAGTGCTGGTGAACAATGAACGAGGCCAAGAATACAAGAACAGGACAACAAAATAAGTACCCTGAACAATAGACAAACCTCATGCAAGTCTAAGTATTAAATACTTTGGTTGCTGGGCTGGTTTCACACTGATTAGTTAGTTAGTCCGGAATGACGTCATCAAGTATATACTTTACATTTTAAATGTCTGTGGAGGAGCTCTGACCTCATATGTGGTAACATTTGAAAGTTTAGAATGTCTACTTTCTGGAGGTATGCATCACTTTGGCATTTGTTTTACACAAAGTAACTTATTTACACTTAATTACTCTTGGGACCATTTCCGCCTGGATTTCGCCAACCCAAATTGAAAAGCTTCCCATACCCACATACAGTGGTCTAAATACACAATTTTGGTGTCATTTTACAGGAAACCCTTTGGAGTTACATAAAACACTGCTAAAAGTGATACACATGTAAGTATATGTTGGCTGAGCTGTAATACACCACCAAAAATGAGGCGCTTTTTGATAATTTTTTTATACACTTCCAAAAATGAATTTATAGTCAAAAAATCGAAAAGCGTATAAAATATACTTACATGTTTATCACTTTTAGCAGTGTTTTATGTAACTTCAAAGGGTTTCCTGTAAACGGACACCAAAATTGTGTATTTAGATCATTGTATGTTAAGAAGTTAAGAAGTGTAGGAGGTTGAATAGTGATGAACACTGTCTCTGATAACCACTTAGGGTTATTGTTTTCTTTAGTATCAAAATCATTTGATTTATTTGAATTTTTATTCAATTATTAATAAATGCTAAACCTAAAAAGGCTTAATAAAAAATATCAAATACAAATTTTCACATTTTTGATGATTGATTGAGTTATTTATTAAATTGTTTGTTGATTATAGTTGAACAGTGAACAGTAACTGATCACCTCTTAGCTGCTGTTTCATTTTTTTCTTTAGTATCAAACTAGTATAATATTTATATTCAATCATTTGGTTTTATTAAATTATCAGTAAACATTAAACCAAAATATGTTTATTTGAATTCAATGTTAAATACAATTAAATATTTAGTAGTAAATACTGTAGACTTATTTATTTGTTTATTTATTTCGTATTTTGTTCATATATCATAGGCCCAAAAATCTATTTCTACTTGCGTTAAATAACCAATTTTTGCATGAAAATATTTTATTTCCATTATTAGAAGTGAGTGTGGAAAGTTGGAAAAATAATAATCGTAATAAACCCAGTATCCCATAATCCCATCTGCTATAGCTTCTCCTTGGGTTGACATGAAGAACGCACCGAACAAGATCGACCTGTATGATGTACGCCGAAGGCCCTGGTAAGCAAACCTGTGTTTTTGTGTTTTATCCCCACACGTCTGCATGTGATGGAGATAACAAGTGCTATTTTCTTCCTTTTGTCTCTCAGTTGTTATGGCTGATGGGTTTTCTCCTGTGTGTGTTTGCAGGTACATCCAAGGTGCAGCTTCACCTAAAGACATGTTGATCCTAGTGGACGCGTGAGTGAAGTCTCTATGATTTACTGTTACAGTACATACACTCACTGACTCAAAGCCACTCAGCCGAATCCTGTTTCGGTTGTGCACTTTGAGTAATTGGTTGATCAGCAGAGTATAATTTTTCATTGCGTGTGACAGATTCCACAATATCCACTTAAAGAGCTCATGTTAGTTCTGCGTTAGTCATTTATCAACCTTAGAAAGAGAGAGAGATGCTTATTAAAGAGTAAAGCAATTTGGCGCTTAGCCAATGTAAAGTGAGATTAATAAAAATAAAAAAAAAGTGGCATCTTTGGCAGGCTGTTAAATAACATAGTTGTTTTATTAAATGAAGCAGTTTATGAATATTAATCATTGGATTTTTTTAGAGTAAAAGCTTAAAAAGCACCGTCCAATAATACACCTTAAACTGTTAAACTAAAAAGTCAGTTACATATATGATCCAGAAATATTCTAAATTCATCTAAAGCAAAAGTTATTTGAAATTATAAATATTAATGTGCTATATTTTATCATACTTAAAGGCCCACTGAAGTGCCTTGAAACGCGCAGCATTATTCAATGTGTTGACGTAATTTCCCCTGAAACAGCTCCATCTGTAAGCGGCTCCTCCCCTTTTTTAAAACAGCCAATAGCGTTTTGTTTATATCACTGTTTGACTAGAGCCTTTCTTTTTGGTAAAGCCGTAGTTTTCTCTATAACCGTTTATCATCATAATCTCCATATCGATTTTAAATACAGCATTCTGTGCAGAATTTAAATGGGTCCGATACATTTTGTTGTCTGCGGCAACTCCCGCATGTGATCCGCTCTGTGCTCTTGTGTCTCTTGTGTGTGTGTTGCCGAAGTGCGCGTGAAAGTAACGTGAAACCAGACTTCATTCGCCTCAACTGAAAACATATTTACATTGTCTGAATCGTTCCCTATCCCCTGTATAATGCACTGTGTGCCATTGTTTGTGAACACACCTCCTTATTCCTAGCCTTAAGGCTAACAAGCTAAAAACTCAGGGGGCCTTTAAGGGGCTTCTTTTGGTTACAAGTGTAATTAGCCTCGTATTTAGAAAATATGGCCTTGTAGAGTTTATTCTGTTATTGTTTAGCTGTAATGACGATGGTGTTGTGCTGTCTGGGCATTGAGCCCATTAGTGTAGATCAGCTTTAGCCAATCAATGTAGTTTAGCTTAATGACTAAACACTGAAGCCCACACGCCTCCCATTGGAATCACAGAGTGATTATTAACCCATAAAAACCTGATCCTGCATGTCAGTTCTGGAGCCGTTAAAAGCCTAAATGTGCTTTAGTCTTCTCTGTACTTGTGATTTCGGATGTATTTATTATGACTTTTGTTGTTGTTGTTCAGGCTAGCATTCAAACTTGAGTGATTTTCTTGTCCTTATAAGCTCTCTCCATATTTTTTATCTGTAACCTTTCCCTTTTGTATGTTTGTATTCAATGTATCAATGTCAGCAAAATCAAATAAAATGACTGAAAACATGAATAAACCTAATATTTAGCAGAAAGTGTAGTAATTATATCGTAATAAACATGTTATAACTGCTTTGCTTCTCTGTAGGAGTGGAAGTGTGTCGGGCCTGACGTTGAAGCTCATTCGCACTTCCGTCAGTGAGATGCTGGAAACCCTCTCTGATGATGATTACGTCAACATCGTCTCTGTGAGTATAGTGTGTGTGTGTGTGTGTGTGTGTTGGGGAGAGTCTGTTTGAATGATGAACTCCTCTGACGCTCCTCAAAAAAAATCTGGATTCCTGCTGAGTAGGAATAGAAAATTGGCGAGAAACAGAGGCATCGAGCCTCCAAGCATCCATAACGTCATAGTTATTTTTTTGCGGTTTCAGTTAGGCACCGCTGAGGCGGCAGGCCAAAGAATAATTTATATTTTCCATTGCGTTCTGCTTCAGACGATGTGCAATTCATTTATGAAATGCATCGTTCATTTTATTTTGTTTGTGAGACGACTGACAGGAATAAAAATCACAAACTCTGTATTCTGCTTTCAAGTAAGTGAGTGTTTTTTTATATTTTCAATTAACTTTCTTCCTCTTTTCCTTTAATAGCTTTGCACTTGTATTTTATGGCCCAACCCCAGCTGTGTGACGTTAGCTTGATGTTAATGAAATTAGGCAACAGTGCTCTAAGTGTATTGCTGGCACTGAGCCATGGGACTTTGTGTAGAGGAACCGAACAAAGCCTTGAATCTGAATGATGTAAAATTATTTCATAACTGTCCTTGCATTATGAGTGAGCCTTACTGTATCGCACAATATTCATAGATTTATTTCTGATAACTTACCAACTAACCACAAAGCTTTTTATATGGTTTCAGTTCAACAATTCGGCCAAGTCGGTTGCCTGCTTTGAAAACCTGGTACAAGCAAATGTCCGCAATAAGAAGATTCTGAAGGAAGCGGTACAGAAGATCACAGCGAATGGCACCACTGACTATAAAATCGGCTTCAAGGAGGCTTTTGACCAGCTCTCTGCAGTAAGAATATATAATGTAGCTTAAATAAGTAACCAAAAGACATTATGGGGGCCAAAATATTACTAATAATAGTTTTTACCCCTTCAGAGGTAACATTTACCTTCACAACATAGCCTATAGCCAACTCTTTTGTCAATCAGATAAGAAACTCTTCTTTTGTGGTGGATTTTTTGTGTGTCTTAATATATAAGTATGTGTGACCCACAAGTTATATAATATATTGTGCATTGAGATATACAAACATTATGGTTTAGTGCATTATAGAACTTCCGGCCAGATAACAAGTTTAATGTTTAAAGACAAGTTTTTAGTGTATTGCACCATCTTGTGGCCAGTTGTGCTAGTTATAATCAACAAAACTCCACTAATAAAACTTTAAGATTTTGATTTTATTAACAGCAGCAGTGAATATTAGAGGCATCATGGTAGTTTATTGTCTTGTTTTTCTTGGACTTATTGTAATGCTGGCCAGAATCTTTGCACTAACTTACAAATCGATTTGTTCCATTCATATATTAATGTTTAATGTTTATGTTAATGTCATAGGTTAATATTTCAAGAGCAAACTGTAATAAGATCATCATGCTGTTCACTGATGGAGGGGAGGACAGAGCTTCAGAGATCTTTGCCGAGTACAACACTGACAAGAAGGTGAGGATACACACATGCACGCGCACACACACACACACACACACACACACTCACACATACACACACACACACACACACACACACACACACACACACACACACACACACACACACACACACACACACACACACACACTTATAGCTATATAAATTGGGGCACACCATAGACTTCTACTGCTTTGTGTACAGCTGATAATACATACCATACACTAACCCTAACTTTTTTCATTAAAAAAAAAAAAACACTTCCATTCAAAAAACTTTTTTTTATTATTTTTTTCTTCATCAAAGATGCATTAAATTGATCAAGAGTGACAGCAAAAATATTTCTATTTCAAATAAATACTGTTCTTCAATTCATTAAATCTCATAAAAATGTATCAGCATGGTTTCCACAAATATTTTAAGCAGCACAAATCAGCACAAATATTAGAATTATTTCTTCATGTGACACTGAATGTGTAACATGAGTTACACATTCAGTAATGAGTAATGATGCTGAGAAATCTGCTGTGCCTTCACAGAAATAAATTACATTTTAAAATATAATTAAATAGAAAACTTATTTTAAGTTGTAATAATATTTTACAGTATAACTGTTTGTACTGAAATAATAAATGATAAATGCATCCCGTCTCTTTCTTTAAAAAAAAAAAAAACATCAGAGTATACGCATTAATTTCTAAAAATTATATATAATTAAATTAATATATATATATATAATATATATGAAGATGTATTCTCGGATGTCCCAAATGGAGGTTTTGTTAATATCTTAAAGTACAGCCCCCAAAGTACAGCTAAGATGTACAGACATACACCTACTTTTTCACTATAATCATGCCAATATCCATTTGCTTCTCTCTTCTCTCAGGTTCGAATCTTCACCTTTTCTGTGGGCCAGCATAACTATGATAAGACACCAATTCAATGGATGGCATGCCATAACAAAGGTGAAACTTACTGAAATTGAATTACATTAATTTTGAGAGACTTCTTTCCTATGTGTTTATATATATAATTTCCTGCAGGTTATTATTATGAGATTCCATCCATTGGAGCCATCAGGATCAACACCCAGGTATATGACAGCATCACTCTAGTGCATAAACATGACTTCTGCCCAGCATCATATTTAAATGTAACCAGACTACTTTACATACAGGAGTACCTGGATGTGTTGGGGAGAGCAATGGTGAAAAAAGGCCTGAAAGCAAAAAATGTGCAGTGGACCAACGTTTACGTGGATGCACTGGTACGTCGACTCTTATATATCTGTATCAGTAGATTTGTTCAATTAGACTGATTCAAAAGTACTTGTCACGATCACACACAGGAAACAGTAAGATCCATTTGCAGTATCTTTAATAGGGTAATCCGTACTCACAACCAGTCCAGGCAAGGGTCTAATTCCAAATAGTCAATCCAAACATGAAAACGAACACAAGAAACAGAGAACCAGATCTAGAAAGTGACGTGACATATAACAAGGACTCCATGACAACACAGAAACAAACAGGGTATATATACACACAGATACTAACAAGGTGACGGGAAACAGCTGTGTGCAATGATCAAATGAGTGACAGACAGGATGATGGGAAATGTAGTTTAAGCGTGAATGACACCGTGGGGAAGGAGGACCTCTAGTGGCTACCCGGGGCCAGGCCAGGGCGGCGCGCAGAGTTCGGGAGGCCAGGGCGGCCCGCAGAGTTCGGGAGGCCAGGGCGGCGCGCAGAGTTCGGGAGGCCAGGGCGGCCCGCAGAGTTCGGGAGGCCAGGGCGGCGCGCAGAGTTCGGGAGGCCAGGGCGGCGCGCAGAGTTCGGGAGGCCAGGGCGGCGCGCAGAGTTCGGGAGGCCAGGGCGACCCGCAGAGTTCTGGAGGCCAGGGCGGCGCGCAGAGTTCGGGAGGCCAGGGCGGCCCGCAGAGTTCTGGAGGTCAGGGCGGCGTGCAGAGTTCTGGAGGCCAGGGCGGCCCGCAGAGTTCTGGAGGCCAGGGCGGCGCGCAGAGTTCTGGAGGCCAGGGCGGCCCGCAGAGTTCTGGAGGCCAGGGCAGCCCGCAGAGTTCTGGAGGTCAGGGCGGCCCACAGAGTTCGGGAGGCCAGGGCGGCGCGCAGAGTTCGGGAGGCCAGGGCGGCGCGCAGAGTTCGGGAGGCCAGGGCGGCGCGCAGAGTTCGGGAGGCCAGGGCGACCCGCAGAGTTCTGGAGGCCAGGGCGGCGCGCAGAGTTCGGGAGGCCAGGGCGGCCCGCAGAGTTCTGGAGGTCAGGGCGGCGTGCAGAGTTCTGGAGGCCAGGGCGGCCCGCAGAGTTCTGGAGGCCAGGGCGGCGCGCAGAGTTCTGGAGGCCAGGGCGGCCCGCAGAGTTCTGGAGGCCAGGGCAGCCCGCAGAGTTCTGGAGGTCAGGGCGGCCCACAGAGTTCGGGAGGCCAGGGCGGCGCGGACACGGCAGGAACCGCCGGGATGGTCTCTGGCCTTGAGACCACCGAAATCGGGACCACCGGACTCAGGACCACCGGAACTAGGACCACCGGGACTGGGACCACCGAGACTGGGACCACCCGGACTGGGACCACCCGGACAGGGACCACCCGGACTGGGACCACCGGAGCAGGGACCACCGGAACTGGGTCCACCGGAACTGGGTCCACCGGAACTGGGTCCACCGGAGCAGGGACCACGCCAGAGGAAACCCTGTGCTTCTCACAGGCACGCAGAACTGCCGCCATGAAGAACCCCATCACAGCCCTCCAGGCCATGTCAGGACTCGGGACCACTGGAACTGGGTCCACCGGAACAGGGACCACCGGCACTGGGACCACCGGCACTGGGACCACGTCAGGGGAAACCCTGTGCTCCTTCCAGGCACGCAGGACTGCCACCATGAACAACCCCATCACAGCCCTCCAGGCCATGTCAGGACTCGGGACCACCGGAACTGGGTCCACCGGATTCGGGAACAACCGAACTGGGTCCACCGGAACTGGGACCACCGGAACTGGGACCACCAGCACTGGGACCACCGGCACTGGGTCCACCGGAACTCGATCCACCGAAACAGGGACCCCCGGAACTCGATCCAACGGAACAGGGATCACCGGAACTCGATCCACCGGAACAGGGACCACCGGAACTGGGTCCACCGGAACTGGGTCCACCGGAACTGGGTCCACCGGAACTCGATCCACCGGAACAGGGACCCCCGGAACTCGATCCACCGGAACTCGATCCACCGGAACAGGGATCACCGGAACTCGATCCACCGGAACAGGGATCACCGGAACTCGATCCACCGGAACAGGGACCACCGGAACTCGATCCACCGGAACAGGGACCACCGGAACTCGATCCACCAGAACAGGGACCACCAGACCTGGCATGGAGGGAACCTTTCTCCTCCTCCTCCGTTTCGGAACCCCTGAGCTCGGGACCACCGGAACAGGATCCACCGGAACTGGGACCACCGGAACAGTCACAGAGGGAGTCTTCCTTCTCCCCCGCTGTTTTCGAGAGTGAGTCGACGCTGCTGTCTCTTTGGAATTCACGGGGAGCCTAGTGGTCTCCTCCGTGATTTGAGCCCACAACGCGAAACACTCGAAAATGTTCATACGAGGTGGAACTTCTCTATACTGAGCATGCCTCCCCTTCTCATTCTTGGTGGCTGGGGACGAGAGATACCCACACTGCTGGACCTATTCATGATGGAGTCCTTCTGTCACGATCACACACAGGAAACAGTAAGATCCATTTGCAGTATCTTTAATAGGGTAATCCGTACTCACAACCAGTCCAGGCAAGGGTCTAATTCCAAATAGTCAATCCAAACATGAAAACGAACACAAGAAACAGAGAACCAGATCTAGAAAGTGACGTGACATATAACAAGGACTCCATGACAACACAGAAACAAACAGTACACACAGATACTAACAAGGTGACGGGAAACAGCTGTGTGCAATGATCAAATGAGTGACAGACAGGATGATGGGAAATGTAGTTTAAGCATGAATGACACCGTGGGGAAGGAGGACCTCTAGTGGCTACCCGGGGAAACACAAACCCGACACTGTGACAGTACTAAATGGCTCTTGGTTGTGTTGCAGGAGCTGGGCCTTGTGATTACAGGCACTCTGCCGGTGTTCAATAAAACTGACACCAAGAACAATCAAGGCAAGACTAAGGTACTATTTTGTGGCACATTCGCGTTCTCAGTTAATTCATGTTTGTCTTATGAATCAGATAAACTGAAGTGGAACCAGATCTGTTTTTAAAGTCCTTGTTATCAATTGCAGGGCCAGAGCCAGTTGATTCTGGGGGTGATGGCCATAGACGTGTCTCTGGACGACATCAAGAGACTGACTCCACATTACACTGTAAGGCGTGAGAGCGTGTGGGCGCAATCTGCACTTCTTTATTTACGACTGTTGGTTTGCAACATCGAAGAACTTGCACAACCATTGCATTGAACTGTAGCAGCTGGGTCACGTTCAGTGCTGCTGCATTCCTTGTGTTTAGTAAATCTTTTTTTTAATGCCAAATAAATTTAAATAGGTCAAACCATTCTCACAACTCTTTTGAAATAAAAGATAAATCTTAAATACAGACATACATACTCAATGAAAGCAAGGAAATCAGACATTTTGTGCCTGATTTTGACCTCTTGTTTGAGTTAATGGTTGATGTCCTAAATATACTTATTTGATTAGTTTGTATGTAATAAAGTTTAATTGTTTTTATAATGAACTTAAACAATGACTTTAAATTTAAATGAAACTAAAACACAGTAATATATTGTAATTAATATAAATTATAATATACAATAATAACATTTTGCAGGCTTAAAGGTACAAAAACAGCCAAATTCTACAGAATCTTCATCACTCTTGTCTTTTGTTCTATAAAGCTCGGGCCAAATGGATATTACTTCGCCATCGACCCCAACGGCTATGTGCTGCTTCATCCCAATCTTCAGCCAAAGGTACGGCTCTCACTCATATTTCTTTCTCTCTTCTTAGACACTAGCTGCCCATAACCATGTGTTTGATCAGTTGTGCATGGCTGAAGAACCTTCAATACAGGTTATAATGAAATAATCCAGGCCACCCACATCTGCAGAGGTCATCTGTCCTTTGTAATGAATATAATTTGTGCAATCCAAACACAATCGTTCTGTTTAGTTCACAGATGAAACAACATTTATTCAAAACACATGCATGACAATTAGTAAATGTTTAGTCAGTGATCCATGGGATTAGTGAACACTTTGTATGGAACAAAATAAGAAGGATGAGAAACGGTTCCTTGTTAGGCGCTTCTTTGAGGAAAAAGTGACTCATTGGTAAATATTTTTAAACACAAATATGGTGTGTTGACCAGTATTGATTTATGGTATTACTTTGAAAGTTGTTGTTGTTTGTCGGCAGGATCTCAAGTCTCAGGAACCCGTGACGTTGGACTTCCTCGATGCAGAGCTAGAAGATGAAATGAAAGTAGAGGTGAGAGCAAACCTGTATGTGATCTTTTGTCTGCGGGACAGAAAAGACTATATTTTTTTTGTCCGTACAATGCAGGTCAATGGACCCAATTGACTTGGATTGCATGAACAATACAACAACAACCAAAAAATATCCTTTTTTTTTATACACTATACTGCCAAAAGTTTTGGGACGTCTGCCTTTACATGCACAGGAACTTTAATAACATCCCATTCTTAATCTGTTGGATTTAATATAGAGTTGGCCCACCCTTTGCAGCTCTAACAGCTTCAACTCTTCTGGGAAGACTTTCCACAAGGTTTAGGAGTGTGTTGTTTATGGGAATTTTTGACCATTCTTCCAGAAGCGTATTTGTGACGTCAGGCACTGATGTTGGACGAGAAGGCCTGACTCGCAGTCTCCGCTCTAATTCCTCCCAAAGGTGTTCTATCGGGTTGAGGTCAGGTTTCTGTGCAGGCCAGTCAATTCCTCTACACCAAACTCGCTCATCCATGTCTTTATGGACCTTGCTTGATGCACTGGCGAGCAGTCATGTTGGAACAGGAAGGGGCCATCCCCAAAATGTCCCCACAAAGTTGGGAGCATGAAATTGTCGAAAATGTCTTTGTATGCTGAATCATTAAGAGTTCCTTTCACTGGAACTAAGGGGCCAAGCCCAACCCCTGAAAAACAACCCCACACCATAATTTCCTCTCCACAAAACTTTACACTTGGCACAATACATTACAGTACAGTCAGGCAAGTACCGTTCTCCGGGCAACCGCCAAACCCAGATTTGTCCACCGGATTGCCAGAAAGAGAAGCGTGATTCGTCACTCCAGAGAACAAATCTCCTCTTCTCTAGAGTCCAGTGGCGGTGTGCTTTACACCACTGCATCCGATGATTTGCATTGCACTTGGTGATGTAAGGCTTGGATGCAGCTGCTCAACTGTTCTTGAGCTAATCTAAAGGCCACACAAAGTTTGGAGGTCTGTAGCTATTGACTCTGCAGAAGGTTGGCGACGTCTGCACACTGTGCACCTCAGCATGCGCTGACCCCGCTCTATGATTTTACATGGCCTACCACTTTGTGGCTGGGTTGCTGTCGTTTCCAGTTGCTTCCACTTTTATATAATACCACTAACAGTTGACCATGGAATATTTAGTAGTGAGGACATTTAACGAATGGACATCCTACCACGCTTGAATTCACTGAGCTCCTGAGAGCGACTCATTCTTTCACAAATGTTTATAGAAGCAGTCTGCATGCATAGGTGGCAATGGAAGTGATTGGAACACCTGAATTCAATGATTTGGAGGGGTGTCCCAATACTTTTGGCAATATAGTGTATCTTCTTTACGTGAGTAAATAATAACAGAATTAAAATTTCTGGGTAAACTGTCCCTTTAAGCTCAAAAATATAATATTAGCATTCAGATTCAAAGCTGGTGGATGATTTTGTAACATCCCTTGTGCTCTGTTGTACAGCTGTTTAATTCAAAACAAAATAATTATCGAAGCATCAACAAACAGAGAAGTTGATTCTCAGTCCTGTGTGATTTCAGAACAATATGTTGAATATAAAAATACAATTTTCTCACTTCACAGCCAAAATGACTAGTTTTCTCACTTGAGAGTGACTAACAGGGCATTAGATTACAATAGTAAATGAAAGCAATGACCCGTTTTAGTTGAATGTAATACTCTGTGTCGGCTTTTAAAGATCCAGTGACATATTTACAGCAATCAATGACACACCTGTCTGTCTGACTTTCTGTCTGTCTTTAGATCAGAAGAAGCATGATAGATGGTCACAAAGGTCAAAAGGGATTCCACACACTTATAAAGTCACAAGATGAGGTAATATGCATACTTCAAACAAGCAGTGCTTCTCAGCTGGTTTTACATCAGAACCCAGATTTTACATCAGAGCTCAAATGGAAACAACATAAAACATTAAAGTGGTAACAATTGTACAAAAGCAAACAAAATGGCCTTAAAATCAAACATTGAAATTGAGTTTGTTTAGTAATACTTCACAGCACAGAACACATTGTTGTCAGTAAAAACCAAGCGTATCCTAGTCGTATTAATGTTAAATAGATAATATTTTTCTTTTAAAAAATGACAGATGAAATTGCACTAAATTGGTACAGAGTTTGATTGGCCACCATCCTTTCACATCAATAACAAAAAATATATGGAAAGCATTTTCTCCTCCCTTTTAAATGTTTGTTTTGGGGGGTTTGCAACCCACCAGTTGAGAACCACTGGGCTACAACGCTAGTTTTTTTAGAAGTAAAACAGAGATTAATGGTCCATTGAACCACTTAGTGTTGTTTTATTCTCATTGCAGCGTTACATAGACAGGGGCATCAGAACCTACACTTGGGCTCCAGTCAATGAGACAGACTACAGGTCTGAGAATCTTTTTTTAATTTCTTAAATTATTTTTTTAATTTTAAGTTCTTTATTTACATGGTTTTGTGTTTTGGAGGTGTGTTTGTTTCTGTGGGGTATAAGTAAGTGAACATATGAATGTTTCTTAATTGCCACTAGAGGGCACTGTTCAAAGTCACAATGGACGTACTTCAATAAGGACACAGATGAGAGAAAATAGAGTATTTTATGCATAGGATGAGGACGAAATCTCCTACATTTGAGTTTGAATCTATACATTTTAACCTACATAAACCAAAAGCTACAAAACACCTATTTTGATTCCATTGGTTGTTTATTTTTTCAATTCAAATAATGTCAGGAAGACTGATTTTCATCGTCATTTATTTTTTGTGTCTTCTCTCTGTAGTCTTGCTTTAGTTCTACCTGATTACAGTGTGAACTACATCAAGGCCACTATAGGAGATACCATCACTCAGGCAAAATGTAAGTACCCACCGGCCCATCACTCACCTTTATCAAACTCGGTGGAATGGCAATCCCTCGGCCTCAGAGATGAGAAGCTGTAGCGTGAGCTCCTGGCTTTTATCCAGAGAGCTCAACCCTGCGCGCGCCGTTCATTTCACATCTCTGTTTTTGACACCATCACCTCCTCTGGAGATGTAACAGCGTGGTTCCTCAGTTGTGGTCTGTCTGAGCGTTCGCCAGACGGGACGACGGCCCCCTTAACGGCAAATGCACCTCACCCTGAGCATATTACACCCTGTTTATTCTTCCAGATGCACCTCTGTGCGCGTGTTTACCCTCTCGTCCTCTCTCATGTGGCTTTTGGGAGAGGAAAGCAAATCTCAAATGCCCCTCCTTTCAGGAGAGCCCTCACAGTTCCTGTACAATATTCTTATTCAAAGCTTCTGGAGTTGAATAAAATATTGTGAAATCCCTCATGTTCTTTCCTTTATTTTGCCCTTACCACACCCTTTTCATACTCTCTTTCTCTCTCTCTCTGTGTTTTTTCTCTCCATCTCACCTCCTTTCCTCTTTTCCCTGTCTGTCTATAGCTTGGAGACCCTCAGAAAATTCCGGCAAGTATTTTCCTTCTGTATTTCCTTCTCACAGTGTTCAGTGATACTCATTAGAGATCGGCCGATGTTTTTTGTGACCATATCCAGTCTTTCACAATATTTTGATCCAATTTTAACCCATTTATTGACAGTATGCGCTTGTCCTTGAGTTAATGTAACCCTTTTAAATTTTTGGGACGCTTTTTTGGGAGGAGGGAGGGTATGGAGGATGAAACCTGGAAAAATAAATAAGCCTGACAATTTTTTTTAATAAAAATAAATAAATAAATATGCAAATAAACAAACAAATACATCCACAAAATTCTACATAAATAAATATATTAATAATTAAATGTGCGAGGAGATAAATAATTAAATAAATGTTTGGGGAAATTTAAAAAAAAAAAGTTAAAGCAAATGCTAAACTGAAACGTTTTTCCTTTTAACTGTTTATTCATTTTTGCATGTAGCTCAACTTTCAGTTTAGCATTTCCTTTAATTTTTTTTCCCCCAACCGTTTTATTTATTCAATTATTCATCTCATCGCACATTTAATTATTTATACATTTATTTATGCAGGAATATGTGGATTTATGTATTTAATTATGCATTTATTTGCACATTTATTTAGAAATTTGTGTATTTATTTATTTGCGTATTCATTTATTTATTGTTTTTGCAGGTTTCGACCTCCATAGGAGAGGGGGGTCTTTTTTTTTATGCATGCAGACAAAATGCAGTTCACAGCGACTACACATCTTTTACAATACATTTATTTTAAATTTCTACATTAAAATTAATTTTTAAAGTAAAAAAATAAATAAATCAGGGTGTTACAACTGTCCTGATATTGTAATGGGGAAAAAATACAGGATGACATTCTTTAAAAGAAAAAAGGATTAAATGGTTTGGCATAATTTTTACTGCTAATGTTAATATTTCTTTAAGAAAATGAGTGGTGCACTTTTCTTAATTATTTAAAATATTTGAAAAATGTTTGTCTATAATCAAAGTCATGTGATACGTCCAATATATGCATACAAAGAGTACATTCCTAAGAATTTCGCACATGTGTTTTGAACTAAACTAGATTTTTCCTTATCGGTCTATCTCTAATACTAACACCTGCTCTAACACTAACAGTACAGTATTACAGTCACCATTGAAAATAATGCACAAACACACATACGCTCACTGTGTCTGCTTTGCATGTGTAAATGTTTCCCAGCTGAGTAAAGTAAAGTCCTTGCAACTTCGCTGTGTATGTCAACGGTATGAGTGTCATAAAGTACGACTATTACATTTCTTTACTGGGCCTGAGATTTTTGTGAATGTGTGTGTATGTGTGAGAGCATCGGGAGATGTTTAGTGGATGTTTTCCTGGAGGTTTAGAAGGTGAAACCGCAGAGGACATGAGTGTGACTCTTTGTGCTCTGAACCGGTACTTTTATCTCCGCCCCTTCACTCTCCGAATCATCTGGATGCTTTCAAAGCCTCATAAAGGGGCGGTTTAACAAAATACAGGCCTCACTCTTTAGAAAGCACCTCCTCCGTATGTGTGTTGGGTCCACATGTTCATGTCCAGGTGCGGATGTGGTATGTGTGTGTCCCTTTTTAACTTTTAACAGGACAGTGCAACTTCAAGGCTTCTAACTTTACTGTTCCCCAATAACAGTCTATACTAATCACTCATCTGCCACCAGATCTCAGCTTTTCCTATGACAGCACATCCGCCAAGCTATACTTTACACCCCTCGATCCATATTTTACCACTTTTTTTGTCCCTTCATACCTGATATATCATTTGATACGATTGAATAAGAAGAGTTTTAATGTCAATCATTTGAAAATACAATTATTTGGACAGTTTAACTAGTTAAACCATGTCTGAATGTCAGCGCATTAACAAAATATCAAATCAAATGACGTTTATTTGAAAGAATTTCACTTTTAAAGTGACGTATAATTATGTTCCGCATTAAATTTGTCCCTCCTCCATCTGTCATCTCTCTTGGCACATGTGAATGCATAATTCATTAACGTTTCTTGTCTCTCAATTTACAATGAGCAGAAAACCTTAGATCAGAATGCAATATTTTTATTCAAGGCTTGTTCTGTGAATAAAATATTGGTGACCTTTGGCCCCTGTGGTTTTACCCTGTTTCTCTGCCTCTCTTTCCCTCCACTCCTTGGTAAATCGCTCCCTCCTTTCCCTCTTTGCCGCATTTGACCCTTCAGAAGAAACGGGCAAGTACTGTTTTTCTCTCCCTTTTGTCTTTTCCTTCATGTTTGAACCCTCTGGATGTAACATCTGACCTCTCTCATGTTCGAGTCCATCATCTGGTTTCCAAAAATACAAACAGCCACATGCATAACTATGAACAATACACTGCAATTTTATACAATAAAAAGGTATTTTTTACCTGATTTAACCCATAAAGATTAGTTTTGATATGGATTTAATTTCAGTGATGCTAAATAACACTTTTATTTAAATAAAGTCAATTTGAAGGAGACGTTATTGTAAAAACATAATTTATTAGTGCTAGTAAATCCTCAAACTTTCACCATTTCCGTTTTATTTTCTGCTATATTATTTTCTGCTTATTTCCATCAAATGCAATGGACTGACTTTCTCCCTGGACCACCCGTATGTGAGGTCGTGTGCCTGAACAGCAGGGTGTCACAGCAGATAACTGCATTGCTAGACAGAAGCTCAGAGACATATTTTTTTACAAGCTGTTGTGCAGCGGCCTGCTGACTGTAGAGTTGTGTTTCACTATCAGGCAATTTGAATGTACCTGTAAATCTGGGGTCTGTTTCTATTCTGTATATACCTGTATTGTATTATTTTACCGCTCTGTAATGACATAACTTATTGAAATGATCTTTGATCTTACGGATTTCGTATATTTTCTTTCAGTTTCTGAAAGCCTGCAGGTGGACAAATTTGAAGAGTATGGATATACTTTAATAGCACCCAGGTCAGTTTCTTAAAGGGATAGTTCACCCTGTGTTCTTACCTTCATGTTGTTCTGAACTCCAACTGATTCTGAGAAATGTTCCTCTTCAATGTTTTAGAGATTACTGCACAGACCTGAAAGCTCAGAGTGACAACATCACACAATTTCTCATTGACTTCAATCAATACATTGACACAAAGACCCCCAACAACCCGCTGTGTGAGTATCTTCTGGAGTGTTTTTGACTGCTGGTTCAAATCCAGAACTGTGCTGTGACAGGGAGTGTGGTGGTACCATAGCTTGAAGAGATTCATACCGCTAGTTCAAAGTTCATTGTCAGGGCTGCTCAGGAAGTAATTTATGAGGTCACAATCTTGATTAAAATATGTAGGTCTTTTAATCATACTTTTATTGGAATGTGTAGATATAGATTTTAACATTATTAATATTTCAATTATACATTTTAATGCATATTTTTATGTTCTTTGTACTATATGTACCTTTTTTTGATGCACAGTATTATATTATTACTAGTGCTGTCAAATCGATTAATCACATCCGAAATATAATTATTTTGTATATATAAATACACACACACATGCATGCATGTATACATTTAAGATTTATATATATATATATATATATATATATATATATATATATATATATATATATATATATATATATATATATATATATATATATATATATATATATATATATACAGTATATACATGCAAATATTTCTTAAATATATACATGAATGAGTGTATAATTATTAAGTATTTGTATATAAATACACACAGTACACACACATATATTATGTAAACACAAACTTTTATTTTGGATAAAAACTAATTACTACAATTATCTTTTATATATATATATATATATATATATATATATATATATATATATATATATATATATATATATATATATATATATATATATATATATATATATATATATAAATGTAATCGTTTCATTGGTTAACACTTGTCCTTGTTATAATACAGCACTATACGTGTTACTACATAGTATTACATAGTATCACAGTATTACTAAACATTGCCATTATACATTTGTTATATTTTAAAACTGTTCTTAACACAGTGCTATAAATACTACAACCTTGCATTGCTAATAATGCCATTAGACATTCATTTAATACACTGTAATAACTTTTAAACAGTTTTAACACAATATTATATATATAACAATATTACTAAATAATGCCTAAATAGTGAAAAAAAGTAAGTGATAGCCATATTTTAATTCAGTAGCATTACATAATTAAATAAACTTCAAAAACTCAATTGGAATCAATTTAAGTTATTGCATAGATGAGAACTTTTATTCACAATCAAACTATTTTGGCTGTGTTTAAAAACATGGCAGCACCTTCTACATCAAAAGCTGTTCTCGTACACCTTTTCTTGATTAAATTAGGGGGTTTGGTGTGTTTCAGTTTCAATGTAATTATATTTATTGTTCTCTTGTTGACCGTGTTAATGCTAAGTAAACCTCCTCCCTTTGCCCCCACACACAGACACCTCCCTCCCCTCACCTTCCTCTCCACAGGCCGCTTTGATCTCATCAGGATCTGTCGGTGCTGCGGTAATCACTTGGTTTAGTGCACATGTGTTGAATGTGTAGGTTTGGCTGTAATACTTTATACCTACGAGCCCACCCCCAAATTCTGCACCAATTACCTTGTGTGAAAGAGGAAAAGCAGGACATGTCACAGAAAAAGAGAGAGAGAGATGGTGTGCATTGGCACATTGGTGTAGGGTCAAGGAAATTAACTTAACACTTAACTTAACAACTTAACTTAAATATTTAAATTTGTAGTATATTAATGTTTATTAATGCTCCAAAAGTTGATCTCTATTTCAGATAGAGAAAAAAAAATCACTCACATTCAACAAAAGATTATCTGTCTTTCTCTTTTTTTTTTTTTGGTCAAAGAATGAAACTTCCTCGTGAGCACAGACAATACAATTTTGCAACCGGCAAAACATAGCACTGTAAACACTTATTTTTGTGGCTATTTGTCACAGAGGCCTGGTATTTTAAGTCCACGATTTCCTTGCTGTCAAACACAGGCGGATCAGTTGACTTGTGTTCTTGCGCTGCTCTCAATCAGGTCCTAATGAAAAGCATGCCGCGTGCGGAAGGGGACGGAATAAAGTTGTACACCAGCTGCTCTTTCTGAAGTGTGTGTGTGTTTTGTCGTAAAGTCTTTGCGGTAATGAACTGCAGTGCAAAACTGCAATGTTATAAAACATACTAATGTTCTGAAGGTGCCCGCACCAAAAAAAACCTAAAAACCTTTGAACACTTACTGCCGTTTCATATCGCCGAAGAATACAATCGTGTTTCTCGTCTCGGAAAATTAATCTGCGTGTTACTTTCCCTACATGTCTCACCGCCTCGCTTTTGCGTCGCTGTCTCGTTCTCTTTTTATGAAGTTCTACTTCTTTATGACTTTGGCATCGGTTGCCTCAGAGGTCAGAATGTGGAGCCTGTTCTTACTCATGACCAACAGGTGTTTATGCATTTATCAAGTCAAAGGTGAAACTTATAATGACGTAAAGCTTTGTTTTGTGCATATTGATCCTGTAGTGTGAGAGTCATTTTGATACGCCGATGGTATAGTGATGGCGAGATTTCAACTGAGGCCTTTTAATTTGTGCATGGTTCCTCAGGTAATATGGACCTAATAAACAGACTGCTGCTGGACGCTGGCATCACCGCTGAACTGACCAAACTCTGGAGCGAACAAGGACTGTGAGTGTCACTGAATTATAAATGCAAAAAACAAGACCTCATTCATTTAACCTTAACTTAGGATAGAGCATTTAAAAATAAAATTTCCATCATCATTTACTCTCCTCATTTTGTTCCAAACCTGTATGACCTTCTTTTTTTGTGGAAAAGGTTTTGAACTATGTTCACTCTGCTCTTTTCCATACAATGAAAGCATATAGTAATCAGGGGCTGTCAAGTTTCAAAATAGACAAAAATAGTATTTTATGGTGCTATTTTGTCCTTTTAGAAGTTTGGCCTCTGTATGCTTTTATTGTATGGAAAAGAGCATCATGAACATTTTGCTAAGCATCATCTTTTGTGTTCCACAGAAGAAAGTCACATGAGACGCATACATTTTTTGGTGAACTTCATAATCCATTTAAACACTAATTGGTGCGATTACACATCTTTCATTCTAATTTAGATATTTCGAATTTAATTTTTGTGATTTTTCAGGAATGATAGAATCAAGGCTAAGTTTGTGGCGACAGATGGCGGTGTCACTAGAGTCTATCCTGCAAGGTACTATTATATCTTTAAGCTTAAGGAATACCAGGCAAGCCCATAGGCCTAAAATTGTCTCTGTTTGTGTGTTTTGCAGTGCTGGTCCAGAATGGACCGAAAAGGCAGAAACATACGAGTCCAGTATCTACAAGAGAAGTCTGGACAATGATGTTTATGTATTTACATCAGTGCCATACACAAACAATAGTAAGTATGTGTTTGTGCGCATTATACAAGCATATCCCACTTTTCCTATATGTTAATGAAAATGTTCTTGTCAGAAACTCAAGATTCAGTTTTAGTGAGCAGAGCGATGGACCTGAGAATTGATGAATTCATGCTGAAACCAGCAGGTAAGAGTCTGACATTTATAGTTTCAGTATTTACCATGGGAATATACTGTAGATAGTCACTGGCATAGAAAGATGCAACAAGATATGTAGTGATAAACCAATATTAAAGCCTGGTCAAGTAATCTGACAATATTTTAAGTTCCATTTATATACACTATATTGCCAAAAGTATTGGGACACCCCTCCAAATGATTAAATTCAGGTGTTCCAATCACTTCCATGGCCACAGGTGTATAAAATAAAGCACCTCGGCATGCAGACTGCTTCTACAAACATTTGTGAAAGAATGGGTCGCTCTCAGGAGCTCAGTGAATTCAAGCGTGGTACCGTGATAGATTGCCACCTGTCCATTCATGAACTGTCCTCACTACTAAATATTCCATGGTCAACTGTTAGTGGTATTATAACAAAGTGGAAGCAGTTGGGAAAAACAGCAACTCAGCCATGAAGTGGTAGGCCACGTAAAATCACAGAGCGGGGTCAGCGCATGCTGAGGGTTTGGCAGTTGCCAGGAGACTGCATTGTGCCAAGTGTAAAGTTTGGTGTGGGGCTGTTTTTCAGGGGTTGGGCTTGGCCCCTTAGTTCCAGTGAAAGTAACTCTTAAAGGAGAACTCCGGTGAATTTTTAAGTTAATCTTGATCGTGATACCTTTGTGAGTACACGGATTGGGGCTTGCAACATGGAGCTGTTACAGTTAATGCCCAGAGCTTCCACTCAGCTAACACGGCAGCTATGGGGGCATATACATAAAGAGTGTCTTTGTGCCTCTTAACAGACACAAAATGCAATTAAAATGTCTGTCCAACATGAACAGGGCCCTTACATGACAACGAGATGCGTTTAGCAACTTAGCCATTGTTTAAACTCACCGAAATAGTGTTTTAGACGGCAAGCTGTAGTCTCGCCCTGAAGTCCCGTGGGAACTCAGTTGTAGCCGGTAAAATGTAAGTAGTCCAGGGGGGAGGAGCGTTGTGTGTGTGAAGAGTGATGATCGGCTCACAAGTGAAGAAGAAATGGTTCGTAACGCTTAACAAGATTAAAAATTCACCAGAGTTCTCCTTTAATGCTTCAGCATAACAAGACATTTTGGACAATTTCATACTCCCAACTTTGTGGGAACAGTTTGGGGATGGCCCCTACCTGTTCCAACATGACTGCTCACCAGTGTACAAAGCAAGGTCCATAAAGACATGGATGAGCGAGTTTGGTGTAGAGGAACTTGAAGCCTTCTCGTCCAACATCAGTGCCTGACCTCACAAATACGCTTCTGGAAGAATGGTCAAAAATTCCCATAAACACACTCCTAGACCTTGTGGAAAGCCGAGTTGAAGCTGTTATAGCTGCAAAGGGTGGGCCAACTCCATATTAAACCCTAAGGATTAAGAATGGGATCTCATTAAAGTTCATGTACATGTAAAGGCAGATTTTTGGCAATATAGTGTATACACTCATTGGACATTGGCCATCCTGCTCCCTATATATTGGCATAAGCATTATCAGTAGAGCTAATAATATACTAAAAATAGACTACTAGTAATAATCAAATTAATCTCTATTGGTTTGAGTTGTTGTGTTTTTATAAGAATGTGAACTGATGCAAAATTTTAAACTATACTCATTTTTGTTATATGTTTCAGTTGTCGGTGTAAAACTGGATATACAGGCCTGGATGGAAAGCTTCATGAACACTACAATTACGCCCAAAGTGAGTGCAAAAAGTGAACTACCTGTATTTCTGTTAATTGTAGTGCAAGATAGAAGGATGGTTGGGAAATATTGTCAGTTTGATTTATCCTAATATTGTCAGTTTTGCATTTGTATCAATTAAGGATGAACTGATATGGAGTTCTGCCCGATACCAATAAGATGATAAATGGCAGACAATATGTGCTATTTTGCCTAAAAAATAAAAAAAAGTCAAATAAAATCAGCTATCTAAATAGATGACCTTAGGCATCACAACATTATAATCTACAGTGTGAACAAAACTGATATTCATTTTGGGATTTGCATTTACATTTAACAGTGTTACTAAGAGTGTAAATGTAAAAATGAGCACGCACAATTATATATCCAATATGAGCCAATATGCTCAATGTTCACCTTAAACAATCCTTAATATTGATTGAGAACCGATATTGTATTTATATTTTTGTGCAACTCTATTATGAATCTGTCAATTTGTAACTCTTCTTGCACAGTGTGATGGTGAAATCTGTGGGTGCAGGAGAAATGATGCGGTAAGATCATATTTATATGTTAGATATGACAAGATGATACTGACTATATTATATACAATACCCTTTGGCATTGGTAAGATCTCAAAATACAGTAAAAACAGTAATATTGTGAAATATTGTTACAATTTAAAATAACTGTTTTCTTTTTTATGTATTTTATTTTAAAATAATTTATTCCTGTAATGGCTAAGCTGATTTTTTAGCATTTTTACTCTTCAGTGTCACATGATCCTTCAGAAATCATTCTAGTATGATGATTTGCTGCTCAAGAATCATTTCTCAGTTTTATCAGTGTCGAAAATTGTGCAGCTTAATATTTTTGTAGAAACTTTTCAGGATTCTTTGATTTTTTTTTTTTTGGTTATATTATAAATGTCACTTTTGATCAACATGATACATTGTTGCTGCATGAAAAGTATTAGTTTCTTAAAAGAAAAATCTCCAAACTTTTGAACAGTAGTGTATATTACTCTAAATCTTTTTCTCTCAAAGTTTCTGGACTGTGTTCTTCTGGACGATGGAGGCTTCCTTGTCATGGCCAATCAGGACGAGTACATGAATATGGTGGGCCTCTCTCTCTTACCCCAATCAGAACCTCTCCATTTTGCTTCCATTCCACATTCCCCTTCTTTGACCCCTGGAGAGCACCCACCCAACCCCACCTGCACCCCGCCGGCAACAGCAGTAGAGTAAATGTTTAAAGTTAGGCTCAGCCAGGGAAACCAATCAGGGCGGAGTGTGTGCGGGATAAATCACGGCCGGAGTGTTTGGCAGCAGGACCGAAGCCAAGGGGACCGATTGTGCCCTAAATCCCGTCTACTCCCCTCCATGTGGGCAGACTCTCCAGGGGTCGGCTAAGACCGCCGGGCAGACCGCACATTCATTACAGCTGCTATTGCACAGGGAGCGGCGGCCGTTCTGTACATTCAAGGATTTATATCACCTTTGGACTGACTTATAGTCTCGGACGAACACGCTCGTACATTTTTATGTCTAATACGAAGCTGGAAGCTAAGCTGTCTGTGTTCGTAACAGTAACCAGAACAGGGACAAGTTTTTTTTTTTTTTTTTAATTCCTCGCATACTCGTGGTCGGTATCACACCTCAGAAATTTTCTGGGCTCACAGACAACTCTTTCTATGGTTTAAATTACGGTTATGCAGTAGGTTGTCCTAATAAGATTAGAAGAGATCCTATCGGCCCCCCGAGCACGGTGGGCTCCACACTCTTTAAACACACAGCATGTAGTTCACAGCGTGAACGTATTCTACAGATAAGTACAGACAGACATCCTCATCCCCATAGTGACTGCTATAAAGCTATAGGACAATGTTGTGAAATTTTGGCTTTGCTAAATTCAGCAGAAAGCTGTGCAGAAATATTTTTCCATTTTATTTCTTATTACATTTATATTTTAACACATTCTGCCGAATTATGCACATTTTCCCCAACAATCAGTGTGGAAAATATGAAAAAAGTAGACAGATACCATGTGCTTTACCATGTGTTTTATTTTATTTTCACTAAAAAAGAAGATTCACTGACTTCAGAAAGTCACACTCTGTCCTGTTGAAATCTGCTAATAGTTGACGACTCATCTTCAGGAGCAGATGTATGTGTATTCAGAGCTTGATTCCTTATACTGTTTGTAACTCATCTCAGGACATCTGCAGACCAAATGGCGAATAAATAAACATTTCATTGCGGGTTTAAATGATGTTAATTGAAAACAAAAATAGCCTTTGTATACTTTTTTTTCAGTGGTAATTCTTCACAGTCTGTGCCTGTTTCTTTTTAAAATAAAGGTTAATGAGGGGCATAAAATTGTCCCCAGAAGTAAGGTAAATCTGACAAAACCTTCTTCTTCAGATGTCTGGGAATATCTCCAATTAGAAACACAATTCAACGATTTGTGTATGTGTGGTCACGTTTGCGGCAGATTTCGTGGACGAAATCAAGTCATTTCAATAGGAATTCACTAAATTGGGAATTTCACATAAGGATGAAAAAATTCCCCACACAGATTACCAACAGGTTCAAGGTGGTCACATGGATTCGCCATGTTGACCAACAGAAAGCTGCTTGATTTGAAAGCTTTGCAATGCTACACTTTTGGTAATAAACCTGCCCACAAAATACAGCACGTCACTAATGTGGCTGCAGTTTTATTCTTAAGTAAATATAATTATTCCAGTTTGAAAACAATAGAAGTCTATGGTATTTCCCCTATTTTTAAGTAAACGTGTATTTGTGCATTTTCTGTGTTTTCAGATCGGACAGTTTTTCGGTATGATTGACCCCAACCTAATGAGAAATCTGATGAACGTATCCCTGTACTCAGTCAACAAAACCTATGACTACCAGGCCCTCTGTGAACCCACCAAAGAATCTAAAGCTGCCGCTGGTCTCAGATCAGTCTACGTGGTGAGTTCCATCTTCTTTGAATTCATTTCAGTTCCTAAATGACCAAAAATAGTTTACGTTTTTGTTTACAGTAATCACACTCACAATGAAAGTCTGTCCCGTAGTGGTTTGCGTGTTGTCTTAAATCTGTTTTGGCCAAGTTATCACTTGTAAATAAGGATTTGCTTATGTTGCACATTTTCCTCTGAATATAAAGTTTAGTCATGCGGTTAGTGAACTTCATGTTATTGTTCCATATCACACTGATAAGTTAGCCTCACGATACACTCTCTGATCTGTGTGACTTGAACGATTACGACCTTGTCTTACATGCTGACTAAATCTCTCAAAACACGCACAGTCAACCATGAATCATCACAAAGAGACACTTCCTCTCTCATGATAATCAGAGCAGCGTGTGCGGCAGCTAATCGTCCCCTGAGCTCATTCCTTTAGCCTTGTTTGTGGATTTATTCTTGCATCTGTTGAGCTTTCGTCTATTATCTCCCGTATTGTTTGGCACCGGGTCCTTTCTGTCTGGCAGGGTCGTAATAGAGGCCCGTGCCAACAAAATCAGGATGTTTTGGTGCTTCTCAGCTCCGGATATGCAACTTGCAAAGTTAGAGAAGAATGGCTGAGAGAATAAGAATTTAAGGTGCCAACACCTCAGAGTTTATGTTGTGAGACAGCCAATCCATTGATTGAATTGGGGATGGTATGCCACAAGGACCTTTTTAGGTGCCCCAGGAATTGTTGTGTATAGGTTTATTAACATGTTGTTTGTCCCTTTTAGCCCACCATAGCTGACATCCTGAACATTGGTTGGTGGGCTTCTGCAGCAGCCTGGTGAGCGAAGAAGTGTTTTTGAAATGATGCCCTATTTAACTTTCTTAGTTTATACAAAAAAGGAAATTCTGTCACCATTTACAGTAACACTTTATTTTAAGGTGACATAGTATCACATTACCGCATGTGCTGTTATACTGTTATAGTAATAACAGTAAATTATGCATGATTACAAGTAACTAACTCTAAACCAAACCCTAACCGTAACTCAATAGTAAGTACATGTAGTTAATTAATATTACTCAGTACTTATATGAGTAAGTACAATGTAACTATGTCACCTTTAATAAAGTGAACTAATTAGAACATCTAAAAACTAAGATAGAAAAACTGTTTTAGTCAATAGGGGTTGAATGTTGTTTTGAACCCAACTGGTTTTATTTCTCAGGTCAATACTGCAGCAGTTGTTTGTCAGCATCACATTTCCTAATTTCCTTGAGGCAGGTAAGAGCCCGCATTAGTAATTCATTGCTGTGAATCAATGATAAAGCCATTGCAATTTGACAGTTTGTCTTATCGTCTGGTGTACTTCCAAAACTACAACGCTAATGAGTGCTAAAGCTAAATTCATGTGCAAATATGACCACATATTCATTTTTTGTTTTTGTTTTTTTTTTGACTGTATTCTGTGTACTTGGGAAATATTAAAAAAATATATAAAAAATATTGGGCTCATGACTGGTCAGTGGGTGTTATTTAGGCACTGAATCAACATTAATTCAAATAAACACTGAAAGTATTGCTCATGGTAATTGAATTGCGATTGTGTTTTGTTCACAGCGGAGCAAGATGAAGGCCCGTCTGACATGTCATCTAAAGAGAGTTGCATTAAAGAGCAGACACAGTATTTCTTTGAGAGCAACGAGACAGCTTTTAAAGGGACTATTGAGTGTCTAAACAGCTCTAGGTAAGAACTGGTGACCAATTTGGAAGGATGGGTTGTCAATTTTATGTGTTAAGTTTTTGTGATGAATAAGAATATGCAACAAATACTTTTTCATTGTACATGCATTCTCCTACAAACAAAGCAAAATATCTTCATTTGAGAGCATTTTTTCAAACAAATATCGATTAAGATTAAATTGATGAACTAAATGGCAAATCATGTAACACTAAATAAATGAAATGAATTATTTATGTATTTATTTACTTAGATGGCATATCATATAACAATGAATAAATAAAACAGAATATTTTATTATGTAATTATATCATTTGTTTAAGTGATTGTCTGCCCAAATATTAATGATTCCAATTCTTAAGGTGATTTTTATTTCACAAACATGAGTTTAGTATGTTTATTTTGTTTATTTTCAGGCAGTTCATAGCTGAAAAGCTTCCAAAGACAAATCTGGTGCTTATTGTTGCTGACGCACAGATGAGTAACCAGATATGTGATGAAAAGCCATTTTCCCAGGAAGAAAAGCCTTGTATCCTTCATACACATACAAACTTACCATTTAGTATTGAAACTTACAATGATGACAACTCATTAGGTCAATGTCAGTGTTGGGAAGGAAGTTCAGAACTAACTCGAAGTAGCTTTTCCAGAAACTCTGTCTGATTCATTTTAGTTAATCAGTTTTTTCCAAACAGCTGATTTCAGTGAACTGGAAAAACAGTTGACCAGTCATTACCCAACGACTGTGACTGTATCCAATTGATGTTTATCTCATTGAATGCCCTAGCCTGACAAGCCAGACCCACATCAAGATGTTGGGTCTGGGAACACACCATTGGCAGGGCTCAATCCGAAGGGCAGGATAAACGGTTGTCTTTCAAATTCCCTCTGACACAGGAATTTATGGCGCAACTGACGCTACAACCAACCAGAGCAATGAAGAAGGTGAAGCGGCGCTAGTTGATAGATTAAACTTTCGCCGTATCTGGTCGGCAAAACTCTGAACACATCTTCCTTTTTTAAAGTCCCTGTAAAGGCAATTCTGAGATTTGTTTCTAAACACATTATAAATGTTAGAAATGTATTGCTGAAACACATTACAAAGACTGTGAACTATGAAGTACTGAATTCAGAAGTTAGACCGCTAAACAGTTTCTCACCGTTGCTGTGTTCAGGATTTTCTGGGCGGGGCTAAAACGGTGGCTCGATGACGCACTGGAGCCACCGAGCCTGACTCCTCCCCTAACACGATCATAACTAGAGCACATTCGCATCAGTTCGATCGCGAGTTACTGTTAGTACTGTTAGTTACTATAGTCAACAACTTGCATAACAGCTTACAAAACAAAAACGATGAAGAGGTGGATTAATTTTGTGAACAGCACCCTTGATGGAGAGAGCTGAGGATCATCACCGACACCTACCTCTGCAGTGACTTTACACCGGATCGTTTTACAAACTTTCACTGGAGACAACTGGGATTCACTGATAATCTGCTGCAGAACCGTCTATCCCCCGCCCAGGCCGTCATCCTCCCGTCCCGCTGACATCTGGTGTGTCGTGATCATAGACGCTCGTGATCAGTGAGTGTTGTCTTGTGTGCTACTGCCGCTTTCCCGCGAGTGGGCGTGGTTTCGGCGCCGACAGCGGACACACCCCCAGCGTTTGAGAGCAGAGAATGCTGCTCATTTTTTCAGGTTTTAGATAAGCTATTTTATGTACTTCCCGGATTTTTTTATGATTCAAATTTGGCTGGGTGGTTAATATCACATTTATCTGTGGTGTGAGAAACTCAGAACACATGTTTAGTTTTGACTTTACAGGGACTTTAAGAATGACTTCAGTGTCGTTCTTTTTTCTATTCTCAAAGAAAAGCTTAACTCCAAGTCTTCCAGAGTCGTGGCCAAAGGCGATTCGAAAGACCGCTGTTCGCCAGCTTCTTTGTTTATAAGTAGCACGTGGAACCGCTGCAACTCTGCCGTCATTATGTTAAGCCTGCCCACTGACTCTATACACGATGTGATTGGCCTGACCAGAGTTTGGTTTTTCCAGCTCGCAAGCCAACGGAGAGTTGCTAGACGACCCTGGCTGCAAATTACATTTGCTGCTGCTAAGGTGCGTCTAGATTTCTAGGCTACGAATGCCCCATTTTACTTGGAAATACTTCAAATATAGAGGTAAAATGGGTTGCAAAGTTTTATCTGGACTTTAAATAATTGGGTGCTTATATTCTAGTGTCTCCATCAGGTTACATTGCTAGCTAAACCAGCAAGACTTGCACTGCGTCCGAAATCGAATATTTCTCTACTATGCAGTAAGCGAAAAACAGTAGACCAACAGAGTAGTATGTCCGAATTCATAGTATTCGAAAAACAGTAGGCGAAAAGTCCCCAGATGACCTACTACTTCCGGCGAGATTCTGAAGTGCGCATACGATGGACACTTTACTATCCCATAAGGCCACGGGAGAGGATTTATGAATGGAGGTTAAGGGACGCAACTAACGCTAGATGCTGGTAAGTCTTGTGATAATGACAACATGGCAAATGTAGTACGTCCGGATTACATTCATACTACACACATTAATTCTATATTGAACGTACTTTTTTAACAGTCGCAAAGTAAGTTCAAATTCAAATGAAGTACCTACTCACATAGAATGTGATTTCAGGTGCAGCCTTGGAGTTGCACCAGAAAATTCAACAGCTAGACCACCAACGCCAGACCTGCATAAACTGGAATGGACAGCAGGGGTGGCTTATTCATATGAATTCATATGATCTGCTTATGTCCCATTGACAGTTAGTTTTAGAGGTGGAGTTGAGGTAAACCGCATGCTTGTCTTCTAAAAATCGTTTCCATACGAATCGCATTGTCCAAATTCATATGAAATCACCACCTCGTAAAATAGTTACCTTTACCCATGAGATCAGATTGAGTTTATCTTAAATCTCACTTAGAATATTAGTGCATGTTGTTTTTCCTGAAATGGACTCACAGCTCCGGGTCCAGATCCCTGCAAAATAGCCCAGAACCCACGGTATCGGAAAGGTCCGAAAGAGTGCTTTGACAACAACGAAAGTGTAAGTCACCCACACACCTTCTTCCCACAAGATCCTACGACAGATTGAGACCAGACAAGCAATCAGCATGACTTAATGTGCATCACGCCTGGATCTCACGTGTCGCCCTATTCTTCTAAAATGGCTGGTTTTACCTGCTCTCATTTCAGTCATTACCTGACATCTACCACACTGAGACTTTTTGAGACACGATCAATGTAAATCAACTCTGATATTAGTCCCTGTGTGATAGATCTGGGTTTAGGAGAGACTGGCTTTGTTTGACATGTTGTAATCTCACACAAACGTGCATTTCATGGCCTAAATAATGTGGACACCCTCTTTTAAGGAACTGGTTTGGGTGTTTAAGATGGGTGACTAAAAGATGCATAAAATCAAGCGTATAATTATGCAATAAAGATATGAAGAGTCTTGTGTGGAACCCCACTGAACACAATGAATTGGAATGAGCTGAACTTCCTATTAATGTCCATGATATTGAATATAAACGTTCAGCAAGCCCATATGAGTGGGGTGTTCAGGTGTCCACATACTTTTGACCAGTGCATCTTTATCTAAACACACACTTACTTCCTGCTCTGGATTCTGTCTTTGTACTTACAGTATTAACACTTTTTGGTTCGTGTGTTGCTTAAACTTCTGACTGTCAAACATTTTTCTGCATGACTCTCTTCCTCTCTTTCTCTCTCTTCTGCTGTGTATTTGGCTGTATAATACATGTTAGGATGAGGCCATGTGTAGGAGAAATGCAGGCTCTCCTCTGCTCTCCTCTCTGCTCATGTTACTGCTGCCAGTGTTCATGTGCTGTCTCGGGTCAGTCCATCTTTCTCTCTCTCTCTCTCTCTCTCTCTCTCTCTCTCTCTCTCTCTCTCTCTTATATTTTTTTTCTCTTCCAAATGAGAAGTAAATTCACTAAAGAGTTCCGTCACTGTTGATCCATCTCATTTTATTCAGTTTCCTATTTCTATTTTAAACAGCAGTGGTTTAGCTCTGAGCCATGAGTACCATGAGCATTTAAATAATTCATTTAATTTCATCTTTCTTTTCAGAGCAAACACACCTTTCCATGCTAATTTGATGCATTATACGAATGCGCTGCTAAAACAGAATCAGGCAGTTTGTCGAATAAACAAGGCTATCAGCCAGAACACTTCTGTCTTTTTATCTTCTTGTTACTTGCTTGCCTCTCTCATTAATTTGTTTGTTTATTTCTGTCTAATTCAGATTAATATTGCTTTCTCTCATGCATTTAATTTTGCACGAGTCGAGCTAATTAGCTTAGCTGTTGCTTCTTGCATCTTCTTAAACTGCTAATGTAACTCCCATTCTTGACTAATTCACCAACTCTTCACTCTCATGAATAAATTATCAACATATTAATAGATTAATTGTGACTGTCACAATTACCGTAATTATGAGATTACAGTGTTTAATTAAAAGTAATCATATTTGTATGCTTTAATATTTGTATTCATCTTTTTGTTGCTGTCAAATCGATTAATCACGATTAATCTAACATCCGTTTTTGTTTACACAATATATGTCTGTGTATATTTTATATATATATATATATATATATATATATATATATATATATATATATATATATATATATATATATATATATATTATTAGTGCTGTCAAATTGATTAATCGCATCCAAAATAAAAGTGTTATATGTGTGTGTTATGTGTTATTATTATGAATATATAAATACACACACAGGCATGTATATATTTAAGAAACATTTGTTATATTTATATTCTTAAATATATACATCGATGAGTGTGTATTTATATATACATAATAATTATACACAGTACACACATATCATGTAAACAAACTTTTATTTTGGATGCGATTAATCAATTTGACAGCACTTATATATATGTGTATATGTGTATATATAAAATACACACACATTCACATGTTTATGGTAGATGTGATTAATCGTGATTAATCGATTTGACAGCACAGTTTTTTTTAAATATATACTGCAATAAACTTTTGATATATTCCATATTCTCTTTGGAGAAACTTTCAGTACCCCAATTTATTACAAGTTTGACATACAGTATATATAAAATTGTTCTACTTCTCGTCATTACGGTAATTCCTACACAATCTTCCCATTAATTCCCTACCGGACTTATCGGCTTTCTCTTGTCGGCATGATAACAGGAGCAGAATGAGGATTGTGGTGGGGCATCAGGTCTGACTCCGTCTATCGTGTCCATGGTCATCCTCCAGTTGCCGCTGCTCTGGCTTCTGATTGGACGAGAACACTGCCTCTCGTGACCTCAGCATAGAGACACCACACCCCTCTACGATGCCAAAACACGAACCACATCACATATGAACGTTCATCCGGACTCCCACGCTACAGCCCAGCACATGGAGGGAGAGGCTCTGACCCAGGAAGTACAAAACCCATGCAGTGATCACTCACAGCCCTTGAGGTCAAAGTAGGTCGGAGATGATAAATGAGCGACGACCTTTAACATTTGACCTCTGAGGTCGGACTCTCTCCACATGAGCGACGGGGTGGGCAGACTTAACTGGGTGGGCAGACCTTGACACTTCATCTTCACTTTGCCCATGGAGATGTACTACGTCCCAGCGTAATAACGAAAAAATTATCCAATCACAACACTGCCAACCAAAGTTTCGCTCTTTACCAGTGTGATGCCTTTTTTAAACCTATTTGTCCTTTAACTTATTTACAGCGACTAGTTTCTCAGTATTACAAACTGTTTATATGCGACTTTTATGGCCTCGTCACGTTTGCCCTGCTGAGATATTTAATGGACCCCTCAGGGTCAGGTCAGAATCCAGCCTTGTTTGTGGTCTGCAGCCCATTACCGGAAAAAAAGGACAAATGAGCGAGTGACCCAATAGCAAAAGTCTCTTGTATTTCCCAGTGGTGTCCACCTCTGTGCCTCGGGAATATCGATTTCATTTCCGACCGAAAACAATCCCTCCCTCCATTTGCTCGTATTCGCTATCACACAGCAATTTTTATCCGCCCATAGTGCATTCAAACGTGCACTGCTGCCAAACGTTACCCTGTGTGTGTGTGGTCTTGCTGTACTTTGCACTTGATGCCAAGCAGGTCGTGTGGCCAAACAGCCCTGTCGTTCTTATTTAGGGCTTTTTAAACGACTGCCAATTCGTACCGACCTAAAAGCTCGCAAAGTTATGTGTCTCGGTTGTGAATATGAAGAGAAAAAAATGCTGTTGCATGTGTGTGTTTTGTTTTTTTGGTGCATTACCTGTTTATTTGAGATCTTTTAAGATTTTTTTAAGTTATTTAAAAATTTGCTGTATGTTTAATGTTTTCTGTGCTATATTTAATGCGTGTGTGGATATGCAGAAGGGTGAAAAGGCATTTATGACAGTTGCTCTTTCCCACACTTTAATATCATCTGGAGAACTCAAAAAGGTGGAAAGAAAATCATCTAATGTTTACAGATATTTTGAGACACTCGTAAGTTTTTATAAGAAATGTCGCCCCTGGTTGAGCTGTCTTTCGGGTCACTGATGTGTCAATTTTCACTTTAATGTCAGAGGCACAGCTCTGTCAGCCTTTCTTTCCTGTCAACGTGCCTTGATGTAAATGGATACATACAAAAAATTATTGAAGAAATATCAAAATGTGCAATCTGACCCTGGTTGCTCTGCAGAGAAATGCATAATATCGTTGTTCTGATCTGACAAACGAAACTTCCGTCCCTTTAAGAGATCCTGGCTCAATCTTTGTGCCTCAATTAAATCTGGTCCCGAATCCAAAATGTATGGAATAATTAAGATTCCTAGAGGAGACAAGGATACTTATGGAAGCCTGTGAAAAACAAAAGCAAGGCGAATTATGATTTTCTTCTTTTTTTTCTTCTATTTTAGCATTTAGTTCTTTTTGTTTTGAAGAGAAGGAGGGATGCCTGATGCTTAGACAGTTTATTCAATATTGTATTGATTATGAAATGTAATAGGAATGCTCAGTTAATAGCAGACATGTGATTTCTGAGAGTTATTAATGGCCACTGAACCGTATTTGCATTGTTTTTGGCTTAGTGTAAACATGTACAAAGTTCAAAGGTCTCAATCTGCAGATTACCGTCATTGTGTTTTATCTAATTTTAGAAGCTTAGAAAAACAGGAAATTAAAAGACATCCAAAATCTGGGATGGAAAGTGAATTCCAGTGAGCAATGCCACTGTTACTTTACGCATCATTTCCTCTGTACTCAGGAAGCGGCTTTGTTAATGCACCTGAAAACAACATGATTGGACCACGTGGAATTGGCTCGCGTTGAAAAGCCATTCTTCTCGAAATCTTTCTTCATCACGTCACTGTAATCAGACAAGCATTCTAGTAGTGACGTGCATTAAAACAATATATTCCCCATAAACATTATAGTTAGTTAATTGGCTGTCTAAATGAGAAATTATTAAAAAACATCTCCAGTTCCAGACCATTAACTCGACGAATTACCCATGTTAATTCCCAGCAAAACTCGTGTATACTATGTAATTATAATGTACTGAAATACATGTTTTTCACTTCCTGTACCTGTAAGTGCCATATTCAGACCTATTTGTCATCAAAAAACAGGAAAGCGGCCAGTGAGGGTATTCAAACCTTTAATATATTCATATCTCTTCCTTATGCCCTGTTTAGTTGGCATGTATTGCACTGGAAGTGAAAACTAAGCTTTGTTGTGTGCGTGTAAACATCTGCTTCTGTATGTGTGATGCTAGAATATTTGCTTCTCTAAGTGCCGGAGTGTATAAAGTAACAGATTGCGGCTCTGTTCGGAATAGTATACTAGAATACTACTGCTATATTTGCAGTATATAGTATGTATACTATGGACAGTATGCACATTTTCAATATGCAGCAGCACACTGGATTGAACACCCTTAAAAATAAAGGTGCCAGGAAGAACCAAAAAGGGGTTTTCACGGCAATGTCATAGAAGAACTGTTTTTGGTTCCCAAAGAACCGTTTTGTGAAAGGTTCTTTAAAGAACCATTTTTTCTAACCATTTTATAGTCTAAAGAACCTTTCTGCGCTACAAAGAACCTTTTGCGCAATGGAAAGGTTCTTCATGGAATCATACACCCCGCTGAAGAACCTTTATTTTTAAGGGGGTAATACTGCATCCCACAATGCATTGTCCCCGACTTGACCTCCGTTTTCAAGTTTGACTGCAAAAATGTACATATTTACACCCAGATAAGGCCAAGCGTGTCCACCAAAGCGTTTTTAGCCGGCTGAAAACACAAGGCGCTCTGCTGAAAACGCCTCACTCTGGGCGCTTGAGAGCGTTTTGGCAGCGCAACGTTTTTTCATTTGAGACTCTATTGCTTGTTATGATACGGAACATCCGCGGAAGTGTTACTAGAATCTCATTTCACAGATAGTTTGTTTCTGTATTGATTCTATATAAAAATGCTGATACAATGTAAAGTATTTGCTCTGGCTCTTGTTTTAAATTATTTTGTTCCGTGGCCTGTTATACTGCTTGTTATCATCTGTTGACGTACAGTACAAGCAGAATGTGGCAGTTGATCAGTGTTGTATTTTTTCCCGCCCCTCCACCACTGTGATTGGACGGCTGGTGATGAGCACTGCGTTTTGCTCAAGGTTGAACATTCTTCAACTCTCTGCGACCAGTAAAAAACAGGAGAACAATTGAATACGCCAGCCAGCCGCGCGAAAAAACGCTTTGGTGGACACGCGGTCTAACTGGACGCCATGTGATTGTGTCACAATGTAGCATTCTACAGTTTGGAATGTTTAACGTGGAATAATGTCTCCTTTAAAGAGATGCAATATTCAGTAAGTAGTATGCTAATATTCCATTCAAAACATAGCCTTAAAGTTGCGGTTCCTCTGCTAAATTTAGGGGACGAAATCCAGTCTTTTCAATAGGAATCTTGCGATCGGTAGTTTCGCATGAGGGCGAAAAACTTCCCCATGCAGGTTTCGCTCGCATTCAAGTCACCAACGGAAGAACTGCTTGGTTTGAAAGTGAAATCTGTGTGAGCTGCGCTTCATACATCGCTGCCATCGACTGTAAAGAAATATGGAAGTAGTGTCCGTGACGTCACCCATAGCACTCTGAAGAGCAGTTTTGAAGCGTAAAGTAGGGACGAGCTCCCGGATAACTGAAAATGTGCAAAGAGGCGGGACGTGGGCGGAGCTGACGTGACGTGATGACTAACAGACAGCAGATAAATGGCTATCCACCTGTCACTCAAAGTGGCCACTCCCTTAATTGTGCAGAACTTTAAGGCTTTATATAATGTAAACGAATGAGTTATAAAAAAAATCAGCCCCCTCACAGTTGTCATGAAGGGCAAAATGAGCCGTATAGACAAAAAACACAATTTGTACCAGGCTGTAAACATGTTTTAATCTGCTGTAAATTTGGGCATTTTAACATGGGGCTCAATGAAATTCTGCTCCCTTTTGGAGCCTGTCCCTAGTGGCCAGTCGATCAATTGCAGTTTGGCTTCAAGAGAAACTGCGGGAGGTTGCTGATTGATCGCTACACAATAGACAATGAGCCTTTTTTTTGCTCGTGAAATCTCGTCAAAATTTTGCTAGTGTGACCGCACCTTAACTTTCACTGCCTTTTTCTTGGGGGCGACAGCTGCTGAACCGAGACGTATCCCAATCCTGACGGTCCAAACTAACCTTAACCTTAAATGTCAAAACTGATTTGGGACCAGTATTTGAAAGAATTAAGGGTCTCCAGCTTCTGACAGAAATTGTTTACAGGACACCTTAATAGAGGTGAAAGTGTTTTCTAGGATATCAAAAAGACAGATGTTCGGTGGAAATATGAGATCAATTCAAATTACTCCTTAGAAAATACAAAATTAGATTTAGCAACGTTTGTTCTTCGGGCAAACAAAGGATGAAAAAAAAGAAGTTTAGATGCTGTCACCTCAGGAATAGAATATTTACAAAATGTGACTTTTTGAAGCTGGCGTTTCGGTTCTCTGTCTATCTGGACTGTGTGGGTTTTGATCTCTGGAATAGTGTGATGCGTGTTTTAAGTGGTCAATCAGATCCTGCTGCCTCCACTTGCCTCTTGGCTGACCGTCCGTCTGCCTCAGTCAGGGTTTAGGAGGACTTATCTGTAGGCTTATTTTCAGTCCCCCTCAATTGTACTTTCATCCAGTGGTTCCCATCTGGTTTTGCTTCAGGAACTAGATTTTAATTGCCGACCCAAACAATATCAAACGTAACCTGTATTTAATGTAATCTGGGTTGTATTTTCTTTTACCATGCACAGTTTTGTTTATGATAATTGAGGATTTTGACCGTTTTCAAGTAACCATGTTGTCATCTGCCTAATTTGGCCAAATTGCTTCTATCAAATGACAACTGACATTACGCCAAAGCTTTTGACGTCGACTACAAAAGATTTAGGAAGTGTTTTCTCCTTCCTTTTAAAAGTTGATTTATTTTGCTATAACTATAGACTTTTTATTGATAGACGTACAGTCTGTTAAATGCATAATGTCTAGGGTAGGTCACGTCTACTTTTTAAAGTTTTTAATTATTTTAATTCAGTGTGTGTGTGTGTGTGTTTTCAGATGAATGATTGACACCAAGGTATACAAAAGTACAAGCAACTGTATGTACATCCCTCACGTCGTTGTTTTTCTTTCCATAAAATTGAATATGGCATTGGCCCTAAGGTTCATGCATGATTATATGCTTAACTGAATTTTATTTTTTGATTCCGTAACCTGCGGCCCGCCAGTTGAGAACCACTGATTTAATGCGTAATACTCAAACAGTCAAAGTTGTGTGTATACTTGTTTAAAAAAAAAAAAGATCTACAACAAAAATGATTCAAAAAAATCCCACTGTTTATAATCCTCATCTTCAAGTATATTCAGAATAAAATCTTTGTCATCAATGGAAGTGTTGCTGTGTCCTTTGCCTTGACTGTTTTGACCGTGACAGATTTCTGTTTTTCTTCTTTTCCAAAATCACATCTACTTTTATTTGTCCTGGTGCCAAAACATTTTTCCCCATGTATGTCAGAGGGAAGTTGGGAGTCTGCAGTTTCTCTGCTCTCATGTGACATTCTTCTGTCATCAGCGAGGACTCGGACCGAGCCAACCACAACACGGCCCTCGAATCACTGAAAGCCATCGATATTTTCACACAATGTTATCTGACTGCCATCGCTTTTCTGTTGCTCCATCGCCATATGCTCTGCTTTGCTTTTTACACTGATTTGACATCGAAGGTCTCTGTAGCGTTTCACTTTGACTTTTAATGTGAAACCAGCATCACGCAGAAATACACAAGGTCGTTCCTGCGTTTATTGCCGATATTAAACGCTCTCCTGCGATGTGTGATATACTTCGAGACCGTTAAAGCTCACGTATGGTACTTCAGTGCCCGGGGACATTTCAAATAAGTTCAATTACAATCCCCACAGTGTTTTTGTTTAATGAAAGGCCCGTTTATATTTGCAAAACAGCTGGGGGAAGCCCTAAAAGGACACGTACGATATAAAATTACATATTTTACAGACTGGAGGGAGGAAATAAGCTGTAATATTAACGACTGAGGCATTATTAAAGCTGTCAGTCTTCTAATGCTGCCTGCTTAACGGGAGAAATGTAAGATATGTTGTGGACTGTAAGCAGTGCTGTAAATATTTGATTGTGCCTCGGAATTGATGTGAAAATGCAGTGTCTATGAGCAGTCGCTGGTCAACATTTTGCATCTCATAAGTTACTTTCAACACAAACAACTTTGCTTATGTGATTCATGTTCGTAATATTTGTCTCACAAGATGCCATTAAATGGATGGATGAAACCGAAAGGGGTGCCAGATATGGAGAATGACTTCATGAAATCGCCATTGGCTTCAATTAGGCTACTTGCTTGATACACATTCATGCTTTATTGTGAATGATATTTCAACAAATATTTGTTTTTGTTATACAATAGCCAATTAGCAATATTTGTTTTGTTTTTGGCTACTGTTATAGGTAATGCTGCCTTTCACAAATTTGCCAAGAGTTGACAAGTAATTTAATGCCAGGTTATGACAATAATAGCAAATGCATTTCTATTAGGATTCCTCAGAAATGCTCTCAAAGTTTACTTTATTTTATTATTATTATTTTTTTTTTTTATCATTTGATTTATATATTTTTTATTTAATTATTTAATTTAATTCAATATTTATTCATATTCAATTTATTATGATTTAATTCTATTAATTCTATTGTTTAATATTCCATTTTATTTTACATTTAATTGGATGTTTTAATGTAATTAAATATGTAATTTAATTCAAAATTGAATTCTAATTGAATTAAAAAATTAACTAAATTTCAATTAAAATGTAATTTAATTCAATATTTAATTTATAATTAAATGTTTTATTTATCTTTAAATCCGTAAATTAAATATTGATTTGCTGTCTGGCAAAATCATGGATGGAAATAGTAGAACAGATTTCTAGAGTCACAATTATATGGTCAATTGTAAATGCAATTGTGCGTAAATAGCAATCTGTTTTATAATGAAGCATGAAGTGACTAAGTGACTAGGATCGTAGAGTAAACATCCTTGTACCATTCGTATATTTTTATATTACTATTATTTATTGATTGTGTTGTCTGTAAGTTGCTTTGAATAATTTAGTTAGTAAGTCATTCATTTTAGACATTCTAGACTCTTTACAAGGCCTTATTTCACAATGCGCTGGAGACGTGGTGGCTCTCGAATGGAACGTGTTCTTATGTTTTTTCTCCCTAGTCACCGTGTCGACCCTGAACTCATAAACAAAAGTGGACAGTGCACACTAAAGACTAAACATGCTCACTCTGCACATATTTCAAACGGACATATTTCACAAGTGCCATCTACAGCCCTCTTCTATCTCCTTCCAGGGATTTGGACAACAACATGGTTTAGTTGTTTGTATTAAAACAGCATGTGTCCTCTCTAGACATTCTAGCTGTTACACATTTGATGTGCATTTTTAAGTAAGGATGCATTACAGAATCCAAAACATCTTAGTGGTCGCAGCCAAATCAGACAGACTAGCATGCAAGAACAACATGTCTGACTGCAGGGCTTTGCTCCAGAACTGATATTACCCTGACATTTCTTTTCTGAAGGTTGATGTTGGTCTGTTGGTATTTGTGGGGACTCAGTGTTTCTGATCTACAACTAAAGAAGTAGCAAAGGACCGAACCTCAAGAATCAGATGAGGTTGTCTCATTTTTGCAAGTGGTCTTTGTGGCTGGAATTCAGTGGGGTTAAATGTTGATTGCTGAATAAACTCCTCTGTATCTCATCTGGTTATTAGATGGGATGCCACTTTATTTACATTATAAAGGCTCACTGATGCTTCATGAAATGGCAGTGGTTGCTAGTTTTCCAAAACGCCTCCAGACAGATTCCAGATTCTTGGATATATAATCTGAAGAAATATACCCAAGAAAGCTGTCTGTTTCACGGCACATCTATCTATCTATCTATCTATCTATCTATCTATCTATCTATCTATCTATCTATCTATCTATCTATCTATCTATCTATCTATCTATCTATCTATCTATCTATCTATCTATCTATCTATCTATCTATCTATCTATCTATCTATCTATCTATCTATCTATCTATCTATCTATCTATCTATCTGTCTGTCTGTCTGTCTGTCTGTCTGTCTGTCTGTCTGTCTGTCTGTCTGTCTGTCTGTCTGTCTGTCTGTCTGTCTGTCTATATATATATGTGTGTGTGTGTGTAACGGGGGCCAGCTAGTAGTTGCTGTGTGAGTAAACCTCACTTCTCTGATCTCAAGAAACGCTCTAGTGACTGACACTAGAGGTTGCAGCCTTTAGCCTCCTTGTTAGAGCATCCGACTCTCATGCCGACGGACACAGGTTCGAGTCCCGCTTGGAGCGGGCGGTTTGAACAGGAGGGGTTACATTGGTGTTGTGGCCCAATGATGGGAGTGAGGTTTAGGGGTGTGAGTGTAACGGGGCCAGATAGTAGTTGCTGTGTGAGTAAACCTCACTCCTCTGGTCTCAAGAAATGCTCTAGTAACTGACGCTAGAGGTTGCAGCCTTAGCCTCCTTGTTAGAGCGTCTGACTCTCATGCCGGTGGACCCAGGTTCGAGTCCCGCTTGGAGCAGGGTGGTTCAAACAGGAGGGGTTACATATGTGGGGTGTTCCTAGTCTGCAGTGGTCAGTATCTATCAAAAGTGGTCCAAGGAAGGAACAGTGGTGAACCGGCGACAGGGTCATGGGCGGCCAAGGCTCATTGATGCACGTGGGGAGTGAAGGCTGGCCCGTGTGGTCCGATCAAACAGACAAGCTACTGTAGCTCAAATTGCTCAAGAAGTTAACGCTGGTTCTGATAGAAAGGTGTCAGAATACACAGTGCATCGCAGTTTGTTGTGTATGGAGCTGCATAGCCGCAGACCAGTCAGGGTGCACATGCTGACCCCTGTCCACCACTGAAAGTACCAACAGTTGGCACGTGAGCATCAGAACTGATCAGTCTAATGAATCACGTTTTCTTTTACATCACGTGGATGGCCGGGTGCGTGTGCGTCACTTACCTGGGGAACACATGGCACTAGGATGCATTATAGGAAGGAAGGCAAGCCGGTGGAGGCAGCGTGATGCTTTTGGGCAATGTTCTGCTGGGAAACCTTGGGTCCTGCCATCCATGTGGATGTTACTTTGACAAGTACCACCTACCTCCATTTTTTTAATGGAAACCGTATTCCCTGGTGGCTGTGACCTCTGTGACCGCTCACAAAGCGGTTTTGGCAGCAAAAGGGGGACCAACACAATATTGGGTGATATTGTTATGCCTGATCGGTGGGTGTGTGTGTGTGTATATATATCTCAAATCCATGATTGTTCCAGTACTATCTACTTTTTCCACATTCAATTTTATGTTTTTAACAATACCAAAATCATAGTATACTTATTACCAAAATCATCAACCTCATTTCCATAACATGTGTATCATTACTGCAACAGGTGTTCATTTCATTTTAATTTATCAAATGGAAAAATAATACTTGTTTGATTTATACATTTTCTATGCATTAATTTGTGCATAATCTACATTTAAATTATTTCAGGCTTAACACACCATTTTGAATATATGTCAGTTTCAATGAAATAAAAAAATATATTAGGTTGCCAATTGTGGAAGTTGTTGTGAGATAATGAGATAAATCAGACAAAATCAATTTTAATCAATGTTAATTAAAAAATATATGTTATTAAGTAACTGTTAATAATCCATTTTAAAAAAATGTATTCGCTCGATTGACGTTTTCAGACTTGCGTTTAATGAGATTTTTAAGGAATTCAGTTGTCAGTAAATGCTTTTAAATGAATGCTCACGAACACTGCCGTTGTTGTTAATTGCTAAAAAGTAACTTTGTTGATGCGAGTCTTGTTTGAAATCTTTGAAAACAAGATTTTGTGAGAATCACCCATAAGCTGGCTGGATACAGATGCTCAGCAGAGGGTGTACGGGAAATTCCAGGTGCTGTAAACAGTTCTGTAGAGAAAACCACTACAATCAGGAATGTTTAGATGCCAAGTCTTTCTTCTGGGTGTTGGTCACTGGAAATAAGCCTGCTTTTTGATATCTTCCCCTCCCCAGCACACAGGGTCCATACCAGCAGCTGTAAACTCCTCAGACCCCCTGAACTGTATGACTGACTCACCTGCGACTCATTTGAGACACGCGCTCTGAAAGCGGGAGTCTGGTAGCGTTCTTGCTTTTCATGTCCTTTCATGTCTAGCTGTCTGTTGTGAAAGTGATTTGGCCGCTGCACGCAGCACAGCCAAACACAATAACTTGTCACAGATGTGTGTAATGTCCGGCTGAACCCCACCACGAAGCCAAAGGGAGGGAAAGAGAGGGGAAGCAAAGTTTTCAACCATCAGTGAACCTACGAATGCTGTAATGCTAAATATGGCCTGTGTCTCGATACTTAGTGCACTGGCTCTCATTTTGCAGCCGTCTCAATAAACAGCAGCTCAACCAAAATAAAACTCATGAATAACCGATTTTGAGTAAATTCATTATTGAATATTTGCACGGAGAACGAGAAGAGCGATCCAAACAAAATACTCGTCCAACAGCCCTCACCAATCTAATCGCATGAGAAACATTATTTTATGAGGTGGCGGATTTTTTTAGGATTTTTAGGAAAAATGCAAACATGAAGGTTCACCCCTAAACCTAACTGCCAATAGGGCGTGAGCAGATTATACAAAAACATACAGATGAGATTGAGATAAAAATTAGCCACCAGCAAAAATTAAAATTATAGGTAAAAATTATGAATTGGCATGAAATAGTTTTGGTCCTCACAGATTTTGACATAGCTAATCTACCTATTTGATAAGCACACTATTGGATGAAATAACAGATTTATGAATCCGTTTCACCAATTAGTTTTAGTATTTTGTATTAACTTTCAGAACTCAGTTCATAAATAGTATTTCCTTGAGATCTGTCCACCACCTTGCTAATGCAAATAAATGTTATTACTATGGTAATGAAGGTTTATCATATTCATACTATTAGATATGTACATATTAATAATAATACATATTATTAGAGCACTGTTCTGCGATGGAGCATAGGCTGAATTTGGAATAGCATACTAGCATGTTCTGTCAGGGTTCTGTCACTTCGGTCTAGTTTACTCTTGGTTTGTGACAGAGCCCTGACACACCTGTATTGTTTGTCTTGTCTTGTGTGAGCGCACAGCTTTGAGCATGCTCAAGCTGCGTGCTCTTCTGTCCTTGTGTTTTGTGTGCGGGGCGTGGTGTTCGGATCCCAGCACTTCGGTCTAGTTTGGGTTTCAGTTTTGTGTTGGGATTCGGACATTCATGCTCCGTGTGTTTGTTTTGTCATGTGAGCGTGTGCTCTTCTGTCTGTGTGTTCTGTGTAGCACACGGTTCATGTTTACATCGGCCGTGTGCTTTCATGTTTTGTCTTATGTTGTGTAGCACGTGGTTGGTGTTTTTTCACTGGCTACGTGCTACGTCATGTTGTCATGTTTTGTGTGAACATGCAGCTGATGAGTTCTCATTAGTTGCATGTTCATGTCATGTTTGGTGTGAGCACATGTCTTGTTAAGTGTTTCTTTGTGCCATGTGCTCGTGTCCATTGTCTAACCCCGCCCACCTTGTTTCCTGATTATTGGTTCATTTGCCCCACCTGTCTTCCCTCGTTACCCTCCTTTGTTTGTTCCCTATTTAATATCCTTGTGTTTGCAGTCCAGGGCTGAATCGTCGTCGAATGTACCTCATGTTTCCCTGCTCCCGTCAAGTCAAGTCAAGCCAAGCTCAAGTCAAGTCTTGTTTTTCCCCCTTGGGGTAGTTTTGTTTTGTCTTGTTTTATTTTTTATTATCATTAAAAGCCCATTTTCACCTGCACCATTGAGTCCTCGCTCCTTTCCCTTCACCAACCCTGACAGAACGATTCAGCCAAAATGAGGACTCAGCAGAAGAAGGGCTCACCCCATCCACCAGCCTCCACTGTCTCCAGCCCTCTCTACCAGCGCATGCTCCAGTTCAGGGCCTTGAGCTCCCTTCACCAAGAGGGGGCTGATCTAAGAAGGTTTGCCCTGGAATTCAGCAGCGCTGCTGAGGGTCTGGGGTTCAACGACGCTGCTCTCAAGGACCTTTTCAACTACGCCCTTGATGAGCCCCGTGACTGGTGGGTTATGAGAGCGCTGGATCACCTGACATTTGGGGAATTTGTGGAGTTTCTCTTTCACCAGGTGACTAAGTCAGCCATTGATGCTGCAGCTCCTCCAGCGGCGGCTGTCAGCACTCCAGCTCCTCCAGCGGCGGCTGTCAGCACTGCAGCTCCCCCAGAGGCGGCAGTCAGTGGAAGCCCCAGCCCTCCGATGACCCGGAAACGGAGTAGGAGGAGGAAAAAGAGCCGGCCCGACTCAACTGTCTCCAATCCAGTGGGGGCAACACACCCTGCAGGTTTGCCCATGTTGTGTGTGTCCGCTGCAGGTTTGCAAGAGTTGGCCGAAGACTCTGCAGCATCCACAGAGGCGGCTGTAGACGCTGCAGCTTCCCCGGAGGCAGCCGAAGAGGCTGCAGCTTCCCCGGAGGCGGCCGTAGAAGCTGCAGCACCCCCAGAGGCGGCCGTAGAAGCTGCAGCACCCCCAGAGGCGTCCGTCAGCACTGCAGTTCCCCCAGAGATGGCCGAAGAGGCTGCAGCTCCCCTGGAGGTGGTAAGCACCCGACCACCGCCTCGTTCTCGGAGGAGGGGGAGGAGGAGGAAGAAGGCTTCCTCCATCCTACATGGCCCAGAGGCCATCCCAGAGCTTGCTGCCGGCCCAGAGGCGCCACCCAGGCGTCTTGCCCTGCCCGCGCCACCCAGGCGTCTTGCCCTGCCCGCGCCACCCAGGCGTCTTGCCCTGCCCGCGCCACCCAGGCGTCTTGCCCTGCCCGCGCCACCCAGGCGTCTTGCCCTGCCCGAGCCACCCAGGCGTCTTGCCCTGCCCGAGCCACCCAGGCGTCTTTTCCTGCCCGAGCCACCCAGGCGTCTTTTCCTGCCCGAGCCACCCAGGCGTCTTTTCCTGCCCGAGCCACCCAGGCGTCTTTTCCTGCCCGAGCCACCCATTCGCTTTGCCCTGCCAGCAACAGCCCCTGACCCGAGGCCGGTGAGGTCTCCGGCCCCTGATCAATGTCTGGTATTGACTCTGTCTCCTGTCCTGCATCCGGTCATGCCTCTGGCTCCCGTCCTGTGTCCTGTCCTGCCTCCGGCTCCTGTCCTGATTCCTGGGAGGGTACCAGTCAGCCATCCAGACCTGCCAGAGCCCACCTGGCCCGTCCGTCTGGCACCACCCTGGCCTTCTGCCAGGATTCCTAAACCGCCGGAGCCCATCTGGTCCATCCCTGCAGCACCGCCCTGGCCTTCAGCCAGGACTCCTGACCCGCCGGAGCCTGCCTGGTCCGTCCCTCCGGCACCACCCTGGCCTTCAGCCAGGACTCCTGAACCACTGGTGTCCGCCTGGTCCATCCCTCCGGTCCCACCCTGGTCCTCTGCCAGGACTCCAGATGCGCTGGAGCCCGCCTGGACTGTCCCTCCGGCACCGCCCTGGTCATCTGCCGGGGGCCCTGACTGGCTGGAGTCACCCTGGTGCGTCCCTCCTGCTCCGCCCTGGCCTTCTGCCGGGACTCCAGACTCGCCTGAGCCTCCCTGGCTCAACCCTCCCGTCCCTCCCTGGTCTTTGCTAGAGACGTCCTGCTGGCTCTGACTTGGCTCCCCTCCCTCCCTCCCCTCTTTGTCTCTGTGTTTTGATTTTCCTGTCTTGTGTTTGTCTGTGTATCTGTCTTGTTATCTTGTTCCGTTCTTGTTTTGGTGTCCCTCGTTAGGGACGCCAGGTGGCGTCCCTTTTGATGGGGGGTAGTGTCAGGGTTCTGTCACTTCGGTCTAGTTTACTCTTGGTTTGTGACAGAGCCCTGACACACCTGTATTGTTTGTCTTGTCTTGTGTGAGCGCACAGCTTTGAGCATGCTCAAGCTGCGTGCTCTTCTGTCCTTGTGTTTTGTGTGCGGGGCGTGGTGTTCGGATCCCAGCACTTCGGTCTAGTTTGGGTTTCAGTTTTGTGTTGGGATTCGGACATTCATGCTCCGTGTGTTTGTTTTGTCATGTGAGCGTGTGCTCTTCTGTCTGTGTGTTCTGTGTAGCACACGGTTCATGTTTACATCGGCCGTGTGCTTTCATGTTTTGTCTTATGTTGTGTAGCACGTGGTTGGTGTTTTTTCACTGGCTACGTGCTACGTCATGTTGTCATGTTTTGTGTGAACATGCAGCTGATGAGTTCTCATTAGTTGCATGTTCATGTCATGTTTGGTGTGAGCACATGTCTTGTTAAGTGTTTCTTTGTGCCATGTGCTCGTGTCCATTGTCTAACCCCGCCCACCTTGTTTCCTGATTATTGGTTCATTTGCCCCACCTGTCTTCCCTCGTTACCCTCCTTTGTTTGTTCCCTATTTAATATCCTTGTGTTTGCAGTCCAGGGCTGAATCGTCGTCGAATGTACCTCATGTTTCCCTGCTCCCGTCAAGTCAAGTCAAGCCAAGCTCAAGTCAAGTCTTGTTTTTCCCCCTTGGGGTAGTTTTGTTTTGTCTTGTTTTATTTTTTATTATCATTAAAAGCCCATTTTCACCTGCACCATTGAGTCCTCGCTCCTTTCCCTTCACCAACCCTGACATGTTCATCTTGCTATTTCTGCAATATAGAGATAGTAGTCAGAAATAGTATGCTGATGGTATTCCGAATTCAGTTTTTTCATTGTAACACTATTTTACTTTCTTGAGGAACACGCCAACTTTTTGGGACTTTAGCTTATTCACCGTATCCCTCAGAGTTAGATAAGTCCATACATACCATTCTCATCTCTGTGTGTGCCATAACTCTGTCTGACGCACCCACCGCTAGCCTAGCTTAGCACAAAGACTGGAGGTAAACGGCTCCATCTAGCCTACTGCTCAATAAGTGACAAAATAATGCCAACATTTTCATGTTGTGATGTGTAGTTACATTGTGTACTAAGACCGACCGAAAATGAAAAGTTGCGATTTTCTAGACCAATATGGCTAGGAACTATACTCTCATTCCTGCGTAGTAATCAAGGAACTTTGTGCCGTACCATGGGTGCAGCGGCGCGATGATATTACGCAGCACCCCAACTCTGAGGGATACGGTAAATAAACTAAAGTCCCAAAAAGTTGGCGTGTTCCTTTAAGGTGCAGTCAATTTAGCAAAATTATTATCTACACTGTAAAAATTATATGATCAATAAATTGACAACATTTAAATAAGTTAAGCAATTTTCAACTTTTATAAGATTCAACTCATTTTAGTTTAATGTGATTCAATTTGAAATGACTTAAATGTAAAAATTACTTAAAAATGTAAATTATCTATCGTCTAATATCCATTGTCAATACTGTAGCGATATATGAAGTATATATCACACCGGGCTGTGTCACTTTCAAACGGTGAGCAGTGTTGCCAAGTCCGCGGTTTTCCTGCGGAATTGGGCTACTTCAGGGGTGTCCAAACTCGGTCCTGGAGGGCCACTGTCCTGCAGAGTTTAGCTCCAACTTGCCTCAACACACCTGCCTAGAAGTTTCTAGTATCCCTCATAAGACCTTGATTAGCTGGTTCAGGTGTGTTTAATTGAGGTTGGAGCTAAACTTTGCAGGACAGTGGCCCTCCAGGATCAGGTTTGGACACCCCTGGTCTAAAACAATCGGAAGACAAGCCAATGAGATATACTGAAACTCTTAGGGTAGCTGGTACAGCCTTATATCCGAATGCACAAGATCTCCTTTCTGGGAAGTTGCATCTAAGTCAGTTTCAGTCTTGGTTTCTTCCAGTTCCAAAATAAAACCGCTGAACCAGCCATTAATATCTTTAACTATAGTGCCATTTAGGAGAATTGGGATCTTTCTAAATAAGTACAAGAAATGAGGCAAGACTAGTGTCACCTTGATCAAAGCTGTCCTTTCTAACATAGACAAACATCCAAAGTCCATATATCTAAATCAGGGGTGTCCAAAGTCGGTCCTGGAGGGCCACTGTCCTGCAGAGTTTAGCTCCAACTTGCCTCAACACACCTGCCTAGAAGTTTCTAGTATGCCTAATAAGACCTTGATTAGCTGGTACAGGTGTGTTTAATTGGGGTTGGAGCTAAACTCTGCAGGACAGCGGCCCTCCAGGAGCAGGATTGGACACCCCTGGGCTACTTCAACACTGTTGCCGCGGGATGTTTTTCATGTCCGCGGGTTGAAGCGACCCCAATTATGATATTTAGCCCCGGGAATGCGAATTTTAGTAGGCAACCATGCCAAAAAACACATATTTAACCCCCCAAATGTGATTTTTACTGGAGATGCCCCCCTGAAACGAGATTGGGCTTGTTTTGGGCTAGTTTTGAGTAGCAACTGGGCGGGCTTTGTTGTGAAAACCTGGCAACCCTGACGTTGAGCTAGGCGGTCTAACGTTAACCCTCAGGTGCACACACAGGGACGGAAAAATAGAAAGGCAGAAGATCAAAAGAAAGCCCAGTTTAGAGGTAAGTCTTCTCATCTCAGCCATAAAGGTGTCAAACGAAATAAATGTACTACGTTTTATCAATATTCTTCAACTAATATTGGACGTTTCATTGCTGTCACTAAGCTATCACTAGCTAGATAGTTAGTTATTACTACGCATTACAAACATAACTTCACTGACAATAAGGAAGTCCAGACGAGCCAAATTTTAATGATGCGTCAATTGTGAAGGTGAATAGAAATGCCAGAAACAACTATTCATCTTTTATTATTTGAGATAGGGATAGAGCTACAAGAACTTGTATGTTTTAATTTTGTAGTGGTAAGTACAGTGTATCCATAATAGCACTTTTGTTTGTAGAGGGTATAGCTAATCCAGTTTATGGGTCATAATTTGCTTAAGCGTCCTTACAGGTGCTTAAGAGTGTTTTTGCACAGTTTATGGAGTTAATATTTGGTAAATATCCTTGAATATTCTTTCTAGCATTTGTGTATGAACAATTTATTACAGTTGATCCTTCAAGTCATAATTTGCTTGATTAAGTGTTGGAGTGACTATAAAAGCATTTTTGTTTGTTCATCCATTGTTTGAGTCATAATTTGTTAAATATCCTCCAAAGTTCTTTGTAGCATTTTTGTATGTGCAATTTATTAGAGTGTATAATTTAAGCCATAATTAGCTTTTTAAGTGTTGGAGTAACTATAAGAGCATTTTTGCTTGTATAGTTTTTATAAATACTTAACCCATTTGTGCCCAAATTTTTCTGAATGGTTTCATGCAAATAGTCATGTTTATAGTGTCCTATGTGAACATGTTCTGCATTTATTTTCCCTAGATTTGTTTTTTTGTTTTGAAAATCGTATTTGAATGTGCGGCAACTATAGTTGCCGGTGGGGAAAATATGTTGTATACACCCCTTCAATGTCAAATATGAATAAGAGGAGAACATTTAGCATCTAACTCAAAATAACTGCTTTAAACAGATCAATCTTTTTTCATAAACAAATTTATTGTGTATAAAAGTCAAAGATTATTCAATGCAAACTCAAAAAAACTGCTATAATCTTTTGATTATGAAAGAACAACAAACGACAAATAAAGTCTTAAAGTGATGAAACATAGAGCAGAACAAAGTGCAGCCATTAAGTTGTCCCAACAGGGCATTGTGTATCAAAAAGTTAAATGAAAATAAATAAATAGATTGACGAAAAAATTACATCTTACAAAAAAATAATAATAATAATAGTCCCATAGTATTCAATAGCTGACTGTAGTAGGTGATTTCATATAATAATGCAAATATAAACTCATTACTTGTCTGAATTTCCACATTATAATGGAATCATAAGCTACTCAAAACTCAATCTCGCCTATGGCAACCAAAGAGCTAGAGTCGGCCCTGCAAGCAGCTGTCTGTTGCACATCGTATAGAATTTGCATGACCAACTGAACCCGATGTGAAATCTCTGACCCTTTGCATTCCTATTGAAATGCTAATTGTGACTGATGCTTTATACTTCTTTGCTGGTGTGCTGATTTGGACCAAAGCATCTCAGAAGGTAGTGATTTGTGTGTGTGCACAGATTTTCTTTTTGAATCTGCAGGTGTGTGATATGGAGTCTCTGTAGAATCAACATTTCTGAGCACAACCTCTTGACTCACAATAACACAATGTGTTTTGTAGCAGGAAACAGTGATTGTGATAATGATCTTGTGACATGATAGGGTTATTAAAAGCGTCTGCACGATGTGAGATGCCAGGCAGCTGCCTGAGTGTTTAATCTGTCTGTGCTTTATGTTTCAGCTGTAAAGTCACTCTGCCCCGGGGGTTTCTTTATTTATGCACACAGATGCTCTTTTATCCTCTTTTAAGTTTTGCGTCTCAGTGGCATCTTCTCTTGGTGTTCCAGCAACTGGAATTCAGTGTGTGTGGCTGACGGAGCGCTGGTGTGTGTGTTGGCGCCACTCTGATTTTTGCCCACACTTAATTCAGCTGATCCAATGCTTTACCTTAGAAATGGTATATGGGTCTTTTGGAGGTGTACTAAAGAATCCAGACAGGCCTAGACTTATAAAGTCATAACAGAAGGAGGAAGAAGCTGTCTGGAAAAAAATTTCTCATTTGGGATGCATCTTATGATGGCCAACTTCTCTTGTCCAAAGATCAGCCCAAAAACATGGTTTATCACTATAGAAGGCTCTCGACACTGAGTCCTGCAACACTTCTTCTCCAGACTTTAAATGGCCAGTTTTTATTTGCCATGGTTCATTTCCCAAAGCACTAAGGGAGAGGAACATCTGGTGGTCTTCATCATCCATCCAAGTTCCTATCCCCAACTAAAGTCCAGGTATGCAATGTAGAAAAAGAGGTTCTTTAGAGCTCAGATTTTACTTGCTGGGGTTGCTTGTTTACCTCGACCTCAACAATAGAGCCAAGATACATTGTGCAGTGTTAGCAGCTAGCATTAGCAATATTTGCTGAGGCAAAGACAAATAAAGCCGCGTTTCCATCGCAGGAACTTTCCCCAGGATCTAGGAACTTTGGGGTGGTACTCGTGTGTTTCGACCGCAGGAACCAGGGTCTAAATGAAGTTCTGGGTAAATATTTCCCCCTCCAAACGGCCCTGCTCCCGAGGTAGTACTTTTTCAAAGTTCCGGAACTTTTTGCATCTCCTCCATACTTGTTATTGTTGCAGACAGTATTGCACAAAAATGATTATTGTCCGTCGCTGACTGGGAGGTGCAGCTGCGCGCAGTCCCACGTCTCTGGACTAATTCACCTAATCTTCACGGTACTTTAGACCGCAGTGGAAACGCAGACAGTAGCAGGTCTGGGGGAAAATAAGTTCCTGTAAAAAAAGTTCCTGGTACAAATTGTTATGGGTAATTTCGGTGGAAACGGGGCTTAAGATGATTCGATGAGAAGTTTGTAGCTTGTTGGACATGAGAAGGAGATTCACGCTGACCCATTGGTCACCAAATCTATGAGAACAAGCCAACCGACTACCACAAAGAAGTTATAGGGTGTGTTCACACTTGGCAGGTTTGGTTAGATTGAAATGCGTTTGGGGGGCCTGAAAACGCAAGCTTTTGAAAAAGATGCCCTTACCATCTTCATGTAAACAACAAAAATGTGAATTTGTGAAAACAGTGACGTCATGCGCATGCGTGTTACATGTTCACGCATGCTCATTACGTGTTCGTTGGGTGTTTCTTGACAAAGCGACATCTCCAACCACTGGCCTGGCATGCATAATACAGCTTTTTTAGTTATTTTCGCCGATCCGTGTGAACGGGGATTATTTTGACAGCATTGTCGTCTGCTTTCATTACAGCGTTGTCATGTAAACATACCCTAAATTAACCAAAAATAGGATGTGATGTCACAAGATATGACCCTAAAATGGATTCCTGGTACTTCTCATCATAGGAGTTAATTTTGCCCCTTACAGTTCGGTAAAGGCGTCAACCACCAACTCGCAGCAGATCTTCATTTGTATGTCCGACAGAGGAATTCTTGGTGCTGTTTTGACTCATGAAAGCTCTAGCGTAAAGTTCTGCCAGGAAGATTCAATGTTACGTCACTTATCACATCCAGACCTAACCAATCAGGCCCTAATCATCAGAGTATAAAAGATGGTCACTTACACACACATGTCTGAGTTCACAGATGATGAAGCCAACATTTACCTCCATCCTCCCCACCACCACCAGGATGGTCCCCGTCTATACCTCCCAGGGGTTCGGCTGCGCCCCTGCCTTCATCTTCAGGCAGGAAATGCAGAGTCCGTTATCCTCGAGACGGGAGCTACGGACGGGGAGCTACGCCAAAGAAACTCTAAATATAATACTTGCTGGTCTGTTAATAAATCTGTTACTTCATTGTACTCATCTGGCTTCCCGAGTCTTTCTGGTAGAACTCAGCATATAAGCTTTTTGTGAGTTTTCAGCTGGTAAAAATACCACCATATGTACGCACATCAAAAATTACAGTTTGAACACTAAGCGAATCAGAACTAAATGTATAATTTTCTGTTTTGGTCCGGACGTAAAGAACCAAGAGAACACACCCATAAACACTTCATTGCTCTCAGAAGCCTTATGGTGATGATACACAGGGCAACTTTTTGAGCAATGTTACTAGGCAATGTTGCTGTCAATGGGCAACCAGATAAGACACAGGGCCCATGACCGATCTAAAGTATCCAGATAGAAATTGGTTGCCCATTCCCAATGGGAAAGTGGCCAAGCAACATTACTTTGTAACATTGCCCAGCAACATTGCTCAAAAAAGTTGCCCCATGTATCACCACCTTTAAAGTGGGACTGTTAAAAAGTAACATATAGACTCCAACAACAACTTTTTTTGTTGTTGATCAATGTAATGTTGACTTTTAACAAACTCTATTTCAAACAGTACACTATGATATAATACAAATAATCTATACATGTATTTGGATTATGTGAAATTCTGTGTGCACCATTAGGAAAAGCAAATGGCCTAATGAAAATTGAATTTGTAATCCCTTTTAATTGCAATATCCTTCAGGTGCGATTTTCTGTTATTAGACTTTGGCCAAGATTTTCCGAATTTTCTCTTTTTAGTCAGTGAGACTAACAATGAAAATCTGCATGTGTTTCACAAACTTTACACCCTTAGTGTCCAAACTCACATGCCAAACATCCTCTTTGGTTGGGGTGGTGCGTGTACTTGAAAGGCAAGGGGGTCATACTGCGGTCCAGGTAATTTGCTGCCTGTGAAACTGAAGTCCAGCACCCAGACCTGCATGAGGGGCTTATGAGAGCTGCAGGACATCTATTAACACCTGTCTCCTGCTTTCTTCTGTCGCTTGCCTTCTCCTTCTGCACTCTCTCTTCCTCGCTAATAACTCCACTTAAGACACAGCAGTCACTTTGAGTCCGGTCTTGAGCGGTCTCAGCAGGGTGCTAGGGGTGGCCGTATGGCTGAGTGTCTGGAAGGGTAAAGCAATATATTTGGGCTTGTTCCCTCACACGTGGAGCCACTTAGTAAGCAATGAGGTGCCAGACAATCTCACAGCTGCCACAGCACCAGGGCTCCAGCCCTCCACCCTTTTCAGGCCAGGGCAGGGGCTTTACTTTGGGCTCGATTTCAAAACCGTAAACCAGGAACTGGAAGACAACCAATAAGCAAAACGGACTCAGTCAGTCAACACTACTGAGAATATAAATCTTAATTATATATTATAAGACTTAATTTGATTTGTTTTCTGTCAAACATTTTCATTGGATCTGTTATCTATACTGATTTAAGCTTCATTATAACAACACTTCATTACTTATTTTGTTATGGAATCAGGGCTTAAATGTTGATGACTCATCTTGTACTACAAATGTTTTCCCAATCAAATGCTCTCTAGAATTAGTATGCCCCTCCCCCTAATATCACCTGTCTCAAACTAGCAATAGCAAATAACAAATTGTAGTTCATGCTTATGATGTAACTAAACATTATTGTCTATTTGGGGGGGGGGGATAGCCTTTAATATGTCCCGCCCCAACTTGCCATTTCAATAGGAAGATATGATGTAATTAGTCTCAGCCGCAGATGCTACACCCACGGACTGTTGGCTGAACGTCTGATGCATATGGCACACTTATCTGGAAAAACTTCAGGAGTTTTGAAGTCATCATCTGATTAGTTGAATTCTACAAGATGCCCGCGAGATGTGTGTGTTGCATTCTTTAACAGTCCGTTAAAGTCCGTTGTGCGTGATGCCAATCTCCCAACTGTGACAATGAGCGCCTACCAGGATCAACTAAACGCTGAATTTTCAAAAGTATGTGAAGTTTGTGGCTCCATTTTTGCAGTAAACTTTCATAACATTCTTGAATTAATCATTTATAGATGCACGGTGGTTTGTTTTCAGGGACATCGACTTTACATATTCACGCCCCTAAACATGATACGGAACAAAAAGAACGTTGCGTTACGTGTCAGTCAAACGTCCTCTTGGGCGGTCCTTGACCAATGAAAGCTGCGATAGAGTCCAGACCTTCTGCCGTCAGTCTGAAGGTTTGGCTATGCGAGACTATGATGTAATAAGCATTCGTTTACCCTGGAAATTCTCGAATGAGACATGAACACAAAGCAAACTATCCTCTTAACATTGTTTATTCCAGCCTAATTGTTTATTTTTGCTTCAGTGAAACTTGTTCATTTGTGTCCTCCTCACTGACGTCAAGTTACAAAAGTGTGGTCAGTCCACTTTCCTTTGTTTCCATCCATAACACTGTTATCTGGGCAAAGCGCAAGCTGTACCGATGTGATCTGTGGCCGGTCGCACGCGCACCAGGGTTAAGAAACCTGCTCGTTTGTAATTGGATTTATGTGCAGGAATGTTTTTCCAAGACGCGACTTGTGAAATAGCACGCCATCTGCTCCCTATTAGAGCGCGGGACCAACGATCGCTACACAACAAGCAAGGAAAGCCCCAGACGTGTAGATTCATAGTGCTGGAGGGCCACTTTATTACCACACAAGGGAGAACTGTGGTTCCAGAATGTGGATGCCATGATTGGCTGTTCTATCAATGCGTTTGCTCTGCTAGGTTGTTCTTACTAGACTCTCTGAACCATTTTCAGTGAGAAACTCTTAACTTTCCATTGTCCGTTTCCTTCCAAAGAGAATTTCTGTCCCACATCTATCACTGTTTTATTCCTAGCTATATTTTTAGTGGTGCTTGCTAAAAGGCAAGCATCATTACTATCGCTAACACTTTTTACAAAACCCCCTACCCTAAGTATTAAACTTCGGCATGTAAGATGTCCCGCATGATGCGTTACATGTGCTAGGTTTCTTTTCAAAGCAGTCAAACTTAGACTTTTTTTGGAGGGCAGTAAAATGGGTATTGTATGACTGAATAAGGGATATACACCATTTCTAGGAACGAGAATATCAGAGATATTGAGATTATTTTGACTTGGGCCTATATGCAACAACCTAGAAACCACCTGGAACACCTTAGCTGCATATAAGAATTCTAGCAACTATTTAGAACTTATGTAGCCCTGCCTGAGTTCTGTCTTCTGGTTTTGATTTTCACAGCATGAAGGTAAGATCTTAAGGATTTATGAATGAACCACTCATTTTGACAATGCTCATGATAACGTTTGTTAACTTTACAATAAGTAAATCCACAGGGTTTAGAAATATACAGGGCTAAACACATGAACGCACACAAAATTCTAAAGATAGCTGCCCGCTTGTTTCTCTGGTGCATAAAGTCTATGCCAACATGCTAACAACGACTTTATATATTAAGTGTCTTTACGGTAACGCTTTAGATTACGGAAAGTACTGCGTAAGTAAAGAGAATTTACAGCATAATTTTCGGTAATTATAGTGTAACAATAAAGTAAGTATGTATAGGTATAAGGGAACAATATGTAATATTGAGGGAATAAAGGGGTAACTATCAGGAAAATCAACACATTATTTATATTGTAAGTATTTTTTAGTTAAGGGGTAATTATCCATGTAGTTACAGGGTAAGTATGAATCTGCGGGATGTAAATTAAAGTGGTGTTTGTTCCCTTCTTGTTTCGTGTAGTTACAGGGTAAGTACAATATAAACACGTACACAATCTGATATCACTCAGAAACCTTTATTTTAAAAAAAAGTTTTTTAAAACAGATTTACAACACTTATTCGTTTCTCTTGCTTGGCTTTATCCTCGTCTTGTTCCTCTACTTTTTCGTCCTTGCCACAGATGAAACTTAAGAAGGAATCCCATGTCTCTAGCTATCCTATTATGTAACTACACTGAAAATACAGTGTACGCAGAAATGTCCTCACCGTTTACTCGTCTTTCACCCTCATGCCATCCGAGATGTACATACGACTTTATTTCTTCATATGAACACAGAAAAATAAATCATCTCTGCTAATGAAAACTCATTTGGGTTCCTAAAATTTCAAGCATCAAAAAGCACATACAGCAATAACTACAGTAATCCATACGATCCCAATGGATGAATCAATGTCTTCTGAAGTGAAACGATAAGTGTTTGTAAGAAAAATAACAATATTTAACATTTTTTAAACGGTAGACTATCGCTTCCAATCAGCAGTCATCTAGAAGACAGAGACACCTGTTCACGTGTGTGTTTCAGATGAAACTTGCGTGAGAACGCCATGAAAGCTTGAAGCTTCATTCCTCATGCACGTGCTGGTAACAGCTGATCGGATGCAAAAAGATTAGTAAATTATGAGAGCATTTCTTGGTGTACTTTTTATTTTAATAAATAATAATACAAAATATCAAAAGACCTGGGATTCCTCTTAAGATCCATCAATGGAAATAACGATAAAGAAGAAGAGGAACATGAAGAGGAAGACAAGCAAGAGAAGCAAAAAAGGGACAAAACGTGCCTCTTTCTGTCCGGATGTTATTATTTGAAATGAAAAGTTTATTTAAAAAAATGAATAAGTGTCAAATCTGTTTTGGATTTAGTTGTTTGTCAAATAAATATTTCTGAGTGATATCAGATTTTGTATGTGTTGTTTATTGTACTTACCCTGTAACTACACGAAACAAGAAGGGAACAAACACCACTTTAATTTACAGCCCGCAGATTCATACTTACCCTGTAACTACACAGATAATTACCCCTTAATTAAAAAATACTTACAGTAAAAATAATGTTAATTTTCCTGATAGTTACCCCTTTATTCCCCCAGTATTACATATTGTTCCCTTATACCTACACGTACTTACTTTATAGTTACACTATAATTACCAAAAGTTATGTTGTAAATTCTCTTTACTTGCGCAGTACTTTCCGGGCCGTATTCTAAAGCGTTACCGTCTTTACTTATTTTACATTGTGCTTATATGTAAAAAATACCTGCATGTAATGCAGCTGTAATTAATTTCTGTAATTACATCTATAATTACACTGTTCACCCTTTCCTTAGTAGCCTACCCTAAAACCTAACCACCATGAACACAATTAAGCACTGAGAACGAGAGTAGATTTTTTTTAACTTGCTAGAGAGACTTTGACAAACTTGGGTCAAAGGTCACTGAAAGGATATCACATTAGCGATTAAGCCCCGCGGTGAGGGTTAAAACTTTAGCGCATGTGTGTTTTTGCGCATGTGTGTTTGTATGGGTGAAAGTACACACACAGCAGTATAACAGACCCCAGCCTTTGGACAGTAAGTGTTCCCCTCAAGCCTCTAGTGGGAGACACACCCTTCCCTCTCGCTAGTTTCAGAGTCAGTCCGTATTGCTAGACTTATGTATTCAGGTTTCAGGCCACGCCCCTACATTATGAGGACATGCCGATGTCCTTGTAATTCAAAACGCAAAATAAACATACTTTTTTTATTAAAAATGTAAAAATGCAGAAAGTTGTGTGTGATGGGTAGGGTTAGTTTAAGGGGATAAAATATACGGTTTGTAAAGCATAAAAACTATTACGTCTATACACTCTAAAAAAAAAAGTTTTTCACTGGTTCTTTTGCTAAGGTGCTATATAGCACCACTACCATATACAGAACATGTTAAGATATGGTGTTATATAGCACCAAAAGTGGTTCACTTTTAGTGCCATATAACCTTTTTTAGAGTTAACCTTTTTTAGAGTGTATGGAATGTCCCCGTAAACCACCTATACCAGCATGTGTTGTGTATGTGTGTGTGTTTGTGCATATGTAAAATAAGATGAGGCAAAGCCCACAACACAATGATCAAGCTTATGTACAGTAATGTATTTGGACATTTATTTGCATGTAATTTGCAATTAAATGAAAATGAATTATAAATTAAATATATATTAAATGCAATTAGTTTAATTTAAGAGTGCTTTTTTGAGCCACTTAAGTAGGACTTAAGTTCGAATATACTGACAAGCATTTATGTCAAACAAATATATTTTACTGTAATTTCTATGGAAACCTGCATGTCATGTATTTAAATATTTTTGTAATGATGAAGTTACTATTTAGTGATATATTAACACAGAATAACACAATAGTACTGGTTTTACAGACAAGGCTTAACCCTGTCCCATGCAGACTACAATGCATGTTTGAGCTGTTTTAACTAAAAGCAACTTGCACCGGTATGTCTTAAAATATGTCATTGTTTTATCTCAAGATGCACACCAGTAATGTTTTTTTTTTTTCTAAGGCACTTCTGTACAAGCTACTTAAATGAGTTAATTGAACGAAGGCCTAATCCTGGCTTAATCTAAACCCTGTCTGTGAAACTGGGCCTACATGTGCTTTAATATGTAAGTATACAGTATATATACTTAGTATATTTAGAATTGAAAAGGGGAAAAAAATATACATTTAAAGGGCCCTGATGGGGGGAAAATGGGACGAGAGATATGTGAGCGATAATGGTGGGCGGGAGTGAGCTTTTTACAATTGTTTTACAATAAAAAGTGTCAGCACAGCGTCACATTAAAAACACCAACAAAACATATACTAGCATTAACACAATGAATACTTAAGATTTATATGTTGCTTGCAAAAAAATGTATTCCATCAGAACACATGGCTACATTTCAATGGCTATAAATGGAAAAATATGCTTTTTGAAGACTTCTACCAGTAGGGGCAAATTGGTCCTATCTAGCCTGCCAAAACATGACCCCTCGGTGCTAATTCACGGGTACCAGACACAAAACACAAATCCATATTTTACCTAAACCTCGGTCTTGTCCTAATCTCTCTCCAGTGTTTTAAGAGGCCTGTGTTGTCCTAAAGTGACTCTGAGACCTGTGCTCATGGTTTGCTTTTCCTCCCTTGACATCTGAGCTTTTTCTCTGTCCAGCTGCTATATAACGCTTGAAGCCGAAGCAGGCGCTCTCCTCAGAGGCAACAGCACTCACACTGATGAGGAGAGTTTGAGCAAAGGCAGTGATAGCGATAGAGACTTTCTGGGAGTGTGACAAACAGATACAATCAGAAAGAATAAGAATGGCAATTAATGAATGAGACAGCGAGAGACAGAGATTGGAGGAGTGGCTGAGGTTCAGACGGGAGTTCTGATGGTACTTTAATGAAGTGCTCTCTAAAAGGAACAAGCGTTTTTTGGAGTAAGATCACACACATAACCTCATTGACTCAATGACTGTGCTGGTACCGAGCCAGGCCGTTATAGCCACAATTGAGATCAGCAAGATAAAGAAAGAACACAAAACTAGAATGAAGAAAATGTGAGTGGTGCCTTCCCAGGGTATTGCTATGAGGTTTAAGCTTACTAGGTGGCCATCCCTACCACAATATTAAGGTGTGGTGACATTTACTGTTGTTTGGAAAATTTCCTGGTTGAAATCCAGTAATTTTAATAGGATGCCATTAGATTAGGAATTTTGCATAAGGGCGAACGATTTCCCCACACAGATTTCACATCGGGTTCAAGTTGGTCACGCAAATGTTCTGCATTGACCAACAATAAAGTGGCTTCTGTGTGAATTGTGCTTCATATATCACTGCACTATAGAAAAAAGACAATGGAACTTGATGTGACCACACATTTACACACATTAAACCAATGAGGCATTTAACGAAAGTCATTTGTACAGTGAAAATGCATATATTAAATTTTTACTTCTTTTTTTTTTTTTTTGGCAACTGATTTTTAATCAAAATGACATAACTGTATCCCCTGGTGAAACCATAGACTTCTCTCTGGTGATATATGCCAGACTTCACCAATCGTTTAGTCTGTTTAAAGTCCGCCCCTTTCTTACACATGACTGCAGGCTTGCATTTAGGTCTGCCTCCCTCTATCCAATCAATAACTGATGGATAGAACCAAGTCCCACCCTTTGTTTTATTTAGATATATATCAAAATACATAAGAAATTATCTGTCATTACTTTTAAATTGCAACTTTAAGGTCTAGTTATGTGGAGGAGTTTATGTGGGACAATTACAATGTCAATTTCCATCCGCTAGGTGAAAGCACACCTCTCTTCAATAAGTCAAATGATTTAAAGCATCAATCATGTCTGTAGCACAAATGGTGTGGGGCGAGTAACATGCCAAATACTGAAGGTGCGATCTCATTTGTTGTTGCTCTGTGGGAATTGAATTGGCTAAATCTAGTCTTTTCTAGAGGAATCACAACCAGTTCTTATAGATTCGCCATGCTAACAAACAGAAAGATGCTTGTTTTGAAAGTGACTTTGATATGAATTGTGCTTTAAACATTGCAAAGCTACTAACAATACACAATGGACTTTTTTCTGCCTGTGAAATTTCACCTATGCTAATGTAACCGCACCTCAGCAGCATTCAATGTGTTGACGTGATTTCCCCTGAAATCAGGGCGGGACGTATCAAACAGCTCCTCCCCTTTCTTAAAACAGCCAATAGCGTTTTGTTTATACCACAGCTTGACTAGAGCCTTTCAGCTTGGTAAAGCCGCAGTTTCTCCTCCATGTCGCTTTGAAATACGGCATTCTGTGCAGAATTCAAATGGGTCCGATACGTTTTGTGGTCTGTGCCAACCTCGGCATATGATCCGCTCTGTGCTATCGTGTCTCTCGACCGGAGCAGACTGTGTGTGCGCTGTGGTGATGTACGTGAAACTAACGTGAAACCAGACTTCATTAGCCCCAATTGAAAGCATATTTACACTGTCGGAATCGTTCCATATCCCATATATAGTGCACTGTGTGCCAGTCACCATGTGGAAAATAGTAAATGTGTGAACAAGTGACCGATTTCATCCGAAGCGCCAGCGCCTATTTCGGGGGTGGGACGCTTGAGATTCTAGAGAGCATTTGATTGGACAAAAAAATCTGATGTCATCAAAATCATTGATCCATATTGGTGGCAGTGAGAGACTGTAAGTTTTGAATGCTCATATCTTTTTGGAGCACACTAGCTTATAGAACAGTACGACTAACATATTCATACTAAAAGCCGAAAAACGTCAATTTTGAGTTCAGGGGGACTTTAAACTTGAGTATGATTGAAATGCATCAGAAAATATATATAGTGAAAATATATAGTGATACTTTCCTTTCCAAGGAAAGCCTTGTCCTCAGCAGACACATCCCACAGAACAGCTGTCACTCTGGAGTGTGATACCTGACATGGACAGATGTTCTGACAAATGGGACTGTATCATTATCAGTTTCTCAATAAAGACTTTTTCTTTCATCTAATTGTGAAACTAGTTTTTTTGTTGTTGTTTTTTTCACAGTAAAAGCTGCAGTGGAAAAGAGGGGAGTTCAATTGAAATGGGCTTCACCAGCCCGGGCCGTCCTTGGGGATTGTGTGGTGGTCAAAGCCCAGCCTGATGTATTTAAGTCAAGGCATTTACTCTGGCCACATTCTCCCCAACAGCCCCGCCAGGCACAACGCGCTCTATCCGACTGACACGCTGACACCTGGGCTCCACCGCTGCCGGCTGGCCGGCATGCCGCTTGGGCCCACCTGCTCGCCACACATACCGCAAAGCAAACATTTCAACAGTTAGGTCGAATTTAAAAGCTCCACGCGACTTAATGAGAAAGAATCCGAGGTCTGCGTTTCACCTCTTTCTATGTCTCTCTCTCTCGCTCTCTAGAGGGCATTTAGAACTGCCCATTAACGGCCAAAGTGTGGATTTCCTGTGAAATAACGATTGTGCCCTCCACATGGTTCGCGTCTAAATACTCAAGAACACTTAGTTAAACATGAAGCCCGGCGTTCAGCAATCGGAATGGGATTGCTTCCAGGTGTGCCACTCTGACCAGCTTCCAGAGTGGGAGAGATCCATCAGAAGTCTTTCTTTATAGATGCCGTGGCATATTGCATATATTGGCTTCGCTGTGTAATAATAACGGGGTGGGTGTGAAGTGGTCAGAAATTCACTTACCTCAAATCCCCCTCCTACCATGATTTCACTTACAGATTGCAATCTAACTCTGTGCCTGGAGGTGACCTGGCAGATGACTGCTTTAATTTCTTGGATAGCTTAGTTTCATGGCGGAGGACTGTGTTGTAATTCCTCAAAAGTTCACTTCGTCCTTGGGATTTTCTTCGAATTGGTTCTATTGTTTGCTTCTGATGAATATACGTTTAGTGAAAGAGGAGGCTACTAATGCTAAAAAGCCTAAGGGTAGCACTTTTTATGGACTGTTTAATTTAACCATCTGTCCAAGCGTTGATATTGATGATGTATTATCCCCTCTCTCCATTAACATTATAATTACAATGACTTTCTTGAACGTCCTATAAATGCATATTTTAGAATGGTCAGTTGCTTTTAAAAACCTTCCCAGTAGGCAAGATGATTACATTTTTAGTATGGTCATCTCAGAGCTGTTGTCTTATGCACAGTTCAATTAATGCTAGATATGAATCTATGATTTACTAAGTTCTGATGTGTGAATAACATTAAAGACAGTTGACCACTAAAACCCATTTCGGCAAAATCGAGAAAAAATGTTTCAACATTTTTGTAGGCTACTATATTGCTATTTTTCTATTATTTATTGATTCTAAATTTGAGACAATTTGAACAGTCAAAATTACCACTTATACTTTTATGGTGCCGTTTATCCTTTTTTTTTTTTTTCAACTTAAAAGCTAGAGTCCCTATTCCTGTATTACATAAAAAACATCTACCTAGACAATTGTTCAAAGTTTCTCCCTTTGTGTTCCACCAAAGAACATAATTCAGTTGTGAAGTGAATTAAAAATAACTTGGGGGTGAACTATTCCTTTAATAACACTGTGTAATCATAACCAAAACCAATAGACAGGTTTTATTTATATTGTACATTTGTGTATTGTAGTGTGTTCATTTATTATTTTTAGTGCATTATTTATTTATAACTGTTTAATATTCATTTTATATTTAAATATGTATTCTTTCCGTATTGTGGAATCATATCATATCAAATCTCACTCATTCTAATTTCTAGCTCCACAAACAAACGTTTATTCACATTCATTATTATTAGCAGCATTTGGCAAGACTAGACTATATCTGCTTGTCTCTAAAGTGGTTATCAGTCAAGAGTTTTAGGAAATGATGCATTCATCCGTGTTCTGATAAATCCCACATCCAAAGATTAAACTTCCCAATAAACGCTGACGTCCGCGGCGCGTGCGTGTGTATGTGTGTGTGTGTGTGTGTGTGTGAGAGAGAGAGAGAGAGAGAGAGAGAGAGAGAGAGAGAGAGAGAGAGAGAGAGAGAGAGAGAGAGAGAGAGAGAGAGAGAGAGAGAGAGAGAGAGAGAGAGAGAGAGAGAGAGAGAGAGAGAGATCGCTGCGATCTGTTCCAGATCATCACTCACACCAGCAGCAGCACCAGCTCGGACCTTATAAACTCTCCATCCCAAATCCTGGAATATCAAACCGAGAATTATGAAATCGGACATAATGTGGATTTATCAAACTCTTCTGTGCGTCTTACTGTCCCTGGATGCGGGTGAGTGACCAGCGCGTAATGCGCAAGTGAAGCGCGTTATCGATTAACTGATCGTGTTGATCTCAAAGATGCCACTGTCTGAGAAATATGACGTCGATACATTTTCATGCATCTTAAAAGAAGTTATTCAAGTAATGTATCCATAACTATTTTATGTTGTCTTAGAAAAGTGAGTGAAAGTCTCTTTTCTTGCAAAAAAAATGGTGACCAAATAGCCTACCATATTTACTGCAGTTATTGATACTAGTGTAAAACTACAAGCCATAAGTGTGACCCGACTAGAAATGAAAGAAACGAAATTCTAGCACTGTCTGAAGATCTCGTGTTAATGACCAACTGTAAACTCTCACTCTTAATGCTCTAAAATGAGGTTTAATTAAACTTTATTATCTTTAGTTAATTGCTACATATAGTTGCCAGAGTTACAACCTGCAGCTGTAAGTTCATTGCACTTTACTGATGAAGAAACTTGAGTTGAAACTCTAACTCATACAAACAGGTGGAAATGCAAGATATTATTATAAAGATTACTTTTTTGTTTTACAGTATATGGTAGAAACTGTGGTCACCATGGTAAATAGTTGGAAGGTTAAGGATTGCTGAAGAAGGGGCTCATCTTTTCCCCCAATGCTTTTCTCCACACAGAGTGACTGAAGGGTTCATATGGGTTTAAACACATTTTAAATTCAATTTAATAAAATGGTGAAAAAATGGTGGAAAACTAAAAATGCAATTTGAAGGGAATAAACAATCAAGCAGGGTTTTTATAGGGGGCCACCGTTTTCAAACTGTCCTCGTTTACAACAATGTATATTTAGTTTGGATTTTACACAAATCCATTGACCCTTCCTCATGTTTCAGTCTCATAAACTGAAGGCTGGAGATGTTGCATGCATCACGTAGTGCAGAGGATATGGGGTGGTTTGGCCCAATGGTCAAAGTTCTGGGCTGGAACAGTAGGTTGTAGGTTCAAACCCAACAAGGTTTAATCCATTAATTATCACCATTGTGCCTTTTAACAAGACAATTTTCTGCAGTATCATCTTCAATGGGTCTGAAACTGTAGAAAGTGTATAAAAGCGCCAACATATATGTTACTTTCAGTCCAGTTCCACTGGAGAAACTGATGCTCAATATCAGTGACATGCATCATTAGATGCGCTATAGCAAAGCAACAAACCCTTCCCAGAGTGCTCATTTCCAGCAATGGGCAAACGCACATGTGGGGTGAATGGACTCTCTAAAGCGGGCGTTATCGATGTGCTGTGCAACATCTGGACAGAGCCGTTTCTCCCATATTTCACCATTGCAAATATTCACCAGACCAGATGTGCTGCGTAAACACAGAACGAGAGGTTCTTCAAACTTTCACTGAAGCTCTAGGAAAGGAAAGGACATTAGTGAGTCAGACTGAAACCATTAATGCTGATGTTTCACTGATGCCCATCCTCATTGCTACCATAAACATCATCCCGTTGTTATTTAAGGAAGAGATTTAGCCAAATCTAATAAGCAGGCTGGGAGATAAAGATGCCCCCGACAGGCCAGAAAGAGGAATTTAAAGGAGTCTAATTGGGGCGCTGAAGGAAAAGATCAATGTTTGAAGAGCAGCTTGATGAAATCCAGATGTGTTCAGATGCGGCCCAAACATTAATAATGTGTTCTCACCAAAACCGCTTCAGCCACAGGAGTTCGGCAAGAGATGCAGGACTGCGCAGCACTACGCGTGCCTGAAACAAACTGAGGAGTGTTACCTTACACCCCTGATTTTCAACAGTTTACTGAATCACTTGATAATCAGGGCACTGGGCCCAGGGCTACTGCACAGAGCAGATCCAAGTTCATGCCCACGCTGAGTGAGATGACAGCCTATGGGAGAGTATGTACAGTTCTGTTATCAGCCTCTAAATAGGATAGTTCCCCCAAAATGAAGTGAGCATGCCTGTCAAGCCTCAAAAAGCACCATAAAACTGTCATAAAATGAGTCCATATGACATGTATGCTTTATTCCAAGTCATTCGATAGATTTGTGTGAAGATCAGACTGAATTTTAAAGGAACACGCTGACTTTTTGGAACTTTGCTGCCATGGGTACCATGGGTACAGTGGCGCAATGATATTACGCAGTACCTGAAAATAGTCCCCAGCACGCTCTCTGTGCAAGCAGGTTGTCACGTTGGTTATGTTGACGGAAGTTATGTTGACGGAAGATTATTACGCAGGAATGAGAGTATAGTTCCTAGCCATATTGGTCTAGAAAATCGCAACTTTTAATTTTCCGTCAGTCTTAGTACACGATATAACTACACATCACAACATGTAAATAGGAAAATGTTGGCGTTATTTTGTCACTTATTGAGCAGTAGGCTAGCTGGAGCGGTTTTCCTCCAGTCTTTATGCTAAGCTAGGCTAGCGGTGTGTGCGTCAGACAGAGTTATGGCACGCACAGAGATGAGAATGATATGTATGGACTTATCTAACTCTGAGGGATACGGTGAATAAACTAAAGTCCCAAAAAGTCAGCGTGTTCCTTTAAGTCATATTCACAGGTAATATTTGTGATCCAATGAGTCTTAAAGCTGCACTATGTAACTTTTCCGTCCACTAGAGGTCGCCTATTCAAAACAAAGGCGTAGTTTGATGACGCCAAGTTTGAGCGCAGAATCTTGGGACATGTGTTCTCCACCTCACAGCAGGTGGAAAAGAATCGGGAAAGGACTCGGGCAGAAATCATGTTCATGGATGTGATTATTAACTTTACTGTAGTATGAAGCAGAAGCAGGAGCGATTGTTAAAAAGAAGAGCGCAACACAAGCCTTGCGAGCAGCGGGACCTTTATTATGGCATAGTCCCATTTCCATGGCCATTTCCGCTTTTCCGGTCATGAGTATGAGGTAACGCAGCTCTGTTTATAGATACATACATATTAGATACATTTGAGTGTGTTGAAAATGAAGTTATGACGTTACTATGTGCGTTCGCTCTGCGGCTGCTATGACGCTTGTTGCACACTGTAGACTAGTAAAGCGTTTCTGCAAAATAAACGAGGAAACGAGGGTTACGCAGATATGACGCAATTGACAGGCGATTCCCTCATATGTCCCGGTTCCTTGGTTAAAATATTAATTTTCTCATGATGTACAAATAGTTGGAAACATTTGGGATATTGTAAGTACTCAAATGAACAAAATATATAACTAGGGATGCACCGAATCCAGATTTTTGGGGTTCAGCCGAATACCGAATCCACTGGTTAAGATTCGGCCGAATCTGAAACCGAATACCGAATCCTTCTCCCATCCTCAGTCCATTATCACAGTAAAGACATTAATGAAGTAAACAACATTCACAGTAGTGTAGGGATGCTATTGACCATTTAACCGTTAACCGAAAGTAAGAACTTTGACCGATTAATACTATCAGTTAAACTGTTTAAATGTTTTTAACACATTTTTTTTTTTTTTTTTTTTTTTTTGATGCATGGTTAAGAAAAATATGCTGTATAGCGTTATTTGTTCACTCACGGAGCGCGTCGACATGTGCAGCCACAAACCAGATATATCTCGCAAAATGAAGCAATGGAAAAGCTTACTGTGTGGGACCATTTCGACAGAAAAATACAGCAGTAGTACAAGCTCCTGACTGGTGGAAAGCAAATGAAAGGCGCTTCCCGAGGCTGGCCACTCTAGCGAGGCGTTATCTCTGTATTCCCGGGACATTATGTTTAAGGCTTTTAATAGTGTGGTTTTGGTCAAGTTTACTAAAGTAAACATTGTCGCGTATTTTCTTCTCTCTGCTGTTTCCTGATGGTTTATAGAAAAATTACCCCAAGTCGTCTGTCGTTTCAAAGAACAGCACAACGGAGAGCGCAGGAGGCGCGTGGGCTGTCAGCCGAGGTGCGCACGATGCGGAGACAGAAGGATTAAGAGGTTATTTTCTGCCGCGGGTTTAACTGTCAACAGGCTGTGCTCCAGACTAACCCACATCACTTCGACATGTTACTTAAAAAAATAAAATAAACATACAAGGTGTGGATCGTGGTAGCCTACGATTCCGGTTCTTCAAAGCTTCAAACGGATTCAGTGTGTTTTCGTTTTGTCATCTTAATTTGGTAATTATTTAAGTGAAAAATATTTAGTGTAGGCCTATTTATTTTATTCTTATTATTTATATTTTATCTGATCTATATGCGGCTGTTTGCACGGTAAAATAAAATACATTTTGGCCTCTGTCTGTAGATTCCTTCATGCACAACTCGTATTCTTTCGGATGTTTCATACGCAAATGTTTTAACAGCGGCTGTTGTTTAGGGTCCTTGCCACCACGAGACAAATCGGCATTGCAAATTGAACATGTAGCTCGACTTCAATCGCCTTCTTTTGACTTAAAGTACTGCCACGTTTTCTGTTCATGAGTTTCATTTTCACTTTCAACAGCGCCGTCATTACGTTCCACCAGCGGAGCGCGCATAGTGCAAGCCTAGGGTTCGGTTCGGTGGAAACCGAACCCCGTCAAAAAGCCCAATATTCGGCCGAATCCGAACCCGAATCCTGGATTCAGTGCATCCCTATATATAACACTGGCCTTGTGGTTTTTGGATATTTTACCGCAAAAATGTTACATAGTGCACCTTTAAAGGGGTCATGAACTGGTTTGTTTTATTGGGGGTTTTTATGTTTCCTGGGATGTACTTATAAAGTTAGTATGATTTTTAAAAATTCAAAAATGGCATTTTTCCTACCTGATTTTAGCCCTCTGATTTGAATGCTCTGTTTGAAGTGGGCGTGTTTGCTGTGAGATAAATTTCATTTTCAGTGTAAATTTCCACTGCTGTGATTGGCCAACATCTTTGCATATGAAATAGCTAAGTATTACATGTTTAACTCTCTTGAAAACTTTTAGGACATGTAGCTCTCAAGTTGAACAATAGTGAAAATGTTGACTATAGCATTATATTTAGATCTATGGCATTATATTTAGATCGTGGCATGAAAGGTTGCAGTGATGAGCATTGTAGCCGATCACAGACGTGTTGAGTGCATGGATGCACCGATCTCGTCATTGATTGCAGAGATCGCTGAACTCTGAACGCTGAACGAAATGCTTTCACCCTAAATAACAGTGCAAACACAATGTAAATAAGACATTATTATAATGTGAGTTTTGGTGAGTGTTTAGAACTCAGTCACTGATAATCTCACGCTGTTTAATTGACAGCTCCAGCTATTGCAAAGAAAGCGTTCTTTGGCCGCTTTCTATATATCATTTAATCACAGTTTAAATAACAGATTATTTTCATCCTACTAAGAAAAACAATGTGAAGTTGATCGTTTAGTCACTGGTTTGATTTACTGACACATAGACAAAGAACATCAGACTGTAGATGAATCATGAAATCAGTGGTCGCAGATCAGGCATTAGAATTAACACAGTTACTTACATGTTGTAGTATTCAAGTCCATATCGTAAAAGTCTGTTTGCAAAGCCTGCGCCGAAATTTGATTTACCAAAGAATCCACAGTGAAATGTACCGAATACAAATAAATAATGCTAAATTGAGACATTCACATTGTTGAAAATAGGGTTAGGATGAATAACGAATAGCATTAGGATCCTTTGGAAGGTAATGTGATTTTTTTAGCCCATTGATCCTGTATTGCTCTTCTCTCCTCGTCATCTCACTAACACACCAGTGGGCAGGGTCAAAGTTGCGATGATGAACTAGGCGTTGATTTTCTCTTTCACCTATCTATGATAGGCACATTCCACAGCAAGTCATTCACTGGGCTTGGTTACAATAAAAGCTGTTTTGGGACTAACAAGGAAGTTTTCAGTTCTGAAACTTACAGGATATTCTTATAGTATGATGACTACTTATATGTCAAAAGCTCAAGGAAAATTCGATTTCTCAGTTCATAACCCCTTTAAAATACGTGAGCTATTGAAATGACTCAAAAGAATGATTCAGTCAAGTTCAAACCTATCCCAGATGCTGCCCTTATTGTTTACTTGTGAGCACACTCAAACATAAAAATGTTTCCCTATTGTGACGTATATCTGAGTTAAATGGCTACTCGAACCAGAAAAAAGGTTGCGCGGGAATTGATTTTGTCCTTGGGGAATTGATTGGATGGTTGTGGTTTGCTATTGCTGTGATGTCATGTCATGTGACAGGTTGTCTTGATCTCAACACGTCCTCAGAACGGGTCCTCAGGGAAGGGGAGGGGAAATTATTTTGAGACTAGAGGGTACATGAATTGAAAAAAATCAAAATCAAATCAAGGATAATAAATACTGCAATATTGCATAAAACAAGAATTGTCCATTTTGATTTCACAGTAGATTATCAGTCAAGAATGTGACGAGCAGCATTTCTGTAGTACCGGTAAGTACCAACTCCTGAGTATATTTAGTACCCGCAGCTGCGTTCAGTGGCTTCCGTGTTTATTTAAGCGCAGGGCTCCAGACTATAATAAAAGTTTGGTTTAAAAAAAATTATATTGACAGAATATATCAGGCTACTGTTGTAGCCTACAGTAGGTTTAGCTATATGTAGCCTAATAATACAAATTATGCCTAAATGGTTGATTATTTTTCTCTTGGTCATTTTTTATAAACAATGTTTACTTTTAAACAGCATACAGCCTTTACATGTTTGTATTATTTACTTATGATTATCATCATAAATAATAAACTTAATATATTTAAACCATTTTTTTTAAATAGTAAAAAAAAACAAAAAAACAAAAAGTTGTACCAAAATTGGTACCGAGTACTGTAACATTTTTATGGAATTTTGGTACCGTGACATTCCTTTTTCCTTGTGTTCCTCACTCAAAGCTATCATCAGATTCAGAAGACTTGAAATACTGTGAATGAATTGTATAGATTTGGCCTGTATATGATTTTTGCAAGTTGAACTATCCCGCTTCCAAAGAGCACTGGGGACTTTATACCCCAAACTCTTTAAATTTTGTGAGAAATCTCTATTTTTATGAGACAATTAGAGACAAAAATTATATCAGTGCAAGTTTTGGGTGAACTATTACATTTAAGAGTGCAGATTAGCAAATAAATCTAGCGCTGCAGTTAATCATGACACAATCGTGTGTGTGTGTGTGTGTGTGTGTGTGTGTGTGTGTGTGTGTGTGTGTGTGTGTGTGTGTGTGTGTGTGTGTGTGTGTGTGTGTGTGTGTGTGTGTGTGTGTGTGTGTGTGTGTGTGTGTGTGTGTGTGTGTGTGTGTGTGTGTGTGTGTGTGTGTGTGTGTGTGTGTGTGTGTGTGTGTGTGTGTGTGTGTGTGTGTGTGTGTGTGTGTGTGTGTGTGTGTGTGTGTGTGTGTGTGTGTGTGTGTGTGTGTGTGTGTGTCTGTGCCCCTTTCACTGGCCTCTCATTCATTTCTGCAGAAGAGACAGTCATAAAATAGCTAACAGAAATCTGATTTAACTAATGTGAAAGAATGTGAACGCTGATGAGTCCATGTATGTTTACTCTGCTTGTTTTTGTTCATTAAAGACATTTAGACACCAAAGAATGAAAATGTTTTATCATGGTTTCCACAAAAATATTAATTAGCACAAGTGTTTTTAAAGGTCCCGTTCTTCGTGATCCCATTGTTCAAACTTTAGTTAGTGTGTAATGTTGCTGTTAGAGCATAAATAATACCTGTAAAATTATAAAGCGCAAAGTTCAATGCCAAGCGAGATATTTTATTTAACAGAAGTTCCCTTTCAAAGCCTACAGCGAACGGCCGGCTTGGACTACATCCTGGTACTTCCTTCATAAATGACGTCAGTAGAACAGTAGAACAGACTAACCTCCGCCCACAAGAATACGCAAAAAAGGGGGCGTGGTCTTGTTGCTGTCCCACGTGGAGAAGAGGAAGTGTCGCGTGGAGAAAAGGAATTGTTGCGTTTGACTGTGTTTGTCGCCATGTCGTCGAGACGCTGTTATTTTCATCCCGGAGTCAAATCACCTTTGTTTGGCTTTCCCAGGGATCATTAGAGCGCATACATCTCCCGTTAAGAGGCGTGACCTTTCCACGTGCGCTAAGCTGCTGTCGAATCACAACACAGGAACCGTGCCACGTTCGCTAAGCTGCGGTCAAATCACAACACGGGAACCGCTGGCACAATCAGAACTCGTTACGTATTTCTGAAGGAGGGACTTCATAGAATAAAGGAAGTCATCAGCCCGTTTTTAGGACAGTGAAAACAGCGGTATACAGATAAGCAAATTGTGTTAAAAATACTGTTTTTTTTTACACGCGAAACATGAACACGTTATATTGCACACTGTAAACACAATCAAAGCTTCAAAAAAACACGAAGAACGGGACCTTTAACATCAGCAGTAAATCAGCATATTAGATTTCTGAAGGATCCTGTGACACTGAAGTAATGATGCTGAAAATTCAGCTTTGCCATCACAGGAATTAAAACATATTGAAATATAAAACAGTTATTTTAAATTTGAATAATATTTCACAATATAACTGTTTTATCTAATGAATATAGCCTTGGTGAGCATAAGAGCCAGAAATATGTACTATTAAATGCATTAAAAATGTACTTGAGTCTGTTTTTAGTACAATACAAATATACTATAAAGCATTTTTAATACATTTAATAGTATGTATTTTTCACCTGGGAGACTTTAAAACTTTTGAATAACAGTGTGTATATTGTAAAATATTTCAGTGTAATTTTAAAAATAGATCACATGTCAAAACAAGCATTTAAAAATGTTTTATTTCAAAAGTTCTTTTCATTGCATGCCACAGAGTGTAGAATCTGTCAAATGATATCAGTTTTAAGTCACAGAGACACAAATTTGGCACAAATGGGACTGTTTCCTGAGAATGACCCTTCTGATAATGTGTGTGACAGCTCTCACATGTATGAGATTACGAGTGTACATGTATGTGTGTGTTTTAAGTATCTGCATGTGTGTTTGGGTTTAATCTCCTTGTCTCTTTTGTTCAGAGTGCAGGAAACAGACACTGCAGAGGTATCAGAAAAGTGAAAACAGCCGGCTGCTTTGTGCAGACTGTCCAGAATCTCCTCGAATTAGAAACCTCTCGGTGGATGACTGTGCACGCAAATGCAGCAAGAGCAAGAAGTCGTGCAGGTGACACACGCACATGTAATCACACAAGTTTAAAGGGAAAGTTCAACCAAAAAGGACAATTCTGTCATCGTTTACTCATGACAAGAATTTCTCAGTGGTTTTTGTCCATACAATTAAAGTCAATGGGAAATGTTGGACATTCTTCAGAATATCTTCTTTTTCAGGTTTGGAACATCATGAAGGTGAGTAAATGTGGACAGAATTTTCATTTTTGGTTGAACTATTGATTCAACAAGCTCATGTGAGACCTTCATCTGATCGTGGTGGTTCTCTGACCCAACAATTGTCTTTCGTTTTCTTCGTTTTCTCTCCTTGCTTCCTTACAGGGCATTCTACTTTGACCAGATAAACAGGAAATGTCACTTGCTTCCCTTCGACCGTTACTCCGAAGGCGCGAAGAGAGAGCGAAAACCCAATTGTGACCTTTTTGAGAAGAAAGGTAAATATTTTTTCGAAGAAGTTCACTCGCACTTGACTTTTTACTTTTATTTCTCCTGAAGTTTCCTGGGAATATTTTGTTGTAAAACTGCGCAAATGCTAGTTGTGTTTGTTTAGATAGCTGATTCTAAGTGCAAAATCACTCCTTTCCTATGTATAAAATCACCTCTGTCATTGTAAACAACACATGCTTAAGAGATTTGGCAGCAAACAGAGTATAAGAAAGCATGACTGTTGACGGTAACAAGATGCCGTATGTTTATGCTTTCAGCAAAAGCTGGAGTTGAAACTTTAGATTTATGCCATAATCGTCAGTAAAACTCTTGTTTGGAGACTTAAATCATATCAGGATGTCAGTGAAATGTGTAATCTGTAAACAACGTTCATCGTACCAGATTATATGAATATCTGTGTGCCGTATGTTTTCCACAGACTATGTGAGGGAGTGCATCATTGGGTCAGGTGTCCACTACAAGGGGAGAAGGATGTTCACAAAGACTGGAATTACGTGTCAATCCTGGAATATGTCCGTCCCACATGAGCACAAGTAAAAAGCCACTCTCTTGTTTTGCTTTCTCTCTTTTTTGACTCTGGATGATTTACTAAACTGTAGTGACACTTCAATGTGCGCTGGTGGATTAAGACATAGTCATCCATAGACCTTATTTAAATGCAAATAAGGCTAATTATAAGTGAATGGCATTTTTACGATGCACTATCATCCCCTAGTAAAAGCTGTAATGGTAAATACATTTAACACCAGAAAGAATACAGTACCCCTAAATACAGGGAGTGCAGAATTATTAGGCAAATGAGTATTTTGACCACATCATCCTCGTTATGCATGTTGTCTTACTCCAAGCTGTATAGGCTGGAAAGCCTACTACCAATTAAGCATATTAGGTGATGTGCATCTCTGTAATGAGAAGGGGTGTGGTCTAATGACATCAACACCCTATATCAGGTGTGCATAATTATTAGGCAACTTCCTTTCCTTTGGCAAAATGGGTCAAAAGAAGGACTTGACAGGCTCAGAAAAGTCAAAAATAGTGAGATATATTGCAGAGGGATGCAGCAGTCTTAAAATAGCCAAGCTTCTGAAGCGTGATCATCGAACAATCAAGCGTTTCATTCAAAATAGTCAACAGGGTCGCAAGAAGCGTGTGGAAAAACCAAGGCGCAAAATAACTGCCCGTGAACTGAGAAAAGTCAAGCGTGCAGCTGCCAAGATGCCACTTGCCACCAGTTTGGCCATATTTCAGAGCTGCAACATCACTGGAGTGCCCAAAAGCACAAGGTGTGCAATACTCAGAGACATGGCCAAGGTAAGAAAGGCAGAAAGTCGACCACCACTGAACAAGACACACAAGCTGAAACGTCAAGACTGGGCCAAGAAATATCTCAAGACTGATTTTTCTAAGGTTTTATGGACTGATGAAATGAGAGTGAGTCTTGATGGGCCAGATGGATGAGCCCGTGGCTGGATTGGTAAAGGCCAGAGAGCTCCAGTCCGACTCAGACGCCAGCAAGGTGGAGGTGGAGTACTGGTTTGGGCTGGTATCATCAAAGATGAGCTTGTGGGGCCTTTTCGGGTTGAGGATGGAGTCAAGCTCAACTCCCAGTCCTACTGCCAGTTTCTGGAAGACACCTTCTTCAAGCAGTGGTACAGGAAGAAGTCTGCATCCTTCAAGAAAAACATGATTTTCATGCAGGACAATGCTCCATCACACTCCACAGCCAAGTACTCCACAGCGTGGCTGGCAAGAAAGGGTATAAAAGAAGAAAATCTAATGATATGGCCTCCTTGTTCACCTGATCTGAACCCCATTGAGAACCTGTGGTCCATCATCAAATGTGCGATTTACAAGGAGGGAAAACAGTACACCTCTCTGAACAGTGTCTGGGAGGCTGTGGTTGCTGCTGCACGCAATGTTGATGGTGAACAGATCAAAACACTGACAGAATCCATGGATGGCAGGCTTTTGAGTGTCCTTGCAAAGAAAGGTGGCTATATTGGTCACTGATTTGTTTTGTTTGGTTTTTGAATGTCAGAAATGTATATTTGTGAATGTTGAGATGTTATATTGGTTTCACTGGTAAAAATAAATAATTGAAATGGGTATAAATTTGTTTTTTGTTAAGTTGCCTAATAATTGTGCACAGTAATAGTCACATGCACACACAAATATCCCCCTAAAATAGCTAAAACTAAAAACCACTTCCAAAAATATTCAGCTTTGATATTAATGAGTTTTTTGTGTTCATTGACAACATGGTTGTTGTTTAATTATTAATGTTGTAAAATTAATCCTCAAAAATACAACTTGCCTAATAATTCTGCACTCCCTGTAATTATCTCAGCCAATAGAAATGCTTTGGGAAGGGACAGGACATGCAACATTTTGACGCCTCTTGGTTCTTAGTGAATTGTTTTACAACAATTGAGATGGTGCATTTAAATAAAACACAAACAATTTACCCAAGTATAAATAGCATATAACTTCTATTTACACGTGGTGTGAATAGCATCTATCACTATTCGCACTCGTAAACAAGATGTTAATTATTGTGTTTTACACTTTGTGCAAACATTATCTAAACCTATTTACACTCCGTATAAATAGAATTTAAGTTCTGTTACACTTTGTGTAAATAGCATCTACCTTTTTTACACTCTGAATAAATAGTGACAGCTATTAAACAACGCTACGCTTCATAGTGAATTATTGCCTCTATCTTTTAAACCACTTATTCCTCTGTAACTCCTTCTTTCAGTAAGCTTCTCATTTGCAGCTTTCATATGGTCTCTGACAGCTAGCAATTTTCGCAATAGTCCTTACTGTTCCTAGCGTGGACTTAGCTGTTAGCCAGTCAGTTTGCTGTCTGCCAACAATCACTGATTAGTCTAGACTGCAGATGAGATTGCTTTCAGGCCCGGTCATTTGAGAGTCGTCTTTCTCACAACAGAAGTTAAGTGAGACTATACGGAGTGATGCCGTGACTGAGCGAACACGAGCCAATCTGGTTAATGTGGTCAATTGTTGCCAGGTCCTTGTTAGCCAAGATGTTATTAGCTCTTCGAGCTACACTGCTTACAAGCTGTATAAAGATTTTAGAGGTGAGAGAATGAAAGAAAGATAGAGAAAGAATGAGAAAAGGAGGATTTATGGACTGAAGTCATGTTCTGTCTGCCCTCCAGCTGAGCTCACAAAGCCGCAGACACATTAAAATACGAGCAGCATTTGAGACTAGTGCACAGATGCTAATCCAGACCCTCTCCTCCCTATGGATAACAGTACTTTCCGACTTCGATTCTCTTCTAACCCTTTTCCATGTGATAAGATCTTTCTTCCTCTCAAACTCAAGCTTCTCAATCTATCTACCAGCACAATGTGTCCACCTGCCCCATACATTTGGCCAAACCAAAAGGGAAGACAGCAGATAATCATCAGAAAGAATGTGATAAGAACCAAGTAAATCTACTCTGACAAGACAAAACATGCAAGCCCCTATTTAATAAGGTGCTGGTCCTGGTTTCAGAGCTGGTGGCCAGCCAACGACTATGTGCTGAAATGAAATGTCACTTTGTTGAGACGAAAACTTTTTGTATGTACACAAATGGATAGTTTCCAATAAATTACCCATTTCCGACTCTTATGACCTCCTGGTGTTGTAAGTGTGATTAGGAAAAGTTTAAAGTTTCTGTTTGGATTGCATTCAGAGTGCAAGAGTGTCTTGTTGGCAGCCATGGAAGAATAGCTGGCTAACATCTGTTAGCACAACATCATTAGCTGTAGCAATCTCAGGCCTCATGTGGAACCTGCCACAAGATCCAGATGCAGGAACACAGTCCATTCCAGCACCACACGCCATTCGTAGCCCAGTTGTTTAAGCAAGTCATATGTGCTGCATGGCTTTTGTTTAGATGGTGTCCTACTTATCTGGTGTCATTTTAACTTAATTTTATTTTTTTTTAAAGGCAACATACCTTAAGATCTAGTACTGGATTTGGTTTTCCAGATCAATTCAAAGTTTAGGTTCAATTAGATTCAGATACTGTAGCATATGTTGGGATACAATGAGCTGGTTTTACATGGTTAAAGCTGGTCATTTATGGTTGTTGTCAGGTGATCCATGCTAGTTTAAGTGATATTCAGGTCAATCTGGTAAACCTGGCCTTGGAGGGTCACTAACCTCGATAGTTTAGCTTCAACCCTAATCAAAGACACCTTAGCAAGCTAATCAAGGTTTTAAGAGTTACTTGAAAATTACAGGTAAGTAAATTTGATCAGGGTTTTCGCTAAACTCTTCTGGGAAGTGGCCCTCCAGAGAAACACATGGAGGACCATTCATCCATCTCCCACACTGTTCATCCTATATAGGGTTGTGGGACCTGGTAGACCAGGGGTGTCCAAGCCCCCGAATTGGTGCTAATTCTAAACCGACGCACGTTATATTAAACGCGCACATTCATTCAGTTCATTCCTATGGAAGCTCAACTTCCATTGTAAACACTCGCTTTGCTGCGCTCCATTATGAATGCCCGAGCGTCCGTGCACATTTTATTTTCGTTTTAGAATTATCGATTTAAAAGCCTGCGTCGGTGATACCGGTGTTGTTACACGTCGATTAACCGGTGGGAATATTTCCCTCACTGTCACATCCTTAACCTACATGCTTCTTAACTAGCTCAATCAGAGACACTTCCATGATCAACCAGCTGTTTATTCTGATCAACCAGTTTCACCTGCTAAGTTTTGCTGATGAACAATATGGCTATGCCAGTTCTCAAGGTGAACCAGCACCAAACTAGAACTAACTAGAAATTCATACTTGTCTAAGCTGACCTTTTAGGCTGATAGAGCTAATTAACTCAATCAGTGTTCGAAAAGACATGGGGTATTCAATCCTGCTCTCGGAGGGCCAACCTTCTGCATCATTCCGTTCCAACCTGCTCCAACACACCTGCCTGGAAGTTTTTAAGTTTGTAGTAATCCTAAAGATCTTTTCTGTGTCCAAAATCAAATACTTCCCTACTAAATACGTCAATAAAGTAGTTTGTCCGAATACATAATATTTAAAAAATATTAGGCAAAAAGTACCTGGATGACCTACTACTTCCGCCGAGATTGTAAAGTCTGCCTTCGATGGACTCTTCACTATCTCATGAGGTCACGGGAGAGGAGTTGGTGCCTGTGAATGCCGGTGAAGCGCTGTAGGTCACATGACAATGATAACATGGCAGATATAGATAATCCGAATTTCATTGATACTATATAGAACATATGTTTTTAACGGTTGCAAAGTAAGTTTCAAACCAAATGTAGTACTTGTATGTGGTGTTGGATGCAGCGCTTGATTAGCTGGTTCAGGTTTGTTTAATTAGGGTTGGAGCTAAACTCAGCAGGACAGTGGCTCTCCAGGAGTAGGATTGGACAAAAGTCCATTTGAGCTGGTTGATCACATGAACTGACTTTTTAACTCTGTTTTCCCTCTCCTTTTATCTATATATTTATTGATCAGTTTCAAGCCTGCCAGACACAAAAAGTTTGACCTGCGTCAGAACTTCTGCCGAAACCCGGACAATGATCCAAGTGGACCCTGGTGCTTCACTGAACTCACTGAGACTCGGCACCAGGAATGTGGGCTGCCCCAGTGTTCAGACGGTTAGAGATGACCTCATATATACTATAATATGTGCTTTGGTGTTATGAGAGTACAGTATGTGAGTGTGTTTGTGTCGGTTGCAACGTCTGCGGGATAGTGCACTATTGTTATGTGTGCATTTGTTTCTGTGTCTTTGTAGTGGAGTGCATGAGATGTAATGGGGAAACATACAGGGGGCCCATGGATCACACAGAGAGTGGGAAAGAGTGCCAGAGATGGGACTTACAGAAACCTCATAAACACACCTACCAGCCTCACAGGTACACATTCACATGTACCCACATACACACATACACACACAACTGTGTGATTTATGCATATCTGTATTTACAGACATGTAGGTAAAGGCCTGGATGACAACTACTGCCGCAATCCCAATAATGACGTGCGTCCATGGTGTTACACCATGGACAAAAACACACCATGGGAGTACTGTAACATCAGTGTGTGTGGTCTGTTCACTTTTCTTCATCTTCATCTTCATCTTTCTATCTATAAAATGTGCATGCTGTGGGGTTTTAGATATGTTTCTGGGTTGGTTTTGATTTGATATTGTGTTGTGTTGTGTTATGCTGTGATCAAAACATATCTCCATTTTGTGCAATGACTAAATATTATTATATTATATTAATTATATTATTGTTGAATTTAATTCAAGCTAAAAGTTTGTAATTCATGTGGAGGAAACCCCTTTCCTATCACAGATAGTTGCGTGTGTGGGATATTTAGTTTAGCCCAGGGATTGTGTACAGGTGCACTGGCATGTTGTAAATCTTGTGGTTACTCCTGTATTTCATCCATGGCGTCGTTCCAGTGGAAACATTTTTCAAATGCTGAATCTTGGAATTCCTGACATTCTCTCTCCCTTTCTCTGTTTCAGACTCAGATAATGATGTGGAAGTGGAGGTGACCGCCTCTTGCTTTCGGGGTCAGGGAGAGGGCTACAGGGGTACAGTCAGTGTGACCCCTGCAGGTGTGACTTGTCAACGCTGGGACGCCCTATTTCCTCACAACCATTCATACACACCACACAACTATAAATGCAAGTGAGTCATTCTACACTACTGCTTGTTTTTTTGTTTTTTTTAAAGAAAATATGAGCGTGTTTGCCAATGCAAAATATATATTTTGATATTGTTGATATTCATTATATATCTTGATATTATAAGGGTGCAACCTTAATTACCACCAAATAGCTACTGTAAACAAATAGTTTCAAAATGTTTAAAGAAATAAATTAAAATACAACAAAACATTTAGAAGACATGTTTCCACACAAGGTTTTTTTTAATGAAAGAAAGCAAGAATTATATTGCCACAAAACATGTCACATGGAGAAAAAAATCATTTGAGTTTTGAATTGATTCATTGACAGTTTAAACTGATTTACAGTAATGAATAAAACATACTTTTTTTTTAAAAATCAGACACATTATTTAAACATTTGTACTTGTCTAATTACACAACAAAACTTAAAGGCACAATATGTAAGATTTTTGGATTAAAATATTCACCAGAACAATGTTATATATTTTTGTTGAATTGTGTACTTACATTATCCCAAATGCTTCCAAGAATGTTTAAATCCAGATTTAAAAAAATAAGACTTTTTGTCCGTGTCTGTGCGTCGTCTGTCAATGACATCATACCCGCGTTACCCTAGATTTCTTGTTTTGTTTTGTAACCAGGGAAACACCAAAGACGCTTTAATATGTTATGTGTTTTATTAGACAGGTGAGCAACTGTTTGGATACATTCATCGATTTGGATGCATTCATATGATAAAACAGCACATGCGCTCACATACGCTTGACCGGAAGAAGCGAAAGCAGCCGTCATAATAAAAGCTCCACTGCTCTCAAGCTGTGTGTCGCACTTGTCTCTCATTAGCAATCTCTCCTACAGCCTCGTTTCGCTCCAACTGCTTTCAGCCCCACCTTGCTTCATACTACAGTAAAGTTAATAAATCTTTAATACATTAGCTCATCCATGAATATAAGATCTCTGCCCAAGTCCCGTCAGATTCTTTTCCATCGGCTGTAGAGGTGAAGACAACAACTTCCATGACTAAAGCTATGCCTTTGTT